>OY776113.1:39421146-40022746 GCA_963675035.1 Allygus modestus | reverse complement strand
AAGAATGTGACCGCGACAACTGGAGTTCAACTGATTTAATTGCTAGGGGGGAGATTTTCGCTCCCCCATACTTCAGGAATTATTGAAGACTAGAGCAAAAATGAGACCTCGGGTGTTTGTCAACTGGTGTACCATTGATGTAATTGCTAGGGGGGAGATTTTCGCTCCTCCCTAAAACATAATGCTTCTTTAGGGTTGGTGCAGCTCAATATTGCAGCTACATCCTTAGCTTTGAACCCCGGATCATCAATGTAGACAAACAGTACAGAAGATTACATTCCCTGTTCGAAAATTGATATTTTTAATTAACAACTCCATTTTGAAATGTGATTCTCGAGAGAGGGGAATTGGATCTTTAGTTATCCTAATCTGTTTTTTGTTATTATTTTCAGATGAAGGACCGGGTCCTGGCCACCACACCTGCCATGAATGCGGTCGCCGTTTCCGTCGCGAAATAAACCTGCGTCGACATGTGGAATCAACCCACAGCAGAGTCTGCAGGTTCCTATGCGACACATGCGGCACCGCGTTCAAGAGGGAAGACAACCTTCGAGCCCACACCAAGCAATTTCACGCCGATGGTCAAGAACGAAGATTCTCTTGCACAAACTGCGGTCGGGAGTTCACCCGGCTGTTCAACAAGGACCAACATGAGCGGTTCGCCTGCCCGATCATGAAGGACCTGATCCTGAACCGAGCGGCTATGGTACAGGACGAACCCCAGGCAGGACCCAGCACGGAGCCACAACCCGGAACGAGCACACACCCGCAACCCGATGATGTTGAGATGACTGGAGCAGGACAGTCAAGCCCCGTATTCTCACTTATTCAACGGGGTTTTCGCAACCGCCTCTTAACCTACCGTCTGCAGCGACCGATGGAGAATCTCGTAACAATCGGAGAAGTGATGGCGTTGTTGATTGTGAGCCTTACGGAGTTGCTTGAGAACACCTTGGCGAAACACCGCAGCATTAAGGTCAACTTGAAGCTGGAGTGTGAATTCAAAAATATTCACAACAACACCTGCCTGCGCAACTTCAAGACGAAGATGACTCCGCTGACGGCGACCTCGGACCTGAACCATTACATTTCAACAGCTTTTGCGAAGCTTATCAGAGAGAAGGCCGAGTGTGAGCATATCGGCTCCGGGTGGACATACATTCGCGTTCGTGATTTGGAGGTCGGTATCAACGAGTACACTCCTCTAGGTGAAGATGGTCGAGCTTGGCTCCCACTGCCGGCAGCTGTAGAGAACACCAAAGCAGTCATCAACGTATTGAACACCGATGAGCGGTGTTTTATGTATGCAGTCCTGAGCAAGTTTGTTCAAGATCATCCCAAAAGACCGGCATTGTACACCGATGACATCATCGCCCACTACGATTGGACCGGCCTTCAATTCCCCGTTGCTCTGAAGAGTATCAAGACGTTTGAGCGGACAAACAACATCAGCATCAACGTCTATGGTATTGATCACACGCGCGTGGGTCAGAAACCTAACGGGCGGCCCAAGTATCAGGACACCGTCTTTCCCTTGAAGATTTGTAGGCAGGAGCGCGAAGACCATTGCGACCTTTTGTACGTGACTGAGGAGGGGAACAGCCACTACGCATACATCAAAGACCTTGGCCGACTGATCCGTCCCCAACTCACAGCGAACCGTGGCAGGATATTCATCTGTAAGCGGTGCTTTGCGCACTTTGACAACCGTCCGAACAAGCTCGGTCTGACGGGCGCTCAGCGTCTGGAGGAGCACAGGCGATACTGCTCCGCTTCGGCCCCTATCCGCATGGATACACCGAAGAAGACTGAAATCAAATTCAGCCATCCAGAGTTCACCAGACGCGAGCGTTTCACCATCTACGCGGACTTTGAGTGCGCTCTACTGCCGACCGCGGAGATGGATGAACAACTCGATGAACCGCACGGAGGAGTAGCCACACACATCCACATCCCATACGCCTTTGCGTACCAGATTATCGACTCGTACGGACTTGAGGAGTTTGAGCCTCGAGTCTACTTCGGGGATGATGCGTCAAAGACATTTATGGAGATGTTGAAAACTGATGTTGAGCGATTGTGGAACTTCCTGTACGAAGCAAGAAATCTGCGCCCTGTCCTGACCCCAGCGGAAACGATGCAGTACAACTCGACAACGAATTGCTACCTCTGCGGATCGACATTTTCAAGCGAAGACCCAAAGGTTCGTGATCACAACCACGCGCCGCCCTACGAGTTCCGTGGCGCTGCGCACAGATCATGTAACCTACGCTACAGGGAGCAGCGAGTAGTCAACTGCTACTTTCACAACCTTTCCAACTACGACGCTCACTTCATAGTGCGGGAGTTGGCGGTCGACCCTGGTGATGTTGAGGTGTTGGCTCACACGGAAGAGCGGTACATCGCTTTTACGAAGCGGTTCCTGTTCGACCGAACAGCGACACCGGTTGGGATGCCAGGGCGCGGAAAAAGGCAGCTAGGATTCCGAGTCAGGTTCCTAGACACCTACAGGTTCCTGGCTTTGAGCCTCGCCAGCCTCGCAGCCGCACTTCCACCAGCTCAACTCTTGGAGACGAGGAAGAGATTCCCCGAAGACCACCTCTTCGAACTAGTCCGTAGGAAAGGCGTGTTCCCGTACAACTTTGTAACGTCGAACGCCGTGTTGGAAGATACTACGGAACTGCCTCTGCAGCGAGATTTTCGCAACGACCTGACCCTGGAGGACATCACGGATGCAGACTACGAGCATGCTCGCAACGTGTGGGAAACCTTCGGTTGTAGGAACCTCAAGGACTACGCCGAGAAGTACCTGCGCTGTGACATTGCGCTGTTGACTGACGTCTTTGAACGCTTCAGGGACACGTCGATGGCTGAATACGAACTAGACCCTGCGCACTACTACACCCTACCGTCATACGCCTGGGATGTCATGTTAAGGACCTGTCGAGTGGAGCTTGATACGATACAGGACTTTGACATGTACCTCTTCTTCGAGCAAGGCATCAGAGGAGGTATTTCCCAGGCGATCACCAGACACGCCAAGGCCAACCATGACGGATGTCGCCCTGAAGATCGACGACTTGAAGAGCCAACGCATCACCTGCTATACTTGGACGCCAACAACCTTTACGGTTGGGCCATGTCCCAGTGTCTTCCACAGGGACACTTCCAATGGCTCAGCCGCGAGGAGATCGCGTCCCTGGATATTGCAGCGTTGGACCCCGAAGGACCCACGGGCTACGTCTTGGAAGTTGACCTTCGCTACCCCGCCCACCTGCACGACCTTCACAAGGATCTTCCTTACTGCTGCGAGACCAAACGTCCGCCAGGAGGGAAATTCAAGAAGCTCGTTACGACTCTGGATGACAAGAAGAACTACATCTGTCATTACAGAATACTGCAACAGGCGCTGGAAAACGGACTGGAGCTTGTGAACGTGCATCGCGTCATCTCGTTCCGTCAGTCTCGGTGGTTGGAGAGCTACATCCTAATGAACACCGAACTGAGGAAGAAGGCCACGACCAAGTTTGAACAAGACTTTTTCAAGCTTATGAACAATGCGGTCTTTGGCAAGACGATCGAGAATGTTCGCAAGCGAATGAACTCTAAACTGGTGTGTACGCCGGAGATGTTCAGGAAGTACGTGGCCAAGTCAAACTTCCTGGACCGAACCTACTTCAACGATGACGTCGCCATTGTCCACATGTCGAAAGTCAATATCGTCCTGGACAAACCGCTCTACGTCGGAATGTGTGTCCTCGATCTGAGCAAGTGGCTCATGTACGACTTCCTTCGGAAGATGAAGAACCGCTACGGCGATCGTCTGAAGGTTGACTACATGGACACTGACAGCTTCGTGTTCGACGTCCAGACTGAAGATGTTTATAAGGACATGTTGGAGCATCTGGATGATTTTGACACCAGTGCGTACCCCCAGAACCATCCCTGCTACAGCCCCATCAACGCCAAAGTCATCGGAAAGTTTAAGGATGAGTGCAACGGTCTTCCTCTGCTCGAGTACCTCGGTCTTCGCTCGAAACTTTATTTCATGGATATTGTCGAGTTCGAGGAGAGGACCGAAGATGACGAGTTGCAGGTCATGACGGTGAAGCGCGCCAAGGGAGTCGCTAGAGGTGTTGTAAAACACAATCTAACCTCTGACGACTATCGGGAATGTCTTTTCAATGGCGTGTTGAAAAGAACCATCAACACCAGGTTCCAGTCCCGAAACCACCGCGTCTTCACAGTTCAAGTCGAGAAGCTATCCTTGAGCTATAATGATGACAAGCGTTACATCCTTCCGGACGGTGTAAATACACTGCCTTGGGGACATATTGACGTACCACCTCAGCCCGAAGACATCCCTCAAGACGATGAAGAGGCGGCGGATGAGTAGCGTTGAGTGGTTGTGCCATATTACCAAAGACCCTGACTTGACTTGTATATTATTTTGAAAGCGGTCAATACTGCCTTGTATTCCTGTACTGCCGCACCCACTACGGTATGAAGATGACGGACTTTGTGCAGCTCTTTGAACACTCATCTACTGGCCACAACGACGCATTGATCAGAAGACTCTTTGCACAAATGTATACCAATTGAATTTTGAAATTTTGCATTTTTTTTTCTCAATAAACTAGTTGTGTACTCAGAATAAAAAGAAATATTCTTATTATTTCCCATCCTCTCCTCCTTTACCCCAAAGTGGGGCAGACCTCTCATACAATGGCATTAGCAGGTGCATTCTTGTCTTCAACAATTCCTGTAGTATGGGGGAGCGAAAATCTCCCCCCTAAGCCATTATGTGTTAGGGGGAGCGAATATCTCCCACCTGGTAATTAAACCAATTGAACAACAGTTTTCAACCACCTGAGGTCTCATAGGTCTATCCCACTTTTGGGGTAGACCTAACGTACAATTATAGGCCTGCCCCAAAATGGGACAGACCTATCATACAATGATTCTAAAGTAACATTCATATCTGAACCTGGTTTATATGAATTAACATATTCCTGAATATATATATATATTTTCTTTTTACTTTTGTATCTTAAGATTATGTGAGGGGAGAAAAAAAGACGAATGTATATATAAACAATTTGGCTATTTATTTACACACTTTAAATATATTTTACATCGAGTATGTACTCCTGAACATTTGGGATTGACTAGAAAAAACGAGACTCGACACAAACTAATGACTAGAAAAAAAAGGAGCACATTTCTAAGTTTTACGAGACTCGATACAAACTAATGCCTAGATTTTTCAAAATAATATACAAGTCAAGTCAGGGTCTTTGGTAATATGGCACAACCACTCAACGCTACTCATCCGCCGCCTCTTCATCGTCTTGAGGGATGTCTTCGGGCTGAGGTGGTACGTCAATATGTCCCCAAGGCAGTGTATTTACACCGTCCGGAAGGATGTAACGCTTGTCATCATTATAGCTCAAGGATAGCTTCTCGACTTGAACTGTGAAGACGCGGTGGTTTCGGGACTGGAACCTGGTGTTGATGGTTCTTTTCAACACGCCATTGAAAAGACATTCCCGATAGTCGTCAGAGGTTAGATTGTGTTTTACAACACCTCTAGCGACTCCCTTGGCGCGCTTCACCGTCATGACCTGCAACTCGTCATCTTCGGTCCTCTCCTCGAACTCGACAATATCCATGAAATAAAGTTTCGAGCGAAGACCGAGGTACTCGAGCAGAGGAAGACCGTTGCACTCATCCTTAAACTTTCCGATGACTTTGGCGTTGATGGGGCTGTAGCAGGGATGGTTCTGGGGGTACGCACTGGTGTCAAAATCATCCAGATGCTCCAACATGTCCTTATAAACATCTTCAGTCTGGACGTCGAACACGAAGCTGTCAGTGTCCATGTAGTCAACCTTCAGACGATCGCCGTAGCGGTTCTTCATCTTCCGAAGGAAGTCGTACATGAGCCACTTGCTCAGATCGAGGACACACATTCCGACGTAGAGCGGTTTGTCCAGGACGATATTGACTTTCGACATGTGGACAATGGCGACGTCATCGTTGAAGTAGGTTCGGTCCAGGAAGTTTGACTTGGCCACGTACTTCCTGAACATCTCCGGCGTACACACCAGTTTAGAGTTCATTCGCTTGCGAACATTCTCGATCGTCTTGCCAAAGACCGCATTGTTCATAAGCTTGAAAAAGTCTTGTTCAAACTTGGTCGTGGCCTTCTTCCTCAGTTCGGTGTTCATTAGGATGTAGCTCTCCAACCACCGAGACTGACGGAACGAGATGACGCGATGCACGTTCACAAGCTCCAGTCCGTTTTCCAGCGCCTGTTGCAGTATTCTGTAATGACAGATGTAGTTCTTCTTGTCATCCAGAGTCGTAACGAGCTTCTTGAATTTCCCTCCTGGCGGACGTTTGGTCTCGCAGCAGTAAGGAAGATCCTTGTGAAGGTCGTGCAGGTGGGCGGGGTAGCGAAGGTCAACTTCCAAGACGTAGCCCGTGGGTCCTTCGGGGTCCAACGCTGCAATATCCAGGGACGCGATCTCCTCGCGGCTGAGCCATTGGAAGTGTCCCTGTGGAAGACACTGGGACATGGCCCAACCGTAAAGGTTGTTGGCGTCCAAGTATAGCAGGTGATGCGTTGGCTCTTCAAGTCGTCGATCTTCAGGGCGACATCCGTCATGGTTGGCCTTGGCGTGTCTGGTGATCGCCTGGGAAATACCTCCTCTGATGCCTTGCTCGAAGAAGAGGTACATGTCAAAGTCCTGTATCGTATCAAGCTCCACTCGACAGGTCCTTAACATGACATCCCAGGCGTATGACGGTAGGGTGTAGTAGTGCGCAGGGTCTAGTTCGTATTCAGCCATCGACGTGTCCCTGAAGCGTTCAAAGACGTCAGTCAACAGCGCAATGTCACAGCGCAGGTACTTCTCGGCGTAGTCCTTGAGGTTCCTACAACCGAAGGTTTCCCACACGTTGCGAGCATGCTCGTAGTCTGCATCCGTGATGTCCTCCAGGGTCAGGTCGTTGCGAAAATCTCGCTGCAGAGGCAGTTCCGTAGTATCTTCCAACACGGCGTTCGACGTTACAAAGTTGTACGGGAACACGCCTTTCCTACGGACTAGTTCGAAGAGGTGGTCTTCGGGGAATCTCTTCCTCGTCTCCAAGAGTTGAGCTGGTGGAAGTGCGGCTGCGAGGCTGGCGAGGCTCAAAGCCAGGAACCTGTAGGTGTCTAGGAACCTGACTCGGAATCCTAGCTGCCTTTTTCCGCGCCCTGGCATCCCAACCGGTGTCGCTGTTCGGTCGAACAGGAACCGCTTCGTAAAAGCGATGTACCGCTCTTCCGTGTGAGCCAACACCTCAACATCACCAGGGTCGACCGCCAACTCCCGCACTATGAAGTGAGCGTCGTAGTTGGAAAGGTTGTGAAAGTAGCAGTTGACTACTCGCTGCTCCCTGTAGCGTAGGTTACATGATCTGTGCGCAGCGCCACGGAACTCGTAGGGCGGCGCGTGGTTGTGATCACGAACCTTTGGGTCTTCGCTTGAAAATGTCGATCCGCAGAGGTAGCAATTCGTTGTCGAGTTGTACTGCATCGTTTCCGCTGGGGTCAGGACAGGGCGCAGATTTCTTGCTTCGTACAGGAAGTTCCACAATCGCTCAACATCAGTTTTCAACATCTCCATAAATGTCTTTGACGCATCATCCCCGAAGTAGACTCGAGGCTCAAACTCCTCAAGTCCGTACGAGTCGATAATCTGGTACGCAAAGGCGTATGGGATGTGGATGTGTGTGGCTACTCCTCCGTGCGGTTCATCGAGTTGTTCATCCATCTCCGCGGTCGGCAGTAGAGCGCACTCAAAGTCCGCGTAGATGGTGAAACGCTCGCGTCTGGTGAACTCTGGATGGCTGAATTTGATTTCAGTCTTCTTCGGTGTATCCATGCGGATAGGGGCCGAAGCGGAGCAGTATCGCCTGTGCTCCTCCAGACGCTGAGCGCCCGTCAGACCGAGCTTGTTCGGACGGTTGTCAAAGTGCGCAAAGCACCGCTTACAGATGAATATCCTGCCACGGTTCGCTGTGAGTTGGGGACGGATCAGTCGGCCAAGGTCTTTGATGTATGCGTAGTGGCTGTTCCCCTCCTCAGTCACGTACAAAAGGTCGCAATGGTCTTCGCGCTCCTGCCTACAAATCTTCAAGGGAAAGACGGTGTCCTGATACTTGGGCCGCCCGTTAGGTTTCTGACCCACGCGCGTGTGATCAATACCATAGACGTTGATGCTGATGTTGTTTGTCCGCTCAAACGTCTTGATACTCTTCAGAGCAACGGGGAATTGAAGGCCGGTCCAATCGTAGTGGGCGATGATGTCATCGGTGTACAATGCCGGTCTTTTGGGATGATCTTGAACAAACTTGCTCAGGACTGCATACATAAAACACCGCTCATCGGTGTTCAATACGTTGATGACTGCTTTGGTGTTCTCTACAGCTGCCGGCAGTGGGAGCCAAGCTCGACCATCTTCACCTAGAGGAGTGTACTCGTTGATACCGACCTCCAAATCACGAACGCGAATGTATGTCCACCCGGAGCCGATATGCTCACACTCGGCCTTCTCTCTGATAAGCTTCGCAAAAGCTGTTGAAATGTAATGGTTCAGGTCCGAGGTCGCCGTCAGCGGAGTCATCTTCGTCTTGAAGTTGCGCAGGCAGGTGTTGTTGTGAATATTTTTGAATTCACACTCCAGCTTCAAGTTGACCTTAATGCTGCGGTGTTTCGCCAAGGTGTTCTCAAGCAACTCCGTAAGGCTCACAATCAACAACGCCATCACTTCTCCGATTGTTACGAGATTCTCCATCGGTCGCTGCAGACGGTAGGTTAAGAGGCGGTTGCGAAAACCCCGTTGAATAAGTGAGAATACGGGGCTTGACTGTCCTGCTCCAGTCATCTCAACATCATCGGGTTGCGGGTGTGTGCTCGTTCCGGGTTGTGGCTCCGTGCTGGGTCCTGCCTGGGGTTCGTCCTGTACCATAGCCGCTCGGTTCAGGATCAGGTCCTTCATGATCGGGCAGGCGAACCGCTCATGTTGGTCCTTGTTGAACAGCCGGGTGAACTCCCGACCGCAGTTTGTGCAAGAGAATCTTCGTTCTTGACCATCGGCGTGAAATTGCTTGGTGTGGGCTCGAAGGTTGTCTTCCCTCTTGAACGCGGTGCCGCATGTGTCGCATAGGAACCTGCAGACTCTGCTGTGGGTTGATTCCACATGTCGACGCAGGTTTATTTCGCGACGGAAACGGCGACCGCATTCATGGCAGGTGTGGTGGCCAGGACCCGGTCCTTCATCTGAAAATAATAACAAAAAACAGATTAGGATAACTAAAGATCCAATTCCCCTCTCTCGAGAATCACATTTCAAAATGGAGTTGTTAATTAAAAATATCAATTTTCGAACAGGGAATGTAATCTTCTGTACTGTTTGTCTACATTGATGATCCGGGGTTCAAAGCTAAGGATGTAGCTGCAATATTGAGCTGCACCAACCCTAAAGAAGCATTATGTTTTAGGGAGGAGCGAAAATCTCCCCCCTAGCAATTACATCAATGGTACACCAGTTGACAAACACCCGAGGTCTCATTTTTGCTCTAGTCTTCAATAATTCCTGAAGTATGGGGGAGCGAAAATCTCCCCCCTAGCAATTAAATCAGTTGAACTCCAGTTGTCGCGGTCACATTCTTCTAGTCGGTCAAGAATCTTGAATCAGAATTCAGATCCGACTTATGATAAGCCAGACCGCTCTGTTGAGTCGACTTGACGGGGCGAACAATAAAATAAGTCACTGTCATGTTATTTAATTTTTTTTTTTATAAACAGCTTTCTACTCGCGCAAAATAATTAAAGCTGTTAAATAAAAACAAGACTTTTATCACTCTCCGGTTATATATAGCATAACATATTCCTGTATTACTAACATTTAGGTCTGATTAAAACAATAATGCAACACACAAACACGTACCTTGCTGCGTTGGTGGTGGTGGTGGTTGTGGTCTCAAGCCATGGAATCTGATGTGGTGTTGCATCAAATTGTGACTACGCACGTACGCACAGCCGCAGATGGTACACTTGTGTGCGGCGTTCATCTTAAATATGGATTATAAAGTTTTGATAATCACAAATAATACAGCACAACACAAACGTTTTAAATAGTTTAAGGATGCTGGACGCAAATCACAAGTGATCATAATCAGCAACTAACACGAATCGGCAGAACGGAGCAGGATCGGACTATCACGTCTACGCGCACTGAACTCTCGAACTGAACTGAAGGAGGGCTGGCAATGTGGGGTGACGCTCCCGCTCTCCACTAATGGATTTCGGAGAAGGCCGAAGCAATAAATCTCAACCGCTGTCTGGGGTAAAGACCTCCTGCTGCCCCTGCTGCGCCTGCTTGGGGTCGGGTGCAGCTGCACCCCAGACAGGAGGGTGACGCGACGGTTATTTGTGTGAACGTCTGCGTCAAGCGCCAGCCTGTTGGGGTATCCAGTTACGGCAGCTGCATCCCAGACAAGACTGGACTCGTCGGTCGGTTGTGTGAACAGCTGCCTTGTTGTAGAGTACTTGAAGGGAATACTTGGTATCGATACACTCCCCTTCAAGTGCTCTAATCCAAAGCAATGCAATTATATTCTCCGCAAAATTTGCATTCACTGGTAGTTCAATTGTCCGCAGGCGCTGATGGGCTAGCTCTGTTGGTTGTAGAGTTACCCTGCTAAACTCTTGTATTACTTATCCAAAGTATGTCATGTGGGTACTGAGAATACTCGGCTTGACGAGGAGATTCCAAAAATGCAAAAACAAAAAAAAGGTCAAAAGTGCGGTGCGGGCCCCTTTTTTTTTTTGTAAACATCATCCAAAGTGTACGATGTGGGTACTCAAATGACTCGTCTTGACGAGGAGATTCCGAAAATGCAAAAAAACAAAAAAGGTCAAAATTGTGGTGCGGGCCCCTTTTTTGTAAACATCATCCAAAGTGTACGATGTGGGTACTCAAATGACTCGGCTTGACAAGACGAACAATAATCTGCAATCAGAATTCAGATCCGACCTATGATAAGCCAGATCGCTCTGAGGGGAGGAGGAGGAGGAGGAGGAGGAGGAGGAGGAGGAGGAGGAGGAGGAGGAGGAGGAGGAGGAGGAGGAGGAGGAGGAGGAGGAGGAGGAGGAGGAGGAGGAGGAGGAGGAGGAGGAGGAGGAGGAGGAGGAGGAGGAGGAGGAGGAGGAGGAGGAGGAGGAGGAGGAGGAGGAGGTACTGCTGCTCCTGCTGGCGTAGAACTCACCATCTCTCACTACTGCCATGTATTATTGCAGATACAAAATTTAATATTAGAATACAATCGTTTATAAATATTAAAAACTAATAATAGCACTGATTGAATATTCAATACTGTACAGTATTTACTTTAGATTCGTAGGATTATCGTTTAAGAAACACATTAAATATTGAGTTGGAAAACGTATCAATTTTTAAAATTGTTGTTTGTTATTTATTTTGTTACCGAAGTTGTTGTTATAGAGTAACAGATTGATTAATACCATTGATTATTCACCTTATGTATGATCAATGCTAATACTATATAGTCGCGGTTGCCACGCCGCCGCCACCACTGATGTGCACTACCTTTCTCGTCGCCGCACGCCGCAGCGGAACCGCTGATGTGCACCGGGCCTAAGTCGCACGCCACTCAGCCTCGGCTGCTGCTAGTCGAGGTCACGGCAACCGAGCCGACCCGTTGTGTTGAGGCGTCGTCTCCATCTGCGGCAGAACCATGTTACACCATCCCCAGACTAAATCTTTAGACTTCACCGGGAAATCTACTTTTTTGGGTTCATGGAACACCAAAACGAACATTTCCACCAATATAACCAATACTTATTTCTTAATAGAAAAGTATATAAGAGGAAAGAAAGTGTAAGAGGAAAATGAAAATTGTATAATTTGTTAACCTGGAAGTAACTTCAACTTCCGTGTGAGCTCCCTCGCGTTTTCAATTACATATGCCCTTTGAATTACTTCAATGTGACTAAGCTGAAACTTGCACATATTATTATGATATGAACAAATGTTTCACATGCTTAGATAATTTACTAGTGGCTTATAGGGGCTATAGCTTCTAACCTTTTGTTGAGGACTACATGTTAATACGTAAACAAAGCAGACGTTTAAATCACAAGTGGAAATATAACCAAAGCAGGCCCCATGCTCTATTTCCCATACCCCATGTTCTTATTGGGACAATTTGTCCTTATTTCTCGCTGACGAACACTTTAAAAAAAAAAGCATGAATGGATAAATGAGGTATATATTTTATTAAATTTAATATTTAAATTTAAATTTTGAGTTAAAATGCTTAAAGGTTTTTTTGGGACGATAAGACCCCGAGTCCCTTGGGCCAGTACCCTTAATTTAAGTAGTTTCCCATCATCCTAAAATATACCAAACATTCATGATTTATCTTACAGAGTTAGTAATATTGATTGTTAGTTAACATTTGAAAAATATAATAACCATTTATTTATTAAATGAGCCATACTTATTTAATAAATGAACACACTTTCGGGTATATTGTGGCTAAGTTGTTAGCGTTTTATTTTTAAATTTATGATTCAATGGCTATTTGGTCATATAATATTCGTTAAGGGAAATGATAACTTATTTATTTAAATGGTATATGATTTTATTTACTCTATCAAAGATGGCCAAAAAGCCACTTAGGCGTAATTTTTCAAATATAAAAAAATATAAGCCTATATACACTAATAAGTGTTATGATTTTGTTTGGGCCTGGGCACAATAAACAAAACTAAGTGTTATATACATAATTCAGTCAACTGATATTCAAAAGGGCCCGACTTATCAAACATTTTCTCCTCATCAGTTTTGTAAAGCCCTAAAGTTTTTGGGATGGTTAAAATTTCATGTTCGCCACTTCATGAAAGGTTGGCTTTATAGAAGCAAATTGCAAAAACCCTTAAATATTGAGGATTTTTACAGTTTGTTTTAGCTACCTGTTCATTTTGACAACTATGAGTTTAATACAAAATAAAAATAAACTGAACTGAACAAAATTAATTACATTTTAGTGTAAAAAGAGTGCCGTAAACTTTATTTTTTATGACTAATCAAGTACATACATACAGTTGGGGCTGATGCTTGTTCACAAATATTGTATCCGTTGAAACTCAGGCAATTTAATAGGCCAACAAGAGATGCTGTAATTATAAACTTATTTGTTTCAAATATAAACAAAAAATTATAAATCATGTTGTAATACTTGGGCCAAAAACTGTTGTAATTTCTCACTTTGGAAATTAAATTTATCTTGAGGCCAATCCAAAGTTTCAGATGAAAGTCAAACAATTTGTATTTGTGACTAAACAACCTTTGGAACAAATAAAAATAAATGCTTCCCAGGTCTTAATTATATGAGGGTCATCTAGAAAGTAAACAAAATTTGCACACTGTGCCGAGCACAGCTCCCCACCACCACGACTGCATGTGTGGCAGCCCACTCACCTCCCTGCCAGAGTGTAAGCCGAGTCTCGTTGCTGAGCGGTCGTGGGTCTTGTTACTACAGCGATTGAAAATGGCGCTATCAATCAAAAGTCCCGCCACATGTGAGATCCGCAGTGTTATTCAGTTTCTGATTACAAAAAATGTTCAGATTACTGGAATTTTTAGACAGACACCAAAGAAAGTTTATGGTGAAAGTGCAAACAAACTTCAGGGAGAACATGGTGCAACAAGTTTAAGGAATATCCCATGTGCATGACAAGGATCGGAGTGGCTGGTCATCGCTCGTTACAGATGATTTGAAAGAATGAACTGAGGGGAAAATTGATGACAGCAGTGCTACAATGTTAGCACATTACATAAATCCTTTCCAGATCTTGATCACTGCACATTCACCATTCACAAATTCTATGGCGTTTGTCTAAAAATTTCAATAGTCTAAACAATGTTTTGTATTCAGAAACCAAATAACACCGACATGTGGTGGGATTTTCAATCCAAGCTGCCATTTTGAATCACTGTAGAAACAAGACACGTGACCGCTAGCAACGAGACTCGGCTCCCACTTTGGCGGTGACGTGAGTAAACTGCTGCCGCACACACAGTTACAGTGGTGGGGGAGCTGTGCTCAGCGCAGTAAGCAAACGTTCGATACTTTCTGGATGATCCTCTTACTATTTATGATTATTAATATTTATGTACAGTATATTAAATGTGTAAATGTGTCTTTTACACATGATGTGTATGTAAAAGTCTATAGCATTTTATATATCTTTGTATCCAAAGTTAAAGAAAAAATGTGAATGTTAAAATATATGTTGTGTAAGTGAGGGATTCTATTTAGTGATAGACATGCCTCACATTTATTAACTGCAACAGTGGTTAAATTAAGCTGAGTGTAGCTGAAGCTAAGCAAAAAGATAAGAATTGATAGAACAGCTGCTGCTTTAAGCAATGTTATAAGGAAAATGTATATTTTCCTGCCTACCTGTGAGGTGCATGAAAATTTGTTCATGCAAGTTTGTTTCTGAGTAAAACAGTTTTGAACTTTGAACTATTTTCCATGTAATTACTGAGTAAAAGTAAATTAGTTTAAAACAAGATAAACTAATATGAATAAACATGTTTTCAGTAGTAAATTAAATTACAGTTTTTAGTACTACTGGCACGGTCTTTGATTTTGTTAAATATAATAATAACGAAGCTAACAATTATAATTTCTGTGAGTTTTGGAAAACTTATTTATAAAATACAAAGTTTTGAGATTAGCTAGTAAAATTTTAATGACTGCTTCTTTGAAATGGTAAACATAGACAGTTAGAGTACAAATCTAAATTATAACTCAGTACCGTACAAGCAATGTGTTAAAATGTAGGGTTTGATTTGTAAATAGAACACAGATATACCGGTACGAATAAAACTACTGGAGCTACACCAAAAGACTTTTAACATTTATGTGTTGTTTTTTGTTTAATGTTCTCATAGAAACAAATCCTGAAGGTTTTGTAGTGGGTATAGAGTTAAAAAAAATTTTTAATTTTGTTGAACAAATTGCTTTATAGATTTCTATTGTTACAAATTCAGACAGTATAATAATTAGATAGGAAATTTAAAAAAATGTATAATGTCAATTAAGACTAATGGGGGAAAAAGAGCCAGTAAATATGAAATGTAGTCTTCAACATAATCATTACTCAGCAGCAAACCTACTGGGAGCAAAATATTTCTAAGTTCCAATAAAAATCAAAAATTAAATTAATGACGTTAAACTTAAGACCAAACTAAATCAAAAGGGTCTACAATACTTACTCTTTTAAGTGATTTTTTCACTACTGATCTGTGAATAGTAGGCCTAATTTTTAACCATTTAATTTGGATTTGATTTTATGTTGGATTTGACATTGTAGTTGGGTTTACTATTAAGGATTAAATCATATTTAGATTATTATGATGCAATGTATACAAAGGCTTTGTTCACTAGATTAGAAATTAAGATATTGGTTTTACAGATTGAAAACTTGAAAATTCCTGCACAGTTCAGTTGTGTACAAACGCAATCAATGAAACATTTCAAATGGATCCGATCGACTTTAAACGCTTCTCAACCAAACGATCGATAAACCTCACAATCACACTACGAGCTACCTAGAACCTGTACCTTCATTTACAACAGTAGATGACCATACGATGATGGAATATGATAGAAATGATGAGCGCAGATCGGTCTTAACAATTTTATTGTCCTCATCACTCCAATACCAAACGTCACATGCATGTAGCATTACACAATTTTACTTCCAGAAAACAACAATATGTTTTTCAATCAGACATATATATACATAATTGATACTTGTTGTAGCTGGAAAGTAAGATCTGTACCACACTCGTGGGCAACTCATTAGAGGATACAGTTTATTTTATAAACTATCATCCTGTCTCTTACATATTTATTTTGCAGAACTAACAATCTGAGGTAGTTTGATTCTAATTAAACAAGAAGATATATTAATTGGATATGAAATGGTGAAGGGAAAACAAAAACTTTAGCAATAAGGCAACTGTATACTAAAAGCTGGTCGACTGAAACACTATTGTACAGCTCAATATATATTTAAAATCTCACTTTATATGATATATCTTACATTGAGGCTAAACACTAAGATACATAAACTAAGCGGTATGTTTCACCTAATACTAACATGGGGCAAATCTAGGGGAAGGCATTGGTGAGCGACTCTTACTTAAAACCATTAATAACGAAAAGGTATAATAAATAGATGGCATTGCCCATTTATTGTTATTTTGAAACAGTATGTTATTAAATGGCAAATAAGAGAACAGTTTTTAGTAGTAAATAACAACAAAATAAAGCTAAATAAACCAATTTAGGAATTATTTCAACAACTGTGTCTTCTTAGGTATAAAATACAATACGATTGGTTTTTATCAATCAAATGATTAATATCGTGTCAAAGATATGTAACTAAATTTAGATATTTAACAATATTATATCACGACACGATACTATTTTTTATTTTTTAGATTAACACATTGGTTGTTGGTGGTAACAACTGTTACCATGGAATAACATTGAAACACATGCGACTTTCATGTTTATACGTGTCAGCCCCAGAGAACGTGTTAATTAAACAATAATGTATATTTTTTATAGCGTTTATGTATCATTTTATTATGTTTTTATTTCATGCAAAAATTATAGAATTCTTAAGAAAATACTTTGCATTGTTATTTTTGAGAAATACAGTATTTTTTTCTAGTCTAAGAAGCCTGTCAAAATGTATTTAATCACTGCATGTGTAATGATATTAAACCCATGCATGACCCAATTAAAACAGTTTAATGGATATAAGATCTGGAGGATATTGTATTAGGTTTCTAAAAACGATACTATTGTAAATATATGTGCCACAACCACATACATACCATGAAAAAAAAACAAAAAACTAAAACCGAGAGTTAAAATGCTACCGCTCGTCACAGATGATTCACACAATCACAATATAATCATATTATTGTGTTGGGGTGTGTGTATAGTTATAGTTGTTACCGTAAGAAAGAGTATTGAAAACTAACCAAAAGAAAACATACTTGTTGCAAGAAAATGGGATGTGGTAGCTCGATGTGACGTTTTTACATGCAAAAATGTTTGTTTTACATAAATCAAAGACATGAACTGCTAGCCTAAAAAGATACCCATTCAAAACAAAAATATAAAAATACATACTTCAAATGCCCAATCAATAGTTTTTAAAAATTGATATGAACAAATTATAAAAAGTCAAACTCAACCATGTGTTTTTTTACAGACGATTTTAAAACGGTTCAATTACTTGATTACAAAAGTTTGCTGCAATGGTAAACACAACACAATAGGGATTGTATGCCAGTGTCAATATATTACAACCAGATAAAGTCTTATAATAACCATTTTTGTTGTTGTTAGAATACGTTCCATGAATAAGCGAGCAACACAATTTTAATTTATCTCTATATGAATAAAAATGGAGGCAACTTTACTATGTTTAGCATTTTCAATATCTCACTAACCATTTTATGTAGAGCAATAATTCAAATTAATAACCCTTTTGTTTTGGTTTTTAAGCTGAATCAAATCGTGCAAACAAAAGGAAAAATAAGCAATGTAAAAGAGCAACAAAAAACACATTTTTGGGTACAAACCCCCACTTCGAATAGACCAGTCTGTCTGGTTTTCAATCTTTTTCAGATAAATGCTACTTTTTACATCTGTACCAAAATTGGACCTTTTTTAAAAGAGTTATTGTGTTAGCAGATAAACATATATATGTTTATAAAAAAATGTTCTATCAAATCGTGTTTTTGTCATCTGGGGGCTTCAAAACAAAATGTTAACGTGGTCTCGGGCTTGTCTTACCATGCAACCATAGCATGGTATTAGTGTCTACAATAGCTTCTTCCCCATGGGAAAATTCGTTAAAAATGTAAGTATATCTTTTTCTCAAGATAATTTGTTTTCTCACCTTAAAAATCAACAAACGAGAAAATTCGCTAATTTAATAAAAAATTATGTATCACTGGATCAATAAAACATAAACATGTTTTTAGAAAACACCCTGTTAAATTTATATGGAGAGATAAGCCACGACATAGTGTATGTTGTTGTTCCATAGTTCATACATTTCAGTTAAGAATATACTTTATCTCCATTTTTAAATGTTGTGTCTTACATTACATTTTATTACATAATGTTTGTTACAAATACAACTATTTTAGCCTATATAAGTTTAATGTTTTAAACATGTTTGACAACATTCCTGTAGTGAATTAAGTCCCCTAGATCAACCCACACAATGGGTAACAACTACACCACTTTTATTATGTTCTTATCCTTATCCTTAGGCATTCAAAACTATAAGAAAATAGAGTTTTACATCCAGAAATTTACATTAAAGAGACTTTATATATTATAATTGCACTTTCTAGTCATACTACAGTTTTATGTTATTAGTATTAACTGCAAACTATTACAGAATTTTCCTTTAAAAATACTGACATAAATTTATATATATATATACAGAGCCTTTGTGAAACATAAACCTACATCATGAATTATCAAGGAATTAATCAGGAAAATATAGATCAAATTCTAATTATTTATTCTGATCCAAATAATATATGAAATTACCATTACCTATTTTGTATATCAGCTCTACAAAATGGTGTAATTAGTGTTCCACAAAGTGATGGATTCGTAGTTTTGAACCACAGACCAGGGACTAGATACAGACTGCTGATTGCGCCATGCTTTGCCCGTGTCGCCCTCAAGGCGCGCCGCCGTCTGAGCGAGTTAACGCTGACGACAATGGCGCAGCGCCTGACGCAAGATGGGAAATCCCGTGACACTCTGTATCAAATCTCTCCTTTTTTTTGTGTATATCTACGTCAGTGGCATTTTTAAAAAGTTTTAATAGGGAACGGTCTAAACCCTGGTCTTGTTACTCTGTGTTTTTAAGTGACATAAAATCCTATCTGCCATTATTACAGCTTTGAGTCAAATTTTAAAGTTATTTGTTCAAAAAATCTATTTAAATTAACTTGATAATATTGATAATGTGATCTTTTTAATAACTTATATGAATAAAGGTTATTTTAAAAGTATTACTAGGGAAAATTTATGTTGAAATTGCAAGGATGATGCCAAAATCCTACTTAAATATATAACCTAAAACCCTAACTCCGAGAGACATTTGTTGCTTAAGCCGTGAGACATTTTTACCAAGTGGCTGCTTTAAGTTTACTATCAATATTCAACAAATATTTTAACCACTAACAAGATTTGTGTACATATTTCATCTCGGCTAGGTGTCAATAATAGGCACAACTTAACCTGACTCAGATTGATGGCATCCAAAACCTGTGACTCAGATTGTTCCAAGCGCACCACACCGTCATGGCACACGTAGCACAGGAGAGTTGCAAGCACTACCTACATGGGCTGTCACGGCTCTTTCGCAGTTTAGGGCATCGGACCATCAGAAGTATTGCAAAAAGTCTGTCCTACCCGTACCGGGGCATCCAAAAAGTAAGTCATCGGTTAGGTGCTCAACTTTTTTCAACTTCTGGACTTTTCAAAACGTCCAAGAAGTATGGATGGTCTTTTGCACACTGATGGTGTAGTGCCCACAGTGCTTAGCTATGCAAAAATTCACATAAAGTATCCAAAAAGGAAAATGGCCTGAAGTTTCGAAAGGAAATTAGAATACTGGATGGTTTGTATTGTTCCTGCAAATCATCAGTTTCAGACAGGCCCTGTAAACTGTGAATTTGGTATGAGTACCAAATAAAAGAGATTATGGTAGACTCCTCTTTCCAGATATCATCTCATTTACGGAAATGAGACAGTCCCATATTCAAGCGCTGTATGTGTGAGTTACCAAATACATTATTGAGTTGGTGTTAAAGTTCTATAATCAGTAATAGTGGTCTTTTAGTAGTTATTGTTAGGTAATACTATTTTCTCCCAAACTAGAATTAACTACTTCATATACCCCAAAACATGGAAAAAATTCAAATGTATTAGAACGTATTGGAAATGGTAAATCAGTTTAATATGTTAGTGATGCCATTTTGGAATATATAAGTGTAATTAAAAGTAAAGTTTTCTGTTTCTATAAAATAACACCACAGTTGCATGCAACAGTATAAAAAGCAGATTGAATTATTAATTGGCAAGTATGTTGTTCATATCGTATGTTTACCCGGGCCAGATTTCTAAATAGGCTGAAAAGGCTGCAGCCTAGAGCGGCAAAATTTAAGGGGCGGCACTTTGGCAATTTACTAAAAATTGAAAATATACATTTTGATTATTTTAATAACAGAAACTTCTTTAGACGTATCTTTGATATGTATCGTATTGATTTACTGAAATGGAAATATGTTTATTCTTTTCATAGCATAATACAAACTTTTCTCCACATAATGTTGTAGTGTAATTTGGTTTGACAACACTGCAAGGCGCAAGCACAGTGATTCGGTCTGACAACACTGTCAGCCCAGTCAGTGGCACTACGCTGTCATAACAAACAACAAACCTTCGTAACATCCTAAACTCTCTGGTTTATGTTAAACAAAAAAAGGTTAAAACTCACTTTCTTTACTGTGTATCGAGGCAAATGCAGCAAAAACACTTTCATATGAGGACATTATTAACGAGTTTGCCATTAAAAAGTCTTGTAAGAAAATTATGTTGTTTAAGTTTTGAACATATACAAATAGTACAGGTAAAATTATCCCAAAAGATGAGTACAAAATATAAAAATTGGTTCATTCATGAAACTAGGAGGAAAAAAAGTAATTGGCATTAGGTTTTGAAATCTAAAGAGTCCCTAATGATTTGGAAGGTGTTAAGTCCCATTTTCTGGCAGTGGGAGAGTGGAAGGGGACTGAATTAGAGAAAATTTGTATTTATCGGATTCAAGTGGGTAGGGTGCTGTTTGCTATGATTTTTAGGACGCAGAATCGAAATAAACCATAGTAAAATCAATAAGACCATGTGTTTCGGAGAAACAAGCTATTTATTTACCTATATAAGGTGCCTACGTAAATAAGCAAAATAAGATGAGGTGCATTAATTATTAACATTGATTAAGAAACAAAACAGTTATACAGTCTATGTGACATATGTTATAACACACAAACGTTATGAAACTGGTATTTAGGCTTCTTTTAACAACGTATAAAAGTTACACGAGCTGGTACCCAGCGCGACTTTGTTCACAATATTTTTCCGCCGATTCTTTTTTTCCTCTTTTGTTTACAATATTGTTACCAAGAAAACTATACTTTATATCGTTACTTTCCTCTATAAGAATAGCATTGTGGCCTGTTGTTATTAGCACAAAAAATAACTTGTATTGAGAGTTACCGAAGCAGCAAATCTGCTAACTCATCCCCCATGTTATTCTTATGGAGAATAAGTAAAATATTATGTCTCCCTTAATTATGAATATATCAATAAAAAACTTTATATGTTATGGGCTTCACCTAGTTGAGTTATATAGATATTTGGATAAAAAACAATTTTTCATGTTCCTCGTTGCAGCAAACTTGCAAACTCATCCTCAATGTTATTCTTAAGGAGAATGATTAAAATTGCATATATCGCTTATTTGTGTGCGTATTGTGTTAGTATGAAACTTGGTAACCGGCTTTGGTGGCGGTATTTATAAAAGTAGATTATCCCTCAAGCGAGTGGGGTGTCGTTTTCTCTGTTTTTAGGATTCAGATTTTTTGAGGCCCCGAGATGCCAAAAAACATTCGTTCAAATTTATTTATATATGGACTTTGTTTATGGGTGTGTCCGTAGGCATGATAACTTTCGTAAAAAAGTCTGATCATGATGAAATTTGGTATAAACGTGTAAGGAAGCATATAGATGCTTCCTTACAATGCATGAGTTCCTTACATGTTGCATGGGTTCGAAATGAGGTTTCTGAGGCTCTGAGGTTTCTGCCTTAAAATCTGAAATGTTTGAGTTTTTTAGAAAATTTAAGAATTCAAGATTATCTGTAGATAAAGTAACTTACAATAACTGTAGATTAAATTACATTAATGCCATCAAGGTGGCTAAAGCTCAATGGATTGAAAACACCTTGCCTAATGTTAGTAATAAGTCAAAACAAACTTGGAAAATAATAGATAAGTTTAGACAAACAGGCCCCACCTTAGTAAAAAATGTAGTTTTGGAAGTAGATGGGGAAATAATTAAGAATCCCACTGCAAGTTGTGAAATCTTTAATAACTTCTTTGTCAATATTGCCGATAGCCTGAAAACTTATAATCATGTAACAACAGTAAACACCCCTCTGCACCCGGTAAATTATTGCTCCTTTTTCAACTTTAAAAAAATCACTGAGACCGATCTTTCCAAATTTATTTCTAAATTTTCACCCAAAACTTCCACAGGTTATGATGACATAAGTATGAAAACAATCAAAATCTGTCAGCTTGAAATTATTAAGCCACTCACCCACATTATAAATACCTCACTAATCAGTGGGGTATTTCCACGACAATGCAAACTGGCAAAAGTCAAACCTCTTTTCAAGAAGGGGGATGAGTCGGACATGGGGAACTATCGTCCAATCTCGCTCCTACCTTCCATTTCCAAACTCTTCGAGCGAGTGGTGAGTGAGCAGCTGACTCACTACTTAGAGGAGAAAGAACTCATATGCAAAAAGCAATACGGGTTCAGAAAAAACAAATCAACCAAATTGGCACTTATTGATTTTGTAAATCAGTGTATCGATGCAATGGAGGCTGGAGAATCTGTTATTAGCTGCTTTGCAGACTTGTCCAAAGCTTTCGATTGTGTCGACCACCAAATTTTGCTTGGGAAGTTGGCGGCGCTTGGGGTGGGAGGATGCGTCCATCGCTGGCTACATTCCTTCCTCACCGACCGCTACCAGTTCGCTGAGCTGAAGCATCAATCGAATTTCAAAATTCAAAAATTTCAGTCGAGCAAACAATTGGTCAAAAATGGAGTGCCTCAGGGATCGATTCTTGGCCCAATACTGTTCCTGACGTATATTAATGATATGAAAGGGATGGTGTCGGACGAGAGTCTATTTGTTTTTGCAGATGATACCACTCTTTTTACCAAGAACAATAACGTCCATGACCTTGAAATTGACACTTTTTCAAAAATCAATACACTTGCTCAATATTTCTCCAGCAACGCCTTGAAATTAAACACCGAAAAGACAGGGTATCTCTGCATAAGTACACATCAACTGAGGAGGTTTAACGAAATTGAAGATCTGAATGTCTTTATAGGGGAGGACATGCTGGATCCTTCCAACTCTTCTGATTTCCTAGGGGTTAGGCTGGACGATGGTTTATCATGGGCCGACCAAATCGATAAAATAGAAAAAAAGCTTGCCTCAGGGCTGTTTGTGTTGAGAAGAGTATGTAAATTCTGCAATTTAAACGTTTCTAGAATTGTATACTTCAGTCTTTTGGAGTCTCACATCATGTACTCCATCGCCTTGTGGGGAGGGTACAAGACTCACATAGGGAAAGTTTTTACCTGGCAAAAAAAGGCCATCAGGGTCATCTTTGGGCTCGCTCCTTGGGAGCATTGTGAGAGTTACTTCATAAGATTAGGTATTTTGACTGTTCCTGCCTTATATTTTTATGAGTTAGTAATATACATTAGGAATCACAAATTAATGAATCTATGTCAAAGAAATCATACTCACAATACTCGGTTCAAATCAAAATTTTCCACCTTTCACAGACTGTCGGTCTTTGAAAAAAAACCTCTTTACGCCGGTTTAAAATTTTATCAAATGTTGCCTAACTTCATTTCATCCATTGCTGACGACAACAAATTTAAAGTAACGCTTAAGAATTATTTGATTGTGCACTGTTTTTATTCTGTGGAAAGTATTATTGAACACCTCAGGCAATGTAACCCCCTGTGTGACTCTCTGACCCCTCCCCTCCCTACCAATCACATTCTGTAGTGGCTGAAACTTATTCAGCACTTTGACCTGTTCAACGCCATCGGCCTATGAACGGAAACAACAAGTAACAAGTAAGTAAGTAAGTAAGTAAGAAAACCAGACAGATCTCACCATTTTAAGGGGGGTTTGTACCCCAAACATTTGAACTATTTTTTTATAAGTTATTTTTAATCCCAAATTTTAGTTTGAATGGAGCTGAATTAAATTTTGAATTGTGTATTATTGCTCTACGCCTATTATTGTTGCTGAAACAAAGAACACAACAAAATCGTTTTAATGAAAATATCAATAGAATTCAACTAGGCGAAGCCACATACCAAGTTTCATCAATATAAATTCATAAATAAGCGATATATAACATTTTAATTATTCTCCAAAAGAATAATATGGGGGATGAGTAAGCAGGTTTGCTGCTTCGGTAACTCTCTATATAACTTTATTTTGCACTAATAACAACAGGCCACAATGCTATTTTTATAGAGGAAAGTAACAATATATAGTTTAGAGTTTCCTTGGTAACACAATATTGTAACCCAAAAAGGAAAAAGGAATAGGCGGAAAAATCTTGTGAACAAAGTCACGCTGGGTACCAGCTCATGTACTATTAAAAGAAGCCTAACTACCAGTTTCATAACATTTGCGTCTTATAACATATGTCACATAGACTGTATAACTGTTTTGTTTCTTAATAAATGTTAATTAATGTACCTCATATTTTTTTGGTTATTTACTTAAGCACCTTATATAAGTAAATAAATAGCTTGCTTCTCCGAAACACGTGGTCATATTGATTATACCGTGGTTTATTTGATTCTGAGTCCTAAAAACATAGAAAACGACACCCCATTTGCTAGAATCCCATAAATACAAATTTTCTCAAATTCACTACCCTCCCACCCTCCCACTGCCAGGAAATGGGACTTCCAACCTCCAAATCGTTAGGGACTCTTTAGATTTCAAAACCTAATGCAAATTACTACTTTTCCTCCAAGTTTCATGAACGGACCAATTTCTATGTTTTATAAACTTAATTTCACCTGTACTAAAAAGTATAGAACGTACTCAAGCCCAAACTTTCAATTATATTGTGTTTGTACAATTATTCATGTTTGTATTATGGTAGCCTGTATAACATATATCTATTTAATGTCAACAAATAAACCAGTAATGAACTATTGTATTATTAACACGTTTTTATTATCTCGCTTTCTTGTTTGTTCGGTACAAATTTTCCAATCGATTTTAAACTAACTTCCCGATGAGCTAGTCATGAAACTTGAAACATAGCTCAGAAATGGATGACAATGCAATATTTAATCATTTTATATATATTTTTGTAATATTTTATTTAACTTTAAACTTACAATAACCTAAAATGTAAAAATAAACAAGCATTTCAAAGTATACCTAGAACATCTGATAACAGATAAAACAATTAAGCGAGCTAACATTTCCCACATACCTCTGCCATAATATGATATAGACCTTTAAAATTTATTAAAAATGTTTAAACGTGAAAGACTAAAAAATAGATCATAATTTATTAAATAAAAATACTTTTTAAAATACCATGTTTTTAAAACGGACTAAAAAGTATGAAATAACTTATTCTATCACCATATAGGTTTTCTTGAAAATTTGTGATTGTGAATATTTAGTAGCTATGAAAATACTTGTAAGATGTAAAAAAAAACGTGGGGCGCATACAATAGATAATATTAAGGAGACAGTAGAGTAGCTGTCGGTGGGAAAACAACAGTTTCACAACAGTAGTACATCAGTTTGTACTGATACCATTTACATTTATATGTCCTAATTGAGGTAAAAAATAGCTCATAACTTAATAGGTGAAGATAATCGTCAATTATTTATTGCTTGAGCCCCACGTTTTTCGTTTTAAATCTTACAAGTATTTTCATAGCTACTAAATACTCACAATCACAAATTTTCAAGACAACCTATACATGGGGATAGGATAAATTATGTTATACGTTTTAGTCCATTTAAAAATCGTGGTATTTTTATTTAATAGATTAATTTTGTGTGGTTTTAATTTTACCCTTCAGCACAATTTAATTTAATTAACTGAATCTATCATTTGTTGTGTAAAACGAGTGTAAAATATGTATTATATGAGTCTATTAAGTGTGAGTCTCTAAAATAATTGGGGAGGGGCGACAAATGGATTTAGCCTACAGCCTACAGGTGGCACACTCCTAAATCCGGCCCTGATGTTTACTTTTAGTGGTTCTTGGGTCCTTTTTATTAATGAATTTCGGCAACACGTATTTTTTATTTTAAGATCATTATGTGTTTTAACCGACCTTTTTCGTTTTCTGTCCTGGATATCGGTTAACACGTTGGGTGCAGAGGACGTTGATTAACGTCTTCTAATTAACATTGAAACATATGTGATTTGCATGTTGAAACACGTTTGTCAGCATTGAATGTGTTAAGAGGTGTTTGTTTCACTGTATATTAAAACCGTATTAAAGGTAAATAATAATTGACAAATTCTAGAATACTCTATGGAGGTTCAATCATGTTGATTTTATTAACAAAGTGTAAAAGTTTGGGTTTGGGTTTTTCAATGACAAACTTAAATCTGTCAATAAATATTTGATAAATATGTCATAGATAATATTTTTATAATTATCTTAATTTTGTTTGGGGGGGGCTAAAAACCTTAATAGATAGAGAAAGGCTTGAAGTCCCAATTTACATAACTTTCAACTTAATTTTTCTATGTTGTGTTTTTTATCCTGTGACATTCAAGTTGATTCTCATGACTTTGTGATAATGGCAGCAGGATTTAATAATCATAAACGCATCTTAAACAGTGGGAACTAATTAAAAACACAATTATCTTTCAATGCTCAGTTAATATGGCTGATTAAAATCAAAATGGGCATGCAAATAATGAATACTGCTCATTCTGATCTTTATAGTAAAATATTTTAATAATATTGTCCTGTTAATATTCACTTCTTAGGCCTGGATGAAGCTTTATTCCTATATAGATTTTCACTTAAGTAAAGTTAGTATAAACAAAAAAAGATGCAGCAAAGAGAAGAAAAGTCCTTAAATAGAGTGGAAGTTAAATACACTACATCAAGGTTGAAAGCAAAGCCACTGTCTTATATTAATAGCTATGTCTCAGCATAAGGCTTATACAACTAGTGCCTCATATGCTGAAGTTCAGTCTTCTATGCAACGAATACAGAATTCCTTTTCCTCTGCATATGAACTACACAAGAAATGCATAAAAGATAGTTTTAAATTCATAATACGAAAATAAAATTATAAAACAAAATGATTAGTTATGACTAAAAAGCAAGCATACTTAAGGAATTAATGTTGAAACAGAAGAGGACAGTTGCCCTGGGCGCTATAAACTGTTTGGGGGACAGGGCTATGTTATCTTGTTATAAAGGCTGCCATATTTTTTGTTGTTAATCAAGACAACGAATTTACATGCTTTTTAAAACTGGTATGGCAAGTTTAAAGTGAAGGATATTAGTTATAGAAAAATGTTTGTACATTTATTCGTAAATTACTTGCTTTACTTTGTTACATAACCCTTATATTTCATTTTGGAATTTCTATAAATGTACTTAAGCTCCAAATATTTAAATGCAGACTAATATAATTTTAATGAATACTAACTATAATTCTGCATTTAAATCGTATACCTTTGAGCTGATGGAATTAAAAATTAATTGTTTTATATGAAATTTGTAAAAACAGTTTTCTTTATAACTAAAAAAATAAAATAATCTGTGTAAAAAAACTAATATATAATACTCCACCTGTGAGTAAACTCCTTAAGAAAAATGTTATAAAACTTAATTAAACGATGTATTTCTGTGTGATGATTAGTGTAAATACACTTTTTTTGGAAGGGGGTTTAGTGTTTGGCACATTGGTCCAATAAGGTGCCAAAATTTCTAGCTACACCATTAACTTGAACAAAAAAAAAAACAGAATTAGATTTCCTTTGGTTATTTTGTGAGTATTGGATATTAAGCTTATTATTGTTGGAGATGGATGAATTTATTGTATTGAAAATTGTCCCTCAAATGAATATTGATTGATCGCCAAAACTGGCCAAAATATCTCCCATTCCCCTGATTCAATCTTGGAAACCAGGACTGTATATTTAACCAGGTGTAATGCTGACCTTCTATCTTGTTCTATCTTATACACTCATATATAAAAAATAATTACTCTTCATACACTAGATGATATAATAAAGCCCCTTAGTTAATTAATTTATAATATAATTAGACAATGTGAAGTCATGCAGTTTAGGAGTTGTAACTTAAGTGTCTCTTAAAATTAAAAACTAGTGATATACAATCAAAATGTGTGTCATAGTACTGATACAAACTTGTCAAACAAATTATGATATTGGGAAATTGGACTTTGACACACGTATGATTGACACTGTGTCATTTTGTTAACTTGAATTTGTTGATGTTCCTTATATACAATTCCTAATAAATAAGTTAAGGCATTTTTCCTAAAGTCATGTGCTCAAATTTCTTATCAAGTCCTTTCAACTGGGTGTAATGAAATGTTATGTAAAGTTAAGAAAATGTAAAAAAAATCTGTTCTCCCAAGCAAATCATTTTTTACCCAGCATAAAAAAGAAAAAAAAAACTTTATGATATTTGTTGTTATCCTAACAAATGCCATATCTTACTTGCTGTGTCATCATTATCTTTACAATACGAAAGGATGTATACTGGTAACAACATACATTCCATATCACTACCGAAACTTTAAAATAAATCTTTAGATTTGTCTGTCTGTCTACAAGTCATACATATTTTTAATATAAGGAAAGTGGATGGGAGTATTAAAAATTTAGTTCGAGAAGACTTGAGTCCACTAGAAATTTTAAGTTAACAACCTGGTGTTATTGACCAACGTTTTTGCAGTCATTAAATTAACATTATTATATCGAAGCGTAAAAATTAAACATCCAGGCCTAATATTTACCTGATTACAGCTTAAAGCATTAACGTTCTATAAAAATATTTTAAAACTAATTTTGCTATCAACAACCAACAGCTTTCCATAAAACACAAAGCTTAAAAAACTTTAAAAAATATCACATAGCTTTAACCTCCCTACTGGTCGGTATCGGAGTACCACTTTCTGATTGTTTAAAGGATCAAATCATAAATAGTCTCGAGATTTAATCTAGTCCTTTTTAATTAGTGATGGAAATTTTTTGTATATATGTACATAAGTAATAAAAGATATGTTAAAACATTCTAAATTTACAATTTAGATAACATGCACCGAGGCAAAATCACAGTCATTAAATTGCTTTATTTTCTCCCTATTTCTATCTAATTAGTCATAGGCTCTCCGATGAGCGAGAGGAACTCGAAGGTGAGACCGAGGAGGACGATGCCGATTAGATCTCCGATGGCGGTGAGGTAGGGGATGGTGCTGTTGTCGGGGTTGATCCTGCGCAGCCAGAACACGTGGGTCAGGCCGTAGGCTATGTACAGCAGCACGGCCACCTGCGGAGACATTAAGCGTTAGGGCAGTTTCACACGAGCCAGAAACGCGCCACCAGTGCATCAGAATCGCAGTTGTCCTTACAAATGGCAATCCCACCATTCTGATGCCCCTAGCGTTTCCTAGTGATTCCATTATCCCCACTTCCTTAAACCCTAGTAGTCTTCAGTTGGAAAGACAAGCAAGTACAGTGCTGCAATTGACGCCAAACAATGTTTGTTTTTTATCATGTTTCTCTGAACTGAAAGGCGGTGTATACAGTATTGGGTTCACCCTATTTTTTGAGTTCCAGACTTAAATCAAGATTCTATACCCAAAAATAAACAAAAATGTTGAGTAAATCTTTTAAATTTCACTCCATTTAGCATCAGTCAGTCTGTATGTGTTTTTTTTTTTACAAAATTTCAAAGTCACAAAAAGTCAAACATAATTAAACTGGTAAAATAAATATACTTTGAAATTTGATGGAAACAACTAATTATAGTAAAACCTCAAACAGAGCGACTGGCTGCTATCATTATCACAGTGGCCATAATATGCCACATACGATCAAAATGCCGAGGATAGAGCCACTACATACGTCTTTGCTGCACTCTAGCATAAAACGCAAGAAGGTGCCACTTTGTGTGAATTGTCTACCGCAATCCCATGTTATTAAGCAAATTACTTAATCTTTCTGCCATAAACTGCAATTCCTACATGACAAGCGCGCCACAACAGCTAGAATTCGTGTTTGGCGATTGTCAGGCGTTTTGTGGCTCGTGTGAAACCGGTCTTAGAAGGAACTAACTGAAGACATCAACTGAAATAGTTGATACACCTGCCTTCTTTAAAGGAGTGCAAAGAAGAACTTTCTGCACCACTTATGTACCTTTCAACAAATATATTTTCAGGAAGGGGTTTATGAGTTAAAAAACTGGAAGAATACAAATAGTGAGATCCATCCCAATACCTATAACGAGGGTGTCCCACAAGGTTCTATATTGGGCACTATCCACTTTACCTTATATATGAATATCTTGTGCCTGAGTATCTGCAAGAATACAAGTCAACACCTATACAAACAGATACTTTAGTGCTCCTTCTTGGTGAAAACCCCCAGAGGCACTTAAAGTAATGGTTTGATTTCCATTATTAAACAGGATAAATAAAATAAGTCTTACAACACTACAAAGTATATGAGCCTAAATTTAATCAAATTAACCATTTCTATGACAGGTACATTTGTGTACAAATTAGAAATATAAAAAGAAACTAATCTACTATTACCCTTTATATTGACGTGTTTCACTTTATCTACATAATCATAGCTATTTTTTACATTATACCTGTACTCTAATTCCAAGTCCTTGTTTAATCTAGCAGACAACAACTTTGAAACATTGTATGTAGGTGCACATTTAAAATTTACAAGAGGTCTAATAGGCACATTCTTCTTGTGGATCTTAGGAATTCCCTTCATTACTGGAGCTTTTGAGTTAAGGATGTTCATCTTCAGTCTACATTCTTCTGTAATCACTTTGGAACACTCGCTATTATTAACATGGCAATACAATGTTGGCACAACAACAGCCTCTTAGTTAATGAAGAGAAGTCACAACAGTAGGTAAAAAATTATGCAGGGAGCAGAATCCCATACATTGAAGATCCAGAAGAGGCAAGGTTCCTAGGTGTAAAAATCAACAAGAACCTAACATGGACTCCACATTTAGATAGTCTGTGCGGTAAAGGCAGCCCTTCTCCATCCAAGCAGTCTGTATATTATAAAGAGGATAAAAACTATAAGTAACACAAGATTGCCTAACATTCCCTCTTTAAATCATATCTTCAGTATGGACTTGGCGTGTGGGGAAATTGATCAGCAACAAATCTACATGTCCTTAAGTAAAAAAAAGTGGTAAGAGTGATAGCTGGAATTGACTTTTGAGAAAGTATTTGACGTAGTTTTGTTATCGATTTAAACTGTGATATACCTATATATTATTGAAGTGGCCACATGTGCTAACAAGTACCAGCTACAACGAGGTATGGATACGTACAACTCTAATACTCGGCAGGCTATGAGCTTCACCATTCCAGTCTACCATCTAACCCTCTTAGAAGAAAGGCCTTCCTATAAATATTTAATATAAATTATATATAATATTAATTATTTATTTTTATTTGGATCCAATGAAACAAGAGTGAAGTTCCTCAAAATACTAGCTGAACAAGCAAAATGCTACAACAATACTTAACAACATAACTTTTGGAGGGACCTTTGTACACCACTGAGGAATTGATGAACTACAGAATGATGTTCCATTAACTCCAGCATTTTTCAACAAAACCAATTAAACTTAAAACTATAGTTTACTTGTCAGTAAATTTGAATTTTTTTATTTTTGTTTGACTCCTATTCTACTCAGAGTTAATGAATAAAGTCTTCTGAGAGAGTTTGCAATGGCCTTAATCAATTTGTGACATTAAATTTCCAATTGTCAATTACAATTTGAAATACACCTACCTGTATGTTATTCAAACTAAACACAAAATTTCAGATCTTAACCACCCTGTACCACCATTTGCCTAGATAAAAAAATGTTGAGAACAGTCACACTTAAGAAGTGTAAGCTAGTGATTTCACTTTCTAGTAAATCAAAGTTGTTTATGGTGTTTAAATTACGTTTCTTTAAACTTTGTCCTATATTTTACTAAAACCATGATTTTGCTTGAAACTGGTTGAGCAAGGAAGCTGAAAACCATTACAGAACTATTTTGCATTGCATCGCCTCACCTGTACAGCAGCAGCTATTAGATAGGTGAAGAGGAAGGCCATGCTGAGCCACTGGTCTTCGAACTTAATGTAATTGATGAGATAGGCGAAGGTGATGTGGCCAGGGACCATCAGCGTCATGAGAACTCTGGCCGTCCGCGCGTGAGGGGCTGCAACACAACAGACATCACCTGGGGTTGGTGAAACGACAAAAATATTGCAAGCAACATCAAGTTGCAAAGCTGTTAGAAACACCTACGTAATTAGTGTAGGGTATTTGATTAACCCTTATGTTGGTCTACTTGGACCACCTCCAATTTATGGTTGCAGTCTCCTAACCACGGATGGCCCGCCAGTTGTTAGGCCGTTGCTGCTGATTTGGGTCACTTTAACCAAAATAAAAAAGGCAAAATTAGACCTCAAAATGGTATAGAAAAGTTTACCAGGGATAAAGGAATACAGGAAAACTATACATGACATCCAGAAAGAAATCAAAACCTAGAACATTTCCTTCAAGTGAGGCGAGTGCAACAATGTTGTAAACACCTTTAAAGAAATAATTATAACCACTATTCATCCACTCAACACGTTCAGTGCGGCGTGCGGGATTTCCAGCCGTTTTCTAACAAGGAATCAAAAGCAATTATCATGAAAAAAATGTAACATATTGAACGCAGGAGTAACATTGCAAACGACTGTCTTTTACCATTTTAGAGAAAAAATACCCCGTAATAGCAAACCTGCGTACTCAGTGAATTTCCAATGCATATATATATATGTATCTTAATACCACATAAAGCCACATACCAAGTTTCATCAATGTACATTTATTAAACAATTTATGACATTGTAATTATTCTCCATAAGAATACATGGCAGCTGAGTATGCAGGTTTGCTGAAACAAGGAACACAAAAAATGGGTTTTTATACAAAACTCAACATAACTCAACTAGGTAAAGCCACATGCCAAGTGTTATTAATTTATGTTCATAGTTAACGGAGATAACATTTTACTTATTCTCCATAAGAATAACATGGGGGCTGAGTACGCAGGTTTTCTGCTACGGGAACTATCAGAAAAAAATGGTTTTTGTGCAAATATCAATAGACCACAACAATATGAAGCAATATACCAAGTTTCGTCAGGATAATTTGATAAATAAGCGAGATATATAATTTGTCTTATTCTCCATAAGAATAATATTGGACAACGTACTGTGTGTAGCACTTTCAATATCTCTGTAACCAATTGACATAGAGCAATGATCAAAACACCAAAGTTTTTGTTTTTTAAGCTGAATTCAATGGTGAAAAATAAAGAGTGATTTACTAAAATATTATATGTAAAAACTCAAAAAAAAAATTTTTGGGGTACAAACCCCCTCCCCCAAATACCCCAATGGATAGAGCGATCTGGCTGGTTTTCGAATTTAAAGTCATAAATGTTGCTTTACATGTTTGTACCAAATTTCCTTAAAATCGGACAATTTTTACGAGAGTTATTGCACCCACGGACATATATATACAGTTTTGAATGGATGTTTTTTTTGGCTTCTGGGGACCTCAAAACGAAAAGGTATCATGGTCCCGTGCCTAGGTCTTACCATGCCGACTATGGTAATAGCTTCTTCCCTATAGGGGAAATTCGCTAAAAGAAACCCACCAGTCTTGTCTCACCCCACCCCACCCTGTCCCACCCAGAGTCTGTCTTTTAGCGAATTTCCCCTATAGGGAAGAAGCTATTACCGTAGTCGGCATGGTAAGACCTAGGCCCGGGACCATGATAACTTTTCATTTTGAGGTTCCCAGACCCCAAAAACACCATTCGTTCGAAACTGTATATATATATATATATATATATGTCCGTGAGCACGATAACTCTCGTAAAAATTATTCGATTTTGATGAAATTTGGTATAAACGTGTAAAGCAACATTTATGACTTTAAGTTCGAAAACCAGCCAGATCGCTTTATCCGAAGGGGTATTTTGGGGGGGTTTTGTACCCCAAAAATGGGTTTTTTGAATTTTTTACATATAATTTTGGAAAAAGTCAAATTTTAGTTTTTACCATTGGTTTTAGCTTAAAAAAACACACAATTTGGTATTTTGATCATTTCTCTACGTCAATTGGTTACCGAGATATTGAAAGTGCTAAACACAGTACGTTGTCTAATGTTATTCTTATGGAGGAAAAGAAAAATGTTATATCTCGCTTATTTATGAACGTATACTGACAAAACTTGGTATACGGCTTCATCTGGTTGTGGACCATTGATATTTGCTCAAAAAAACAATTTTTTGCCAAAGGCTCCCGTAGCAGCAAACCTGCGTACTCAGCCCCATGTTATTCTTATGGAGAATAAGTAACGTGTTATCTCCCTTAATTATGAAAATAAATTAATGAAATTTGGTATGTGGCTTTACCTAAATGAGTTATATTGATATTTGTATAAAACCCCATTTTTTGTTTTCCTTCCTTCAGCAAACCTGCATACTCAGCCGCCATGTTATTCTTATGGAGAATAATTAAAATGTCACAAATCGTTTATTTATGAATGTATATTGATGAAACTTGGTATGTGGCTTTATGTGGTATTAAGATACATATATATGCATTGGAAATTCGCTGAGTACGCAGGTTTGCTGCTACGGGGGTATTTTTATACTGGTTTTTCTTTATGAGTGATGAAAAATTGTCTGCATTAATCGCTTAAATAACTCACCATCACCAATATTGAATTTCAAAACAAGAATAATTTGACTATTAACTATAAATCTTGAGCCTAATTCGTGGGTACTGGTCTAATAGTAAAACAACATCCATAACCTGCTGACTATCCCTTTTAGAGGAAGAATTGAGATGAGAACATTTTTGATTGATGCGAGCAACCATGGTTATTACTGAGACCTAATACCTACATTTTAATTACAAATTTACAATAAAGTTTATATATCTGGTCTATTTGATCTATATATCCAGATTTGAACAAAACAGACTAAAAAATCAACCAGAATACATATAACAGATTTAGAATTTGTAATAATAATCAGAGCCACTACAAATATTTACATAACCTGAATGTATCAAGAAATTAAAATTGTTCAAATTATACATTAGACCAACAGGCCCTAATTTAACAAAATGTATGTAATTTCATATAAGATTAATCATATTTCTTACAAAAGTTAGGGTACAAATTGCTCCTGAAAATAAACTGTTGTGCATATTTCTTCTTTACATTTTGTTGTTAATTATCACCAACAAAACAACTTATATACCCTATTGAAATTGCTTAGATTGTTGGTCCTCATACTAGTAATTCTATGATTCGCTAGACTTTAAAAGTTTTATTTTTCACTAGATCTTTCATATTAAAACTATTGATTTCCTATGACTGTTTGTCGCAGACAATACACAACTCGGAGAAAAATTAGGTCTGAAATCAGTTAAACCAAGCAGTTTATAATAGCATATAATATACATTTTTTAAATAACACACAACCATTTTTTTAAATAATATAAATTAATTTGTCAATTATATATATTATTATTTATATAATTACTTACTTATATATATATTTTATTATATAAGTCAATTTATAAAATAATAATTTTGTTTAAATATTGGCAGTTTTAGATTAAGAGACAATATTCAATCTTACACAACAAGAATGTCAGTTCAAAATGTATGTACCTTATTGCTGGCTATCAAAAACTCAAAATAGCCAATATAATTGTAGGCATGAACTTCTACAATAAGGTACCAACTCAGCTTTTGATGTATCTTTTAATATATTTCAAACCAAGTTTTATAACTGGCTAATTTTAAATCCTTTTTATTCAATTTCTGAGTTTTTAAATTTGATCAGTGTAATATTATATTTTCAATTACTACATTAAAGAATCACTTTCTTGTCTTTCTTTTTGTTTGTTTGAAATTTGTATTGCTGATCTGGATACATTTTTTTATATATTTTGTATTATTTACCATACAACATGTATAAATTGCTTATTATTTACCGTATTCAATTTTGACTTTGTCTATAACATGTATAGTGTTGATGACAATAGATATTCATTATTCATTATATCTTTGCCTTATTTATAAACCTGGAAAAACCTTTTTAAGGGTGGATTTAACAAAAGATGGTGCGATAAACCGTACTCACTGTCTGAGAAGAAGGCATGCCAGGGAGAGGACCAGATAGTGAGGTCGTCGGGCAGAGAGCCCAGTTCGGACTGCTGGTGCAGTTTAGTCGACAGTCTGCTGGCCTGTATTGACACTAGGTTGCCGCCCACTCCGTTGATGACGGGTTGAAACACAGCCACTCCCTTGTGAGTGTTCACCATCACGTCTAGGATCATGCCTCCGAACCTGTGACACCAGGGGAATGTGAACATCCAGTGATCCAACACTCTGGCACTGGTGAGTGGCAGGGGCGGGTCATGAATGAAAAATGAATAGTATCGGTTATGTGTTTTCTGAGGGGTTTTGGGAGTCAAGGAAAACCCTCTTAAAGGGACCAGAATAAATGGTTTTGAATAACACTGCATAACGTTATATGAGTTTTATGCCGCAGCTTATTAGTTTGATAGGTTATTTGGGGATTTTAGGTTGTATCAGATAGGTTCTTATAGTACACAGTAAAATAAGCCTGGCACTTTTAATATATTAACTTTAAGATGACAATTTACTTCTAAGGGGATATTTTTTATTTGTTATAGGGTAGTAGAACTTGTTATAAAATGCATTTAAGGGTAATTTTAAGAATTGAGAGTAATTTCGTAACACCTGACATGCATCACTGCGAGAGCTATCCTCTCGACATGATTCAGTGTTCATGATCGAAGTTTGTTCTACTCATACATACTAAAAACAATCATAAGTGTTCCAAAAACAATCAACTAATAATAGGTGAATTACGGTGAACAGGAGTTAAAATATGTGAAGGTCTAAGGATTTTTTTTTTTTTTGAGGGGGGGGGTCATGACCCCCATGACTCCTCCTCTGCATCCGCGCCTGGTGAGTGGTGAGTAGTTCTTCACCAGTCAACATTCCTACTATCTGGTTTAGGCATAATTTAAATTTACCATGTAAAGTGTGAATTGACATAAGATTTATATGTCACACAAATAGCCAAATGTAAAAAATGAAAAATATACCTACTAATTTATAAACCTTTTATGGTTTTAATAAAATAAATAGGGATATTTTTGTATATTTGATTACTTTTTAAACATTTTAATCATAGGTTATTCATGTGCATTTACAAATGCTATACTGACAATTAAACATAACCTAGTTAGGCAGTTTACTCTCGATTACTCTGTCATTTCCTTCTAACAGGAAGAAGAAGAAGAAGGTTATTTCTGGTCTACTCACCCATTTTCAGCATTTTGCCTGATGAGTAGAAATGGATGAGTTGGTGAGTTATACCGTTCAAAAATCTATCCATAGTAAATCTATCAATGCTAAATATGAATTTTAATTTAACGTACTAACAAACATTTTGTATAGTTTGATATAATTGACTTAAAAGTTACCTAAATAATTTCTGTACGTTTATCTATTAATCTGAAAAACAAATTTAGTGATTTGAGTGACTCATTCACTCCCTCGTACCACTCACCCATTTCAAAAATAGGCCCCCTGACATGAGTGCCAACTAAAGTTTTTTTAACTGGTAGACTGAAAACTTAATTAGACTCGTCATGTCAGATTGATATGCGAGTAACTTAGCAAATAAAAAAAACTTTTTATAACACAAACATCATTTATATTAACTGTATTTGGAAATTTTCTAAATAGATCAAAAGTTGCTATGCTTTGGTCGCATGCAGTGAAATGGTAGTCTTATAAAAGGTATGTTTGTGAGTAATCTTCGAGGAATAAATTAGAGAAAATCAATCTTTATAAGTTCAAAATTGCAATGTATCGGTAGTGACTGGAGTGGTTTAGGCGCCAACTAGATCTGTTCCCTCTTTTCGCAAAACTGGAAGGTGAAAGTTCTCCATTTCCTTGAGTTCTTAAAGCTACCAGGAAATCTGTATTATGATTTACAATAAATACCTTGCCTTGGAAATAGCAAAAGGTTATTTTAATTTATATGTGTATTTTGAATTTTCCTACTGGCGTTGTACACTTCTTGTGAACCATATTTTGTTGTATTGCGATCCATGTTATTGAATTTTGAATCAATTTGATTTTCAGGAATATTCTATGAAAATTATTTATTTACATTACATTTGTTTCATTAGATTTGTTTCAGATCTGGATTTGTTTCTTATCCAGATTATTTAAAATCTAATCCAAATATTAGAATGATTAGGTGTGTTCTATGTGCCGATGTGAGTAACATCTATTCAACTGTGATTAACAACAAAATAAATCTTCTTATATGAAAATTGTTTATTTACATTACATTTGTTTCAGAAGAGATGTATTCTTATCCAGATTATTTAAAATCTAATCCAAATATTAGAATGATTAGGTGTGTTCTATGTGCCGATGTGAGTAACATCTATTCAACCGTGATTAACAACAAAATAAATCTTCTTATATGAAAATTGTTTATTTACATTACATTTGTTTCAGAAGAGATGTATTCTTATCCAGATTATTTAAAATCTAATCCAAATATTAGAATGATTAGGTGTGTTCTATGTGCCAATGTGAGTTACATCTATTCAACCGTGATTAACAACAAAATAAATCTTCTTATATGAAAATTGTTTATTTACATTACATTTGTTTCAGAAGAGATGTATTCTTATCCAGATTATTTAAAATCTAATCCAAATATTAGAATGATTAGGTGTGTTCTATGTGCCGATGTGAGTTACATCTATTCAACCGTGATTAACAAAAAAATAAATCTTCTCATAACAAACATTGTTCAGTAGTAGATCCAAACTTATGTTAAGGTACTCACGTGCTGATCAGCATGGCACAAACCACTGGAGTCCAACCGGTGTAGAGAACAGCTCTTGTGTATTTATTATTTTTTGAGATCCAAAACCAAAAAGGCATCACAGCTACATACAAAACTATAACAGCTACAGGAAGAAGTGGCATTTCATCTGAAACAATAACAGAAAAAATAAACTTATACCTTTAAATTTGATGTACCATAATCAACCTACTCTTCTGCACTTAAGAATTTTACTGACCGCATGATAATGAAGTTGCAAGCAATATTAAATGAATAAGTTAAAAGAAACTGAGGTAGTTACATATTACTGTGCAGTTTTTTTGTTTGTTTTTGTTTTTGGTGGGAAATAAGATAAACAAATGTTGACTAGAATAAATTATTTTTATTGATTTTAAATAGGCATAAAGTCAAGCAGAGATGTGGAGGAATCTTGTTTATTTCAATTGCTTTTATAAAATAACAATTCAGCCACCTTTATACAATATATTATGGCTCCTCAAGTACCAGTAGAAGAAGAAAGTACAGTTTTACAGGAAAGCACAATATTGTCAGTAACATAGTCTAACATAGTAATATAGTCTGTTCATAAACCGTAAAAAAAATTGGTTGAAAAAACCTAGCAACAGATTTAATTATCTGTAATTGCTGTTACAGCTTTGTTGGCTAGAGCATGATTAAAGCTAAATGTCCAAAACGAAGTACTTGCACTAACTGGTGGACTGAGGTTTGGATTCACTTAAGCAGTTGGTTCATTGTACCTACAAAACATTGATAAGCATAGGCTCTCAAAAGGCAACTGAACTTTTCAAAGATGCATTTAAGTCATGTACTTTTTTGTCAATATTTTTTAGTTGCAAAATCTCCAAGATCTGATATATCTATTCACAGAGAAAATCAAAAGGTCTATGTCATCATAACTCGACAGGTACTCTGATATATTTATACCTAGTATACAAATACTGAATCAAAAATGAGATGGTTCTGCACATAAATAATTGTTTGTTATTAGGAAATCAAAGTAGTTTTTTATAGAATTTCTAACTTAAAAATGGCCAGAAAACATCTAGAAATTTTTGAGCAGTAATTGTGATTAAATATGCCCACTTAAGGGTAGGTGTATTTACGGGATATGTATACAAATTGGAAGGGTTATTAATAATGCAAGCGGTATCCACATGAAGCTAAACTATTGGCTAGTTATATTAGTACAAATTAGTTCAGAGGAGTTGTAATTAGCTTACAGAATAAACCCAACTAAAATTCCCAATACGAGACAAGCACAAACCAGAAGTCCTGTGGAAGAAGTCTGCAATTACAGATAGCAGTGCCAGGGAGGTGATGTCCCCTAGACTGCCAGCTATGGGAGTTGCTATGTTGTCTGGGTTGACGTGCAACTTCTTGGACAGAACGATCACAGCAGCTGTCACCAACCCTACAAGTTCAAAGGATTCGTAATAAATTTAAACATAAACTGTAACCAATCAAGATTACAAACTTTTCACTATAGGAAAGGCTGTAATGTTTCATCTGTAAAATGATTGGATAAGAAAATAGGAAAATCAGCTGGCTTACCTTCACTAATAGGGTTGCTGAATTGAACAACAGTTACAAAAAAAACAATAAAATCAAATATTTTGGAAGGTGGACACAGAGTTTCTTGCCCTCTTCTTATCAGCAGTCTCTGCAGGAGAAAACACAAACTAAGAACAACATTGGAACAACTTTAACTGTGTAGGAGAGTTCCTTCTTTCTCATTCCTCTTGGAAACACTCTCTTTCCACTGATGAAGAAGCAAGCGGCTTCAAACATTTGTTTTTATTTGTGTTTTTTAAGTATTGTTCTGTTCAGAAATTCTACCAGTAAAGGTAAGCCTACTGATTTGCCTGTTTTCCTAACCATTCTTAAAAAACAACTAGAGCTAACCTTAACAACATGTTATAATCTACAACATTTGTGAACATATAGGGAAACCTGGTTTGGGAAAAGCAAGCTTAACCTTAAATAATTCATTTAAGAACAGAATCTTAGAAAAACTTCTAGAGCATGCAACTAATGATAAATATTATAAAATGGTTGTACCGTAAATAAATAAATAAAATCAATTTTATGTTGTAATTAATAATTATAAGATCTAAAGCTCCCAAAGACTCATCGCTAATTCTCCTACTTCCCTAGAAGTGGTTATAAATGTTCCCTTAACTTAAATAGAACACCATTGCTCTCTTGACTCAGGGCTATGTTTCAATAGCTGGTCTTCAAATTACGATGTTATAATCCAGATGTAATGAAAAAGTATACTTGGTCATCAACGAGTTTATTGGATAGGGTTTTTTAACATTTGTCCGTTTATTAATTTTTATAGTGAACAAGTTTCTTGTGGAGTGCAGCTCGTAGAGATAAGGTTTCAGGTAAGTAGACAAAGGCATTTGATAGTGTCTCTCACGAATTATTACTTAAACAATTATCTTGTATCAGTTTTAGAGAGAGCTTTGCGCTGGTTTGAGTCATACCTTATTGGTAGAAAAATATGTTTTAATAGATCATATCAAACATTTAAACCAATCAATTACTTATTCTTCAACAACAAATATCATAAAGTTCTGGAGTTTTCCAAGGATTTATATTGGGACCACTATTGTTTTCTCACACTTATATACATATAAATATATAACCGGTTTGCCTACAATAACAAAACAACTAAACATGCTAAACTAATATTTATTTATTAGCGGATAATATAAGTATTACAATATTAGGGATTCTGAATTTGGTAAAGTACATGTACTGCATATTTGCTTTCAGACTACAGTAAACCTAATATCTGGTCCTCCAATATCCTAAACCATAATTTTCAGAATATAGGATAAATAAACTACGTCTCACAAAACTACAAATGTTCAGACTAAAACATACCCACACCATTCTTATCCTAGTATTCCATCTGTACATCCAAAATAAAGTTATTAAAACCGCCCGTTTGCCAGCCCAATCGATCAAAGTTACGTAGGTCATAACAAGGTCTAAATCCCTTATTGCACTTCTCCATGGTCCAGATTTCTATTAATTAATTATTTGTTTTCAATCATGGTTTTGGTTAACCCAGGATTTTGGATAAACGGGTCCCGGTTAACTCTAGTTTGAGAGTAGAAGGGTTTAGTTGGATTGGGTTTTACTGTATATTTAAATTACTTCAACCAAATTAAGTCGCACACTGAAATTGATTTTCACATCAGAAAAAAATTATATGGGTATTGTGTACAAGTCGTGACATACCTAATATAAAGCTGGCAATAGATGCAGTGAGAGTGCTGCACGCACACAGCAACAGTGTGTGATGAGCGCTGAAGTCGAATCTGACCCCCGCCACCATCAGAACTGCGACTATGGACGACAACAACCCCACCACTGTCGCCTGGCACTGGGAACAAAGGCAGAGGTTTGTGATATCGTAACAGAGACTTGGGTGTTTCAGGTATAAATGAATATAAGTGCTACTCACTTTATGGATCAGCAAAATGTACTACCATGAAGTCATACACAAATCAAAAGGGAGATTTTGTTTTAAAATAATATAAACTATGAAAACAAACCGCAGCAAAACTTTAATTTGTATATTAAATCTTACTATCATATAAGCATAAGAATTAGTTTGAAAATGATTGTACTTTAATTTTTCTCCAACATAAGTGCTTAGTATACGTAGTACTTACTAATGGGACTTTTTTGCTTATAAAAGATGTTTAACATTTTTGATGTCTTTCTTGAACATAATTTCCAATTTCACATAGATTTTCTTAAAAATAATACTTTTTGGAAAAACGAATGGGGTGTAGAGAACAGATATGCAGATATGGGAACCACCCCCCCCCCCCAATTGAAAAATTGGGCTCTGAAAGGATAGGAGATTTCTCAGTATAAGCTTTATGATATATTTAACTTTTTTTGATCCAGTCACAAAACATTTCACGTTTCTACCTGCTTCCCCTTATAGCGTCCTAATGGCCATTGAAACACTGTATATTTAATATACTACTTATGAGATGTAAAGAAAAATAATGTATACAATATAAAAGAAGTTTTGTGAATAATTGCTGACAGTTGCAAATAAGAACTGCTGGTGCTACTTGGTTTTGCAAGTCTGGGCAAGCTCGCAATTTTATTGTTCAGGGATGTCGGAAAGAGTTGGAGACAATGATTTAAATTGTTGCTTGGCCTGAAGGAACTGGAGCCGGGCCACGTGACGGCCGGCGTACTCGGGTTCGAGAACTTTCTGAGCAAAGCTTATATATTCACGGTCGCTGGGGGGCTGCGGCATTTTACGTATATCTCTGGTGTCGTGAGTTTGTTGCGAGTCTACCCAACAAAACGTGAATTTCTTCAGATTGGAAGGTACAAAAGTTGTTTTAAAATTTAGAGTCTTAATTTAAATCATTGCTCCATTTCTCATTTTGTTGTTCTTCAAAAAGGGGAACAGTCTATTAAACAATTATTTCTTTTTCAGGGTTCGAAGCGTTTCTTCTTTTTTTGATACTTGGGTTGAAGATAAACTAAAAAACCAGACTGTTAAAGTAGAGAAAGAAGAATTATAATTAAAGTTCATTAATATCAATAATCGAACAGTTAACTTTTATTTTGAAACATTGAAGTGATAAGCAAAACCAAGTTTAATTTTATTTTGAATTTTGAATTATTTTATTTGAGAAGAAAGACTTTTAATTTGTTTGTTTAGATAAATACAAGAAGATTTTATTTAGTTCATTTTTATTTAAAAAGACCACTTCTTAACCTCAAGAAATATTATAGCCTGCTAGTCAGCGTAATAGATCCGCGCAACTCTGCTTTTAAAAAGAAGTTGGTCATTAAAATACAGTCAAAATGGGATTTTTAAAAGTGGACCTTCTGTCGAAGCAAGAATTAATGTATGAGTTGAAAGTTCGAGGATGTCCCAAGGACGATGTTGTGCAACAGTTAAGAAAGGATTTGCGAGAGAAATTTTAAAATTGGGAGTTAAGGAGAACGTGAGCAATTTGGAGGCTTTGAATGTAAAAGGTGTAAATAGATAAGTTAGTGCATCTAGAGTTTAAATTAGAACATTCCGAAAGACTTGTATAATGTTCTGATGTGTGACATAGTTAATTCCGAGTTTGTTTGTGTTTTTAGGAATTGTTTTTTTTAAAATTGACCACTGTACAAAGTATGTATGGGTGAATGCCATAAGAAGGGCAACCTCGCAGAACATAATTCAAGTGTTCCAGAACTGCATTTTTAAAAATTTGTCATTGTCCAAAGAAATAGTGTCGGACATTGCAAGTTATTTCAGGAGTGGGGGATTCAGATCCTTTTTGTTTAATTTGGCAATAAAACATAAAGCAATTGTTCCTTATCACCCAGAAGCAAATTTAAGTGAACGTTATTTGCGGAATATAAAATCAATTTTGCAAATTTACTTTAATCAAGCTACAAATAAATGGGATAAAAACTTGAGTGAAGTGCAACAAACTTTAAACTCTGGGAAAAGTGAAAAGTACAAAGTTCAGCGCAAATGAGTTAATGTTTACCTACCCCCACAACGATTCATTAAGTAACACCTGGGAATTAAATGATTTGACGCAAGAGGATTTAAATGCCGAAGATGTTTGTAATAAATTGAATGAAGCAATATCGAATAATAAGAAGAGGAATGAGCGAAATAAAAAGTTAAAATTCTACGAGGGAAGTAGAACCGCCAATTCAAAATCGGAAGCTGGGCCTATGTGCTAAATAGGTCTGGTGGAGGTAATGAGAAATTTAATGCCAAGTTTATTGGTCCGTACAGAATCTTGTATTATTTAACTGATATGAGTTGTATACTACAGCACAAAAATGATTTGTTAGATGTTAAAAGGGCACATGTCAGTCAATTGAAACCTTGTGTGAATGTTTGTCAATAAACTTCTGTTATATATGTGTAAATAACCCAAGTCTCACAAAGGTGTGTTGGAAGTTTATGAAATAATGTTTTCAGGTTGTTTAATAAAGTATGTTTCAGTGAGAATAAAAAAGGTGGTTGTAATTGGCAATACTGAAGACTTGAAGATATAAAAATGTTATAAATAAATTATATCTTGGACCACATGTTATAAGCAAGATATAAATGAAGATAATTTATTGAAATAAATTAACTAATTTATATCAATCACCTTTGTTTTCTTGAAAGGTGATTGCTAATTCAAGAAAACAATCACCTTTCTTCAAGACGACAAGACTCAATTGAAATATATTTTCTTGTTTCTTAGAATAAATTTTAGTTAATAAATAATTATAAGGTGGATGAAGAGAGTGTATGGACAAACAAAAGGAAAGAGAAACATGGGATTAAATATTTTTACTGGCTAGCTGTGAAAGTTGTTCGAATACCTGGGATTTATCCACATTGGGGCACTCACAATTTTTTCACTGATCACTTAACTACAGCACTTGAACCACAATAGACCAAACTTCACTCCACTCACTCCCCGTTGTCGGATTGATTCATGGTTGACGTTCAATGGAGACAGGGTTGACGCTTGGAGAAATATTTTTCTAGAGGATTGTCTGAAGAGTAAAACACCTTCTGTGTTAAGCAGTGTGAACGGAATAAATAGTGAAATAATGTGTATAACATTTATCTGCCGTTGAGGATGTTTGTTTTGGGAATTGTTGCTGACTAAACTGCGAAGACGATTCCGGACGAGTACCCGATCTGCGCAGAACTTCTTCTGCTCATGGTGAGATGACCGTTTACTTGCGCCAACGTTGAGGTGTTGCTGCGAACTTCAGTTGCCGTACAAGAACTGAACTGCATACACAAGTAGTGGACGACACGTCAAAGAGTCTTCAATCGACATCGCAGGGCTCCTTGGACTGAGAAGGGGAGTTCCTGTGTCGTTGACCTTCGAGCGGCGATAAGGAGCGAGGCTTTGTAGATTGTTATCGCTGGACTACAGCTGGACACATTCCACTGATGTAAACATTGAGTTTAGCTACTGTGATTTAAAAATTTATATTTGTTGAGCGATTTTGAATGTAAATATTATTTTTTGAATTGTATAAATGTTTAGAAAATTGTAAATATTTTTTGGATTGTATAATTGTTTACGAGATAGAAAATTTGTGAAAGTTTTAAAAATGTAGATTTGATGATGCATTGTAGCAGAGCACCAGCAATTTCAGAAAGTCAGGGACGAATATAGCGTCCCAATTGCCATTGAAACACTATATATTTAATATACTATTATTATATTATATTATTATTATAAGAGTTGGAGACAATGATTTAAATTGTTGCTTGGCCTGAAGGAACTAGAGCCGGGTCACGTGACGGCCGGCGTACTCGGGTTCGAGAACTTTCTGAGCAAAGCTTATATATTCACGGTCGCTGGGGAGCTGCGGCATTTTACGTATATCTCTGGTGTCGTGAGTATGTCGCGAGTCTACCCAACAAAACGTGAATTTCTTCAGATTGGAAGGTATAAAAGTTGTTTTAAAATTTAGAGTCTTAATTTAAATCATTGCTCCATTTCTCATTTTGTTGTTTTTCAAAAAGGGGAACAGTCTATAAAACAATTATTTCTTTTTCAGGGTTCGAAGCGTTTCTTCTTTTTTTGATACTTGGGTTGAAGATAAACTAAAAAAAACAGACTGTAGAGAAAGAAGAATTATAATTAAAGTTCAGTAATATCAATAATCGAACAGTTAACTTTTATTTTGAAACATCGAAGTGATAAGCAAAACCAAGTTTAATTTTATTTTGAATTTTGAATTATTTTATTTGAGAAGAAAGACTTTTAATTTGTTTGTTTAGATAAATACAAGAAGATTTTATTTAGTTCATTTTTATTTAAAAAGACCACTTCTTAACCTCAAGAAATATTATAGCCTGCTAGTCAGCGCTGTACCCTATAAGGCCAATGTTAACTTTCAACACCAGTCCCTCCTTAACGAATTATCCGATATCATTGATTTATGGCTCATTTTAAGGAGCCAAAAAGTATCTAATAATTTCAGTGAGACAATTTTTGTTATCACAAATAATAATCATTAAAAAAAAAAAATTTACATTCTTGCTATGAGTGTACTATTTGTGATATCGAAATTCTGCTCACTGAAAACACTAGGCATTTTTTCTCTTTAAAGTGAACCATAAATCAACGATTTAGGATAATCTGTTGAGGTCATAACGTTCTTTGAAAGGTAACGATGGGCTTGTGAGAGAAACCAGTGGAAGCTGAAGACTGGAGTCCCCTCTTAGAGGATTTTATAATTACCTGAACTAGAATCAAGTTGGCGGTGATCATGCTCCACTGTTCTTTGGCATCATCCATGTTGCCGAGGTTCGCTTCGGTCGAGAGTCTCGATGCGAGAGTCATTTCCAAATTACCTTTCAAGCCTAACAATGCTGGTACTAATACTATAATTTCAGGTACTTCTATGAAGACTTTCCACCTCTGAAAAAAGCAAATTCGATATTAGTATTATTTTGTTATTATTATAGTTTGATTACATTGTGAAGGTATGCGATTATGATACCAATAAATTGGTCAATCTGCAAAAAATCCAACTATTTATCAGATAACTAATCGAGGTGTACAAAATCGAAATATATTTTTCAGCCTTACATACAGGGCTGCTACACAAAAGTTGTGTGAGATGTTTTAGACAAATCACTCCTATCAGTGAGGTTTGATATTTTTGTAGAACACGCCGCAAACCATGCTAGATCTTCCCCCAGATTATGTGATATAGACTCCTTGAAATTCTAAATTGTTCGATGTAAACGTCTCGAGTTAATACAACAGAACTTTCTACAAATTACAGTACTTGATTCAGAATTACATTATGATTAACCCCTTTTATAAACCCTCTTGGATTACTGACTTGGAACATAAGCATATTACAAAATTTGTGTTATTTAAGACAAATCGTATACATTTATGTTATGATTTGTTTTATTTATTTGTATGTCACTATACCTGTTAGCTTCATAATGTAAACAACATATTGGCTTGTTGCATCCATCAAATTAAATATAAAGAATTCACAGAAAATAATATTATCCTTCTTCCCTTAACAACATCATTAAATTGATGGAGGGCCTCTGCAGAAGAGTGAGTGATGAGCTATGAGATGCTACTTAACATCAAGACTAAATGCAAATCTTCAAATAAAAACTATTTATATACCCTGACATTACGGTTTAAGCGATACTGTCTGATAATTTAACAACTCAAACCTAGGAGCACTTGGACAGTTATAGAATGTCATCTGTTCATTTAAAAATAAATTCATCGAACTAAATCAATGAATAAAAAAGTTAGAATATATAACTCAAACTTACCGCGACCATGTCCAGGTAGATGCCTGCACCCACCATTCCAAAGCCTGCGATGAAGAAGGGGATGACGATCTGAAGGGCGATGGAGAGGAAAGTCTCCTTGATAGTAGGGAGAGTGTGGGACAAACGCCCCGCAGGCCCCACTCGGACCACCACATCAGGAAGCGGGGGCTCCACAGACTCTGCTGCTGTCCCCATATCATCCCTGCAACACCAGACAAGGTATTGTACATGAGGAGGGACCAGGTGGCAGGGAATCTAAAGAATGCTACTGTCCCCCAACCTTACAAAGCCAAAATAATAATTTTGAATTCCAGGTTGTCTATACCATTTTATATGTCAGCTTTGAGAATTGATTGTATCATAATAACTTAGTCTGCATGGAAGGAACCAACTTAAATTTTCCCCAAATGAATTTTGAACCTTATATTGTGATGTATGATGATTGAAATGAAATTAAAAATGCTTCTTTATTGAGGTGGACTTAGGACCACATGATCCTTTCTTACAGTTAAGCTCTAATAACTAAAACGAGTTCGCACGCAGCACACTGACGTGAGGGAAGTGAATTTCCACATAAAAAACTTTTATAACTCAAAATCAGTGTAAAAACAAACATTTATTCCAATTTTTATTGAAATCTGAAAATATTGATTTTTTGGCTGTTCTGATGCTCCTGGTTTTATTTACCTGCAATGCTGGGAATACGATTTTGCACATTATAAGGTTAGGAGAAGGTCCAGTCAGGCTTGAAAATAGGTGTGAGTTTGTTGGGGGATGAGAAAAGTACACCAACAAACGAATAACAGGCTTTTCTAATGTAAAACCCCCATAAGACAACGTACTGTGTTTAGTCGATACACATTTTTTGTAATAACTCGGTAAATATGTATGCTAGAATGACGAGAGAGGGCTTAAAACATTTTCCTCACTAATTACTATCTTTTTACATGCATTAATTTTACATCCGGGGCTTTTCTGACCCTTTTTGGGTCCTAAAACTCGAAATTAAAAAGATTAATCGTCAAAAAAGGGGTTTAGAGTTTTCCGACTGTTTTGCCCAATGAACTTGTCCAACTGATTATAGAAAGGAACGTCCCTACCAAATTTGAAGTAAATAGGACAAAAAATGTGACTGCTAGAGTTCAAACACACACACACACACACACACACACACACACACACACACATATATATATATATATATATACAATTTTGAACGACCCCCCCAAAACGTGTTCAGGGGGTCACGTTAGGAACTTCTATGGTGGTCCCGGGCCTAAGTTTCACCGTGCGGGTCATGCTAATAGTTCACTTTCCATAGGAAATTCACTAATAATTTCTTAAACTTGCATTAAAATAAAACAAAAACTGATAAACTACAGAGACTAAATTAATTATAAATAGGAAAATTTCATATTTAATGTACATTTAAAAAATAAATAAAATAAAATAAATAAATAAAATACATGCACACTCTCATTCACACCCAGCTACACCCAGACCTAGCGCACACCATCCCGCCACGCCACGGTCATCCGATTTAGGTAATATTCCTTCAGCGCTACCGTCAGCCGAGGTCGGGACTCTATTGATTTTATTGTATAGGGCAAAGAGTTCCAGAGGCGACAAGCTGTAACGGTAAAAGATTTGTTGTAAACTGTTGTTTTGTGATGTACAAGAATTTATTAATGATGTAAACGTAGTTTTAAATAATGAATTATATTAAGTGACTATGCCATGCTCAATTGCCTTGTAACGGCAATCAAATATTCTTATTCTTATTCTTAACATTAAAAAACAGACTATACATTTCCAGGAAATTTAAAAATACTTCTTTTTGTTTTGGATATTTACATGAATCCAATATATCAACATTAAAAGCTCCTGCTAAATATACTATTTTTGTTTGAATTTACTTCTTTATTAAATCTAAAAAGGATTCTAGCTTATCAATCAAAGGGAGTAACTGTTACAAGGTGTGTTGTAAATAGAAGCAATACAAATATTTAAAGACTTACTCTCAATACCTGAAGCTTAAAAAATTGCCCCTTCATTATAAATATACATAAATCCTGTCTGCCCACATGGTTTATCTACCTTTTTGTTAAAATACAAGAACCTCTATGAGTCAATGTACTCCTGCAATAAAATGCTGCAATAGACTTAATCAGGAATAAGATGTTTGGTGGTCTTTAGTCAGGAATAGAATTTATTAGATTAATTGTATAGTTTTCAAGCCAATGCTCATAAAACAAGCAATCTTAATATTTGAATATTTGAGTCTTTTAGTAAAATACTTAAATCATCAATTTTAGTAGCTAGACCCCCCCCCCCCCGAATTTTATATATGCTTAAGCCATTTATATTTTGATTTTTTAACTGCTTCTTTACACAAAGGCCACTTAAAATAATTAGAATAACCCTGACTAATAAACTAGTGATTAGTTTTTTACAGACAATGTAGTTATCTTCCAAATTTAGGTCATAACCATTACTAGTTCTGATAGCAGGTTTTTTTGAGGGTTTGAGTTACATTCCGACTTATCATTACTTATTAGTGCAAAACTATTTACATGACTACAGGAATCCACTGAATGAATGTTGGATGAAGAGCTGAATGAATTGCTCCAGTTTCGTTGAATCTGGTGTGGCCCACCCTAGAAACTTTGGTGACTCTGCTTGTGAAGGGGCGATTGAATGGTAGGTTGGATGTTTACTTAAAAAGGATGATGAATTCTTTACTGGAGTGGAAATGGAAGTTGTACAATATAAGGAAGTGTTAAATGTGTTTTGACTCCGGAAAACTTATTTAGGGATATTGACGAGATGTGGTATCACTGGTTAAAAGTTTCTGGTGCACTTAATTCAGCTTAGAAATGCTAAGTTGTAATTATTTCACAAAGTAAGAAAATGAAAGTCCATTCCAAATGGGTCTTAGTGTTTTCATGAAAAGCAATTATACTAACAGTAGCACCTGTGTTGTATTGAAACAACTATGTTCTCAACAAAGTGATTCAAGGCTATTTTGTCTCTCAAATGTCCTTCCTATATAGGTGGACAGATAAGTTTTAGTCTATGTTTTTTGAAATACTCAGTTAGTTGATAAAATGCCATTGGTTTTTCATGGTATTTTTCCTTTGTTGTTAAACCATATACAGTTGCACCCTCATTATCTCTCTGGCAGGTCAAATATTTATTAAAAGGCCAGTGGCAGATTTAAGCAATTGCCGCCTAAGGGCTATTACGAAATCTGCCCCCCCCCTATAATCTTTGTCCTTTTCGCTGCCCAGGTTTACCCACATGTTATATATCTTGTTTGGTTATTTTGTGACAGTATCTAACAAAGTTACAAATTTACTGAATGAATACGTTTAAGAAATTTCTGTTACTTCCTAGCTGAAAAAATAGTAAAATAATGTATAATTGACTTGATTCATATAAATACATTTCAATATTCAATATACAGTACTCAATGACAATCAACCCTAGAGACAAATGTTGGTGGAGACAAATGTTAAAAGGAGTGAAGCAGTGCTAATTTTAATAGCAAGAAAATCCTTTAGCAAAGGCCTAAAAATCCCTCCTTACACTTCATCAAACATTAATTTTTACACCAACACATTGACTACTGAAAATAATAATAAATAACCTATAAATAAGATAAGATGACACTGTAGCCGAATTCCTAATTCGGACCATTAGCCTCAAAATTCTGACTATTTTAATCCTGAATTAAATAAAATACCTACAGTTTTTCAGTCATTTTGTAATTTATACTTTTATGCAAAGAATTTTTTATGTGTTTTAGACAATCAAACTATAAAATTATTGATTGTATTTGTAATCTTCATAAAACTCTACAAATGTTCAAACACTTCTTCTAGTTTCACCTCCATGATGTTGTAGATCCAATGTACTAAAATATAATACCTACAGGAGTCACTACTCTCTGACAAATAACCTTCAAAACGCGTGCCATCATATTTGGTAATTTGTCCTGTTGTGGTGTCAACTTGTTGGTGGGATGGTGTCACTGTCATTCGACGTACAAGGCGGCTTTTTTTCAACAGTATTTCCAAAGCCAAAGTATTACAAAGTATTACAACGGTGTTTTTATTTAAATCAAAACATAACTTTACTTTGAGATAAACAATAAAATTATATCTAAAAAATGTCTCAAGGTTATAAAGTTATGTTTAACATCATGATTCGCGACATTAAAATGCGACAAGATATTAATTTAAAGACTTTGAATATCACAGGTTTTCATTTAATGAAATGGGAGATTTTGACACCGTCCCACCCAAAATATATATATAGTGGTCTCGCCTAGAGTAACAAACTGCAGCCTACATGCTGACCACGATTTTGACCCTCTGTCAATAAATTATGCTCTCATGGCAACAACCTGTAGTGGTCAGAGACTAAAGATAATTATTTATTTAAATATAATTTTTTCACCAAATTATCAGCTGACAGATGTTTAAATAGTTTTGTTATTTTGGTTACTATGAAAATAGTAAACAGACAAGGATTATATTTTAGGCTTCTCAACAAAAACTGTTTTTATTTATTTGTATTGACTAATTACATATAACCTCCACAACTAAAATTTCCCCATTTCTGGCGCGAGAAACTAGCACTTTGGTTCATACAGACTGAGGCAATTTTCCCTTTATGGCACATTTTTTATGAGAGTCTTCAATTCACACACGTAGTGACACACTTAGATGAGATGACTGCTTCCGAAGTAGAGGATTTACTCTCAAACCCAAATCTGGGAAAACCTTACACGAGCCTGAAGAAAGAACTAATACGAAGATTGTCAGTCTCGGAACAGAGGAGAGTTAAACAGCTACTCGTAGAAGAAGAACTCGGAACAGATACTCCATCACACTTTCTTAGAAGACTGAAGTCATTAGCTGACAGCAGCTTTCAAGATGACTTGCTGAGGACCATCTGGATGCAGCGACTTCCGGCGCATATACAGGGCATCCTGCAGACCCAGTTAGGAGGCACTGGAGTCAGCACCGAATCATTGGCCATTACAGCAGATAAGATTCAGGAGGTTCAACCTTTGAGTTCACCTGCGGTAAGCTGCAACGCCATTTTGTCCAACCAAGGTAAGCCAATGAATACTTTTACTCAGTCCCCAAATAGTCACAAAAATCCCAACCAAGGAAGAGGTTTAGAGGCAATTTTGGAGAAAATTTCATTGCTAGAGGAGAGAGTTCAATGTCTTTCAGACGACTTGACGACATTTAAAAACAGTAAGTTCAGATCACAAAGCCGTAGCCAGTCCAGTAACCAGCGTAGCACCTCACCCCACAATGACATCTATCATAACTGTTATGGATCACGAGCCACCAAATGTGTGACTCCTTGCAATTACCCTTCTACAAAAAACTAACTAGGCAACTAGATGCGGTGTCAGCTAGTTGTCATTTGCCTAGACGCCAAACTCATGAATCACCCGGAGTTGACAGCAACCACAGCAACAGGTTACAGGTAATTGATAACAATTCAGGATATACATTTCTTATAGACACAGATTCAGACGTGAGTTGTATAACACTAAACTTAGTCAAAAGACCCCTAAAACCATCCGGAATAGATCTCAGAGCTGCAAACAACTCTGAAATCCCCACTCATGGTAGTTTATGCCTCAACTTAAATATCGGTCTACGAAGAACTCTAGTCTGGAATTTTATAATAGCTAAAGTAAGCACTCCAATCATTGGCTCTGACTTCCTAGCACGATCACACTATTCTTTATTACCTGATTGTAGTAACGGTTTCTTAATTGACAACATTACAAAATTAAAAAGTAAATGTCACTTCATGAACACTCAGCAATTTAGTATAAAATTAATTACTCCCGATTCATAAAACTTTCCACTGTAATCAGAATTCCCAGAAATGACAAAACCTTTAGGAGTACCAAGATTTATTCCTCATAACATAGTAAATTACATAAATACGGCTCCTGGCCCACCAGTCTCATCAAGACCAAGAAGGTTAGCTCCGGATAAATATAAAATTGTCAAATTAAAGTTCAAATCTATGGTAGCAAATGGAACTGCGTGCCATTCTAAAAGCCTATGGTCATCACCACCGCATGGTACCTAAAAATAATGATGAGTGGCAACCATGTGGTGATTACAGGGCATTGAATGCCCGCACTGTTCCAGATTCTTACCCAGTTCGACATATCCATGACTTCTCAAATTGTTTACACGGTATTAAAGTTTTCTCCGTGATAGATCTTGTAAAGGCATATATGCAAATCCCGGTTAACAAAGAAGATGTGCCCAAGACCGCAATAACGACCCCATTCGGTCTCTTTGAGTTCCCATTCATGTCTTTGGCGTTGAGGAATGCTGATCAAACTTTTCAAAGGTTTATTGATGAAGTCGTAGAGGGACTCAGTTTTTGTTTCCCCTACATTGACGACATCCTTGTTTTATCAAAGGATCCTGCCGAGCACGAAGAACACCTTCGTATTCTGTTCAAGAGATTAGTCAAATATGGCGTCCTTATAAATGTGAATAAATCTGTATCTAACACTGACTAAGTAATTTTTCTGGGTTACCAAGTCACAGGTGATGGAACTAGACCTGTCCCTGATAGCATTGACGCCCTTTAGAATTATCCTTTACCACAAACTGTCAAAGGTCTTAGGCAATTTTTGGGGATGTGAACTTTTACCGTAGGTTCATTCCTCACACCGCGGAATTTCAAGCCCCTCTCCACACTGTCCTTGCATCATTAAAAGGAAATCAGAAAGTCCCTTGGACTGATGTACTAACTGAAAAATTCAATAAATGTAAGAATCATTTAGCCGAAGAATCATTGCTTTGTCACCCTAACGCTAATGCTAAATTATCACTTTTTTGTGATGCATCAAATACTGCAGTAGAAGCAGTATTACAACAGTTAAATCAATTTGGTTTCTGGTAACCTCTGTCCTTCTTTTCCCAAAAAGTAACATCTATGCAAGCCAGTTGGCCAGCTTATTATAGGGAGTTGTTTGCCGTTTATGCATCTGTTAAACATTTCAGACATATCTTAGAAGCTAACCCCTGTACTGTCTATACTGATCACAAGCCCATCACTTTCGTTTTCCAACAAAAGAAGGACAAACTACCTCCTGTCCAAACTAATAATTTGTCTTTTATCTCACAGTTCACGACTGATATACAACATGTTTCTGGTGCTTCAAATATAGTAGCAGACAGTTTTTCTAGGATAGAAGCTATTTCTGTCAACAAGAATAGTAAAATTGATCTAAATCACTTGGCAGATTCTCAATCTAATGATGAGGAACTTAAGTCTATCCTAAACAACAGTACTTCACTTAGTCTTCAACCAATTCAAGTTCCTGGCTCTGATGTTTCCGTCTACTGTGATATAAAGAACGGTAGACAACGATTGTATATCCCTGAATGTTTACGCAGGGAAGCGTTTAATTCAATCCATAACTTAAGTCACCCTGGGATAAAATCCATGAATAAAATGTTGACTTCAAGATATGTTTGACCTTCAATAAATCACAATTGTAAAGAGTGGACCTTGACCTGTCAAGAGTGTCAACGTTCCAAGATCACTCCTCACGTTCAAACACCTGTCAACGATTTCCCTTTACCAAATTTTAGATTTTAACATATTTATGTGAATATAATCTGCCCCAAGTTGGAAATCTACGCTACTGTCTCACAGTAGTAGATAGGTTTCGAAGAGCCGGAAGCACACCCCATGCAAGGCATCTCTGCCAAAGAAGTCTCGTCAGCCCTTTTCAGTTGTTGGATATTAAGATATGGTGTTCCCTTGTGAATAACAACAGACCAAGGTAAACAATTTGAGTCTTCACTCTTTGCCGAGTTAGGAAATTTGTGTGGATTTTCAAGATTAACAACAACAAGTTACCACCGTTGTGCAAACGGCATGGTGGAACGATTCCACAGACAACTCAATGTGGCCATTATGAGCTACTCCGCCTCCACGTGGGTCGAATCCTTACCAGCGGTGCTTCTTTGAATAAGGAACGCTTTCCGTGTGGATCTGAACACCTCGTCTGCGGAAATGGTTTTTGGAGAGGTTTTACACCTCCACCGCAAATATTTCATCCCAACAACCAAGCTGGCACCTCTAGAAGATCCGACTAATTTTGTGTCTCGCCTACGACTGAAGATTTCCTCAATAAAACCATCAAGTAAGAGACATGGCACCAACAGAAGCTTCATTTTTCGTGATCTGGACACATGTTTGCACGTTTTTCTGAGGGTGGATGCTATGAGAAAATCTTTATAACAACCATACACCGGACCTCATCAAGTGATCGACAGTAAAACTATCACGATAAAGCTGAACGGTTTGAATGTTAAAGTTAGTCTTGACAGAGTGAAACCGGCCTATGTCCTTCAGGATGATGAATTTAAGCCTTCAACTGTACCTCAAACTTCATCAAAAGATGAGGCCTTCAAAAGACTTACAGTATACGACAAAGTCTGGAAGAAAAGTGAAATTCAAGAATCCAGTAATGGAAGTCATGTTTATCCTTGCTGTTATTTTATTTTATATTTTGTTATGTGACTTTTCGGAACCCTCCCAAAACTCCATGGACTTCCAGTTTTCGCAGGGGGCTCCTGTAGTGGTCAGGATAATTATTTATTTAGATATAATATTGTTCACCAAATTATCAGCTGACAGATGTTTAAATAGTTTTGTTATTTTGGTTACTATGAAAATAGTAAACAGACAAGGATTATATTTTAGGCTTCTCAACAAAAACTTTTTTTATTTATTTGTATTGACTAATTACATATAAAGAAGTATGTTCAATTAAATCAATTATTTTGGTGAAATATCTTTAGACCTTTCATTTCAGTAATCTAAGTAAACTTATACCATCATTCTGGTATAATTGAGGTCCAATTTTAATGCGAGATTCCTTCCACTAAAATCCAATCAAATCCTCTCTTCACAAATTATGTTAGTCTTTGCTTGTCTTTGGTCAGATGTTTTGTTAAAATAAATATAATCCAGAATGAACGATTATGTGTGGCAGCCTTTGATGGTAAATATACGTTGGCTGAAATAACTTTCTTTGTTACCTTGAGTTTGAAAATGAATCGACAATATCTTTGAAGTCTAAATTTTGTTATTTTCACCTCAAATTCGGTTGTTGCAACATTTCTCAGCCGTGTGCCTTAGTCACTATTGATATTGTTTAAAAAATAATTTTAATGCTATGCGAATGTACGGGTAAACTTGGAAGTCCGTGAGTTGGACACATCATTAAATCTTGTCTAAGACGCCGACGCAACTAGGGCGTATTTTATGAAGGGCGAATATGAATGAATGATGATGAGTGTACAATGGGTGAGATGCCTTATGTAGCCTTGTTACTGACTATAAGACCGACTGATTCTTTAGCCAGGATCATTAATTAATAGCCCAATGACCAATGACAGCTGGATCCAGTATCAAACCTTTACGCCATAGTGGCGCAGTGCCTGATGAGCAGAGGGGAGAAGTTGAATTGACTGTAGTTCGTGGCTTGCCGCCCTTTCTCTGTAGCGTAATTATCTTGTTGCTAGTACGGATGAATGACAAATGTATTATGACTGTTTTGAGGAACTGCAGTGTGAGGGACTGCAAGCGTAATACATTAGTCTCCGATTACTACCTTTACTTTTAAAAGGGCGGCACACCGTCATTGTCATCTGCTTTCGTCAAAATATTCCCCGTCTCAACCTTTCTTTTGTAAACAACTTCTTAATTTTTCTGTAAATTTGCTGCCCCTAAAAGTTGCCGCCCTGGGCTACAGCCCCTATAGTCCCCCCCCTAAATCCGCCACTGAAGAAGGCTCTGAAGGCTTAGGCTTTCCAGTGTTTTTAAACACAACGGACACCCCTGCATTCATTTGCTTATTATAATTTATATCACCAGATATAGAATAGGCAAAAGCAACATCCCTTCAGTGTTTGAAATTCAAAATAATTTCCTTCACATCTATCTCAATGGCTATTTGTGTTATACTACATATTGGAAATTTATTTCAGAAAATATTCTACTCATATTAGGTCAATTTCAGAATCTCTGCTTGAATAAGTCAAGAAGCCCTCACTACTCTTCAAAAGCCATTTCTGCTGTTTCGAATGCCACCTCTGCCATATGATATGGGTATTTTGGCATTTTTGTATCCATCTGAACACATAGGAGAGTTTTAGTACACTCCTCGCCAAAGATAAGTGGAACACTTCTCTGTTAGTTCCTCATCTTAAATGTTTTTTTCCAATATCCCCATTCTGCCTCGCTCATTTGGCTTAGTTCCTAGGTCCCCGCACCACGATTCATAATGAGTGCTTGGGCAAAAACCTCTCACTGAAGATGATCAGTGTGACTGATCAAAACAGATTGCCTTACCTATATATCTTCTATATCTTTATATACCAAGACATCTTCTTTTATACCTATATATTTACTGTCATATGTACGATCACAGTAATCACAGTATAATGTATTTTAAGTGGTGAAAGACGTATGTTAATAAATCCTGTACTTATGACATGTAATGTTCTAAAAAAAGTGATTTGCTTAGTTTGAACGTTGAAGGTTTATTTATAGTTTAAATATCCACCTGATTATCACTTAAATGTTTAATGAAGGCAACTGAATGAATACTCACAGGGATGATATTGCCTTTGGGCGTTTCTTGAGGCCGGAGGTGGTCTCGGCCAAAAGAGGCCTTTTGGATTCAGGGTCCACTGACTGAGCCAGAACGGAGCGTGTGGCCCTGGCTGCTCCTCGACATCTGTAAAAAACATACATCAAGAATATGTAGAAATATTTATCCTTAAGAGAGGGCCCCAGTCCCAAACGATTTCTCTTTTCTACCTGCTTCTTCCATAAGACCAATGTTTTTCCTTCAAAGCAAACTATAAACTAAATCATTGATTGGTGTCTCATTTTGAAGATGAAAAATCACCTAGGGATTCCAGTGGGCAGAATTTTGATATAAAATATAGTTATCTTATGACAAATTACTACAAAGAATATTTTGAATGTTATTTGATTATGATTATTTATGATATCAAAATCCTGCTCTCTGGAACCTAGGTTTTGTCGTTTGAGTCATAAACTAAATGATTCAGATAATCCATTAAGAAGGGATGGCCTTGGAGAAACAGATAAAAATACAAGATCTTTTGGGACAGTCCTAACTCCCCAAAAAAACCAGGGGGAGGGTTACTAAAGATAAATACAGTTAAAAATAAATAAGTATAAAAAACTAAGACCCAAAAACAGATAAAGCCTCCCCCAGAGCACTTTATAACATGTTAACTTATAACTTTACTTTATAACATGTTCGGTGTATGTTTAGAGGGTTGTCCTTGTTATTATGTTGTTAAAGGCATAAAGAGGGTGTTTAGCACATTTAATGAGGAGTCATGCCGGGTTCTGTAAGTCTTTTTTTGCCTTTGTGAGGGCCTTGTTTTTGGACCCTCTTAAACAAGTTCATATCCAACATTTAAACAAACAAGGAAGAGGACCATAAAGGAACCTATGGGTATACTACACATAAGAGGTAAACTTAATCGGTGCTAAAGTGGAAGAATCTCTTCACACTTGGGGGACATCTTTGAGAGGGATTCAAAATATTATACCAGGATATATAGCGGGAATGAAGTACAGAAAATGTAAGTCAGTAATTGATTATAGAAGAGAGGGTGACTCAGGAGCGGGGGCCAAAAGACAGGAGTCCGTCTGTCTGGGTGACAGGGGCGGGGCCAAAAAGGTTTAAAATGCATAATGTTTCGCCGCAGGGTCGGTGACAGGGTGGGGGTAAGAGGGGCAAATGCTCAGGGGCCTGGGCCGCAAGGGTGCTTGGGACCAAAACGAGGGCAAAATAAAAATAATACAAAAATTGTTTAGACAAAAACAGAAAATGCATTCACAAATATTTTCGTAGTTGTAAAAAATAGGGATGGCCGGGACCAGAAATTTCTGGATATTTTCGGAATAAAATAATCTCGTATTTTGGGCGGGATTTAAGTTACTTCTTGATTATTTAGGGAGGAGAATATTACGGCCAGGGCCCCATTTAGGATCGTTGTGGCCCCTGTCGGCTCACTCCAGTGAGGCCCCTCTATTATTTGTTTATTTGTTTTAAGATTAATTTGTTACAATTAATTTTAGACTTTTTTCATGGAGTTTCATAAAATACTTAGCTCTTCTCATTTCTTCCACAGCTTTCATAAATATCTCAAAACTATTTTTTTTTCTCAACGTAGCTTACAAGAGTATCTAACACTTTAACAGACACTAAAAGTGATACGGAGGGCTTTTGCAAAACTTTGTTGATTTTCAATACTGTCACGCCGTCCGATCGGCGGATAGACCTAGCGACTAGCTAATTTTTGGATCTATTCGAGTAGTGTCAATTATTCTTGAGTTAAGAGTATTTTCGAGCGAGTATTTGCCATCTGAAATATACTGTTGTTGGTTGGTAGTTTCAAATGGTGGTGTAATGGGATTTGGATAACACATTCAAGATTTGATAGTCTAATAACATGGTTTATAACTAATATATAGCAATATACACGTTTGGCCAGTACATAATCAATCTATAATATGTATTGACAAAGAAAACATGGTTTGACTGTTGTTTTCGGCCGATAATACACAGTCCGGTTGCCATTTTCCCAATATCACTTGGTCTTGACTTCGCTTATAATCACTTTTTGACCGACATTGTATTTTCCGCCGGAATTTACGGCCGATATTACGCGGTCCAGATGCTATCTCTGGCCGACATGTTTCGCGAAGTCAATTTCGGCCGGCATTAAGTGGCTCGGACGCCGTTTTTGGCCGATATTATCTTTAACGTCGTCATTATCGGCCGTTATTACGTGGTACAGTCTTCGTTTTGGCCGATATTAAGTTTTCCGTAGTCGTTTACAGTCGATATTACGCGGTCTGGTCGTCATTTTCACACGTTCGGTCGTTTTTGATGACCGATTAATATTTCTCTGTCGTCTTTTGCGGCCGTTACTACGCGATTTGGGGGGTCGCGATCGTCCGGTGATCGTCGGGAAACCCTAGCTTGAACTTTTCGAGTGTTTTTCAAAACTTTTAGAGTTTTCAAATGAATTTTCGAGTACACACCACTGCTAGTTAATAAATAATTCCATCCCAATAATAATTTACAAATTAATTTATGAGGTAAAAATCGGGAAGCAGAACTAATGTATAAATAACAATTTTTTCATAACAAATTTTTTTTGGAGTGAAAATGTTATTTCTTTCCAGCGAAAAAGATATCAAGGGAGCCCCCAAGCCGAAGCCCCCGGCGGCCGCCGTGTCCGCCGGTAGGGAATACGGCCCTGTTACGGCCGATTGCGGTGCGATCATCAATTACGTGCAAGATATCACGTAGTTCAGTTGTCTATCAACGTGACAATGTATGGGTCGGCCGTATCTTATATGGAGGATTACGGAACGATCGTCGTTCATTTTCTGATTTAATGCGGTGCGATCGTAATTTAAGGCCTAGATTAAGCGGTAATACAGCCATTTACGGCCGATATTATATGGTGCGGTTGTCAATTACGGCCGATGTTAAGCGATCTATTTGTCGGATAGCGAGAAACCGAAATGTATCAATCGGATCTCGGTTTCGGGTTTTTATCCAAAAACCGATAAAATCGAGAACTGGAACTGCCATATCAGTAAAATATCCCCGTCCCAGCAAACCTGCATACTCAGCGAATTTCCAATGAATATATAACATAACACATTAAAACACTTAACAGGATTCATAAGAAATATATTCACAAACAAGCAATGTTTAAAATATTAATTATTCTCCATAAGAATAACATTGGGGATGAGTACGCAGGTTTGCTGCAACAAGGAACACAAACTAACTTATGCAAATATCAATAGAACTCATCTTAGTGAAGTCACATACCAAGTTTCATCCATGTACGTTATATCGCTTATAACTAAACGATATAACATTTTAAGAATATTATTATTATTATTACATATTATTTATTCGATATTATTTTCCATAAGAATAACATGGGGACCAAGTGCCTAGGTTTGCTGCTACGGGAACCATAGGCGAAAATTTTTTTGTACAAACAACAATGAACCACAACCAGATGAAGCCATATACCAAATTTCGTCAGTTTGTGTTCATAAATAAGCGAGATATACAATTTGTGTTTTTCTCCATAAGAATAACATTAGGCAACGTACTGTGTTTAGCACTTTCAATATCTCAGTAACCAATTGACGTAAAGCAATGATCAATATACCAAATTGTTTGTTTTTTTATACTGAATTCAGTGGTAAAAATTAAAATTTGATTTAAATAAAAATTACATGTGGAAACCCCAAAAACCCCATTTTTGGGGTACAACCCCCCCAAAACCCCCCTTTGGATGGTGCGATTCGTCTGGTTTTCGAACTCGTTCAAATAAATGGTGCTTTACACATTTGTACCAAATTTCATTAAGATCGGACCTTTTTTACGAGAGGTATCGTGCTTACGGACACACACACACACACATATATATATTTATATATAAATAAATAAATATATATATATATATATGTATACACATATCGTCCCCAGATGCAAAAAAACCCATTCGTTCAAATTTTTATATATGTATACATAAATAAAAATTTAAACGAATGGTGTTTTTGGCATCTGGGGACCTCAAAATGAAAAGTTATCATGGTCTTACCATGAGACCTACGGTAATAGCTTCTTCCCTATAGGGGAAATTCGCTAAAAACTGATTAAGTCGGTTTTTAATTCTTTTACTATTTTTTTCTTTACTATCCAGCCTCCGACCTTCATTCAACCTTCCTCCAACCACCCTCCAACCATCCTCAAATGAAAATCCCGAATTCACAGACGTACCTTAAAGATCAGTCCATCGTAAGTGCTGGTATCCTAACAAAGCAAAATTAATGTACTCCTCTTTTCGTTTCCTGATGAATTGTAATAATATACTCGACACGATAACTTTTAATTATAGTTATGCTAATAGCTAATTTAGTTGTAATTAAATTAATATAAACTATACGATTTCCATGAAAATTCCATGAATATCCGGCAGTAGTTATTTTCTAGTTTTTCATGCATTAGTTAAACACAGTTGGCCAACGTGTATTCGTATTACCACATTTGTTTATTATTAGTGAATTTCCTTTGGAAAGTGAACTATTAGCATGACCCGCACGGTGAAACTTAAGCCCGGGACCACCATAGAAGTTCAAAACGTGACCCCCTGAATACGTTTTGGGGGGTCGTTCGAAATTATATATATATATATATATATATATATGTATATCTATATATAGACATATATATATGTGTATGCACTCTAGCGGTCGCATTTTTGGTCCGATTTACTTCAAATTTGGTAGGGACGTTCCTTTCTATAATCTGTTGGACAAGTTCGTTGGGCAAAACAATCGGAAAACTCTAAACCCATTTTTTTTGGGATTAATCTTTCAAATTTAGAGTTTTTGGGCCCAAAAAGGGTCAGAAAAGCCCCAGATGTAAAATTAATTTATGTAAAAAGATGGGAATTAGAGAGGCGAAAGTGTTAAGCCCTCTTTCGTCATTCTCGCATAAATATTTACCAAGTTATTAAAGAAAATGTGTATCGGTTAAACACAGTACGTTGTCTTATGGGGGTTTTACACTAGAAAAGCCTGTTATTACTTTGTTAAAGTACTTTTATTATCCCCAGCAACCTCATGCCTACTTTCAAGCCTGTCTGGACCTTCTCCTAACCTTATAATGCGCAAAATTGTATTCCCAGCGTTGCAAGTAAATGAAACCAGGAGTATTAGAACAGCCAAAAAATCAATGTTTTCAGATTTCAATAAAAATTGGACCAATGTATGTTTTTACACTGATTTTGAGTTTTAAAAGTTTTTATGTGGAAATTCACTTCCCTCACGTCAGCGTGCTGCGTGCGAACTCGTTTATTTACATATTGTACGTCAAAGTTTAAAGTGAAACGAATCAACTGAAATCGAGTTGTTAAAAAACGTTTTTAGGGGGAAAAAAGTAATTAAGTTCTTTTATTGAAAACATAAAAGAGCCATCGAGAGGAAATAGTCAAAATTTTTTTTCCTGCACTCAAAAAAGTGCATATTTACAAATTTCAGAGGAGTTTAACCAATATTCTGGCATTAGTTAAACTACGTTAAATTTGTATTTTAAAACTCGTCTCATAGAACTATGAACATCCACTAAAACATTTAGCAGTACAGCAATAAACCGTTGCTGTACTATATGATATCTCATAATATTACACACCTAAGCCTACATGTACGTCAGTGATGGTTTATATTTTCGAAGGTAGCTTTATTCCTTATGTTACGCCTATACTTATACTGCTATCTCTAATGTAAACAATTTTGGGAGATTCCCCTTAAAAAGCTATTTATGCTTTTGTTCAATAACTTATGCAATATTTAGTTTATCTTCAATCTTATAGCCTTAATTCACCGTATCCGCAGTTAAACTTTACATAGCCTACAACATAGGCTATTATGAACGAGCATATATAATTTTTTTAAATGAATCTTAAAAAAATGAATTATAAGAATGCATAACTTAAGGTTTTAAACTAATAATAAAACACTCTGATAAAAACTGTATAACAATTCACAGTGTTAATCCATACTGTCCTGTGAAAAACGTCCATCAGAAGGTACTGATGTATTGTCAACAGATTCAAACCCAGCAGTACGATATACCCTGAAGAATTTACAAGGATTGTAAATCAGATTTAGGAGTAAGAATATACCAAAATAATATCTAAATAAAAGTTCAGTAAATGTACGGACAATGGATCTAATAACACTATAGGTTTAGCGTTAAACAATTAGAAACTGTATACCAACGGGGCATCTATTTGTTGTCAACAACATAACCTATCTAAGCTTTGTTTTTGATTTAACGAATCAGCTGCAAGACCATTTCCTCCAACCATCCTCCAACCGGCCTTTAACCTCCCTTAAACGCTCCTTACACAGTTCCTTGAGGGAGGTTGAAGGAAGGTTGGAGGACGGATCAAGGAAGGTTAAAGGTAAGGAAGCTTGGAGGAGCGTTCGTGAATTCCACCCTAAATCTTTTGCTTTACAAGTTTTCAGTAGTCAGAAATGCGGAGTATGATTCAGGCTTGTAATTTTACGAAATGTTTTTATTAAATATGAAATCTTTAAGCAAACAAAATTATCTTTCTATCTTCCGGATGAAAAAAAACCGGTAACAAATCAAATTACTGTACAAAGGGCGTCAGTAGCAACTCGTGTATATGGGGACATTATTGAAACTCTGAAGTTAACAATGCACAAAACTATCTCAGATCCCGAGATGATCCAAACTCGGCTTTGTTGTTTTGTCACAAACCAAACACGACACTAGACAAAAATGTTATCAATCTGTTTATATAATTGAGAGTTATCTACTTTTTGCTGGAAACAAACAGAACTGTGGCTTAACCTCTTGCGCAACACCACTTCTAGCGTACGAGGCGCCTTAGATATTCGGATTGATGAAAAACTTTCCGACAACCATGACCTTAAATCTCGTATCATAAAGCATCAATGGTATAAACACTTAAATTCCAAGCATGAGTGTAAATGATGTAAACAATTGATCCGATTTTTCCGATTTTCCGATTTTTCACACTCGGCAGGACTCAAAGCTGATATCGCTTTAAAATTTCTTTTTCAGTTATTTTCCTTACCTTATATACCATTACTTTAAAAAACTGCGCAGAAAGTAATATCCTCTTTCTGCGCAGTGATTTAAATACTGTAAAATAAATTTAGGGACTCAAATGGTTCAGTTTTTTAGGAACAAAGAAAATAGCTAAATTTTGTCCTGTACTTTTAGAAGCTGCGATTTAAGAATTTTAATTTGTACATGATAATGCTGTACTATATGAACAATGTGAGTTCAACCAACCCATCAACCTAATACCCAACGTTACCCTATCGTGCAACATTAGTAATACTAATGCATGATAGAAACATACATTCAGGTAAGAAAGTGGGCCTTGATTATTTACGAAAAAGGTGTCATGTTAAACTGGTGGTTTATAAAACGGACTTACATTAGACAATTTTATATTTGATTTACATTGTTTTAAGTTTTAATGTATTGAACTCGTTTAATATAATGAAAATGAAATGTAATTAAAATAGTTTAAGTAAGTTCCGATCATATAATACAATCATTGAGATTAGGTCAATTTTGTATTAGGCCTATGTTTCATAAACAGCAGTAAGGGTATACAAATATTTAAATAAACATTGCAATTTTGAGTACATGTAATGTGATGTTTCAAATAGAAACTAAATGATACTCTGAACAGATGATGTAAAACGTGCACTAAGTATTATCAAATTTAGCACCTCAGTATTTTGTTAAGATCCACTTACGTTTAATTTGATCCATGAAAAGGTTTTAGAAATACGTTACAATTAATCTAGAACCTATTAAACTGTTGAGTTCAAATTAAACCTGAAGTATAGCTAATTTTTACAAATCAGAAGGCCTCTGTGAGCAATAGATCAACCTGGACCACTATGAAATGTGTTGTTGTTCGTAAAAAAGGTTCCGTAGGCTGTATCTATGAAACTAACGGATTATTTTAATTTGCAAGACAAATACGGAGGAGATTCTAATTCATGTAAAACTTATTTGCGTACCAGTATTTTGAAATGTTCGTATTGTAAAAGCTTTCAAATGTCAAGGGAATCTTTGGCATTAATTCTCAAAATAAGTTATATAAACTTAGCCCAAGCATTCACAAATTTCAAATACACTAACACTGAGATACTCTAGAAATAAAGAACTTAAGACCATTCGCCGGCTTTAAAGATTGTGTTGAAATCTAGATAAGTAAGTAATCTATACAATAATATGCATTTTTATAATTTTCATACAATAATAATTAGAAATATTAGAAGCACAATTTTTAAAATGAGACATTCATTTAACCGCACTATACTTGGTAACACTTTAATCCAAGGATTAAACACACACTGTTTATAAATGTATATATACTTGTAATGACTTTCATTCTACACGGTAGTATTATTCTGTGCATTAAGAACACAAAACATTAAACAAACTAGTCGAAAATTCTTAAAATTTGATATTTTTTGTGATAATGATAACACCAACCACAAGGAATTTGGAGGGGAAGACCAACATATTACCATAGATAGCCCGTAAGTGTATCATTTTAGTGGTACCTGTAAGAAATTTAAATTATTATTAAGTTTCACTAAAACTATATTCAGGTTAACACTATAGAATTGTATAATGGCCAAATCTAGTTGATTTAAACACTGTATGAACAAAACACTGGTGGTGTTGTACACATAATACTATGTTTAAATAGTAACACCGCTACGACGGTAAACAATTATGTCAACACATATATGTCCACTCAAAGGACACATGCCTAAGGTTGGACAAATTACTGTACATCGGGATTAAAAACCCAAACCTTTTAGACAATTTTATTCTTCTATTAAATTGTTTTTCAATCAAGTTTTGCACCTTAGTGACAAAAACTTCGCACTGTATGCAATGCAAAATAAAACTGATTCAGATGAATAATATTGTTTACTTTGTCCAAACAGCACAGTATTCCAATTTTACTATGCAATGCACGATTGCAATTTTAGTACATCACTGTTAAAACGATTTTCAATTGTTATGATTCGCTTTAGGTAAAATAATAACTGTACCAACTTACAGTATAGCGAAGGAGAGAAATACACCGTATAGAAACTCCATAATACAGTTAGGAAGGCGTTCCTGAAGGTCCTAACCCAAGAACTCAGGCTACAAAAAAGTTCCATCTGCCGAAAAATCTTTGTAATTGATCCGACTATTCTTATACCACTTTAAAAGCGCCACTAACCACAAAAACAGTCACTAATAAAAGTATCAAAACATATTATTTAGAGCAGATACGACAAGAGCTCCCGATACTAACAGCTGAAGATACTCGATGAAGAGTGACTGACTGATAACGCGAGGTTTGTTGAATCAGGCTCGTCTCAGCTGATTCGAACAGCTGTCGCTGGCTATCAAATCAGCTGTTTCAAGTAGATTTCCTCCATTCTTTGATCAGTCGAGCTTTCTACTGAAAAATTTCCAATGAAAAACATATTCTATAAAAAACACATGTTATTTTTAGCTTATAACAGAAGAGGCGTCACCTTAAATGAATTAATCCAAGCATCGCTAAGAAAGTTTCTATTATATATGATTTTTTCAATAATGGTATATCTATACACGAGCTTTGTTTCAAAGCTTAATATGTCAGTGATTTAGGCTTTTAAATATTAAATATTTAAAAAGGAAAACAATTCTAAAACTTGTAAAGATAGATAATATGTTTGGTCATTTTATAGATAATAATGTGTCGCTTAAAAAATTTAATTTAATCCCAAACAAAAAATTAGAAGACAATTTTAACTTTTATGACAAAAAAAATGGGATAGGGACATAATGATGGAAAAGGTGGTCTTCAGCAGAAAAAAACCCCTACTTTTGACAAAATAATAGCGTTTTCTGCGTTATTTGTTATCAGATTTTAAATAAAATATTAATTTAGAATTATCTTTAAATTTTCTAAATATTTTGTATCATTACTTTTTTGTAATTTTCCCTTTTAGCGAATTTCCCCTATAGAGAAGAAGCTATTACCGTAGGTCTCATGGTAAGACTTAAGCCCGAGACCATGATAACTTTTTGTTTTGAGGTCCCCAGATGACAAAAACACTATTCGTTCAAATTTATATATATATATATATATATATATATATATATATGTGTGTGTGTGTGTGTGTGTGTGTGTGTGTGTGTGTGTGTGTGTGTGTGTGTGTGTGTGTGTGTGTGTGTGTGTGTTTGTGTCCGTGAATGCGATAACTTGAGTAAAAAACGTCCGATTTCAAAGAAATTTGGCTCAAATGTGTAAAGATTTATGACTTAGTTCGAAAACCAAAAAAATCGAATTATGGGAAAGGGGGTTTTAAATTTTTCCAAAAATCAGTTTTTTGCATTTTTCACCCTGAAATTTGTAAAACACTTAATTTTGATTCGGATCATGTTATAGAGTTAAAAAAAAATAATATAGTATTTTGAGTTATTAACGTCAACTATTATTATTAATGTTAAGTGGTTGCGGAGAAAATCCAAAAAATACCTGCTTATAAAATCTCCCATGTTAATCTTATGGGAAAAAGGTTTTTGGTTTTTCCTCAGTTAATTGTAATGTAAACTTCACATCTGCTTTTACAAATCAACTCAGCTCCACAAAACAATCATTTTGGTGTTTAAATTGTGATTCTACGTCCTACCGTTGCAGAGATAAGTGCTAAACATAGTACGTTGTCCAATGTTATCCTTATGGAGAGAAAATCAAATTTGATATCTCCATTATTTATGAATGTATATTAATGAAACTTGGTATGTGGCTTCACGTAGTATTGGTATATTGGTATTTGATATTGATACGAGTTACTAAGAAAAAGGCTCCGTGGAGGAATGAGGAAATAAAATATCTGTCAAAACAAAAACAAAAGATAAAAAATATATTTTTGCAAACGAATAACTCGGATGATCGAATGTAATTTTGTAAAGTTCGCAATTCATTGAATGGCACAATAAGAAGAGCTAAGAAATCTTATTTCAAAGACACCATCAATTGCAAAGATTCTAAATCTTTTTGGAAGGTCTTGCGGGCCGGAGGCATTATAAAAAGTGACGACAAACCTAAGTGCTCTTATTCACCTGACGATCTCAATACATATATTGTCAGTATGGGCTTTGGCCAAAGTATATCTCGGCATGGACTGGATTACTATCAAAATAACTTCTGTGACAAAGTAGAGACAGAATTTAAATTCGAACCTGTGAGTGAGGATATAAAGCACATTATGAACGAGATCAAAACAACTACAAGTAGTACTGATGGGATATCAATTCAAATGGTTAAGGCTGTGAGCCCTTATTGCTTAGGAGTGATAACGTATTTAGTCGATTTATCTATAAAGACTGGCTATTTACACACATGTTGGAAAAAAGCTTTAGTGTTTCACTTGCCAAAAGCAAAGAATCCAGAATCGTTGACTCATTTCGGACCAATATCTGTGCTTTCAGCAATATCAAAAGTAGTAGAAAAAGTTGTAGCCAGACAAATTGAGCAATTTATTGAAACTATTCTACCGGACAAACAATCTGGCTTCAGATGTGGTTTCAGCACAACTTCAGCTTTGCTTAATATTATAGACCAGCTTCACAGGTTTAGAGATGACAGGCTCAATAGCGAACTGGTCATGCTAGACTTTGCCCAGGCCTTTGATTCCGTCGATGTGGAACTACTAATAACCAAACAGCCCAGAATTGGTTCCACTCTTACCTTAACGATAGATCACAGGTAACTAAAGTTGATGAAGTTTCCTCTAAAGCCCTTCCAAAAAAGTTGGTAGGCAGTGGTTGGACGTATCTGCGCATACGCGGTCTGGAGATCCGTGTGAATGAGTATACGCCGCTGGGAGGCAGAGCCTTTTTCAGTTGCCAAAGGCCATCGCTGATACACACGCTGTTGTCAGTGTGTAGAACGCTGACAACATGTGTATCATGAACGCCATCCTGACCAAGTTTGTACCGCAGGACCCACAGAGAACCGAACAGTACACCTTGGACATCATCGCCCGGTACGACTGGACCGGTCTGCGCTTCCCCATGGCTCTGAAGGACATCAAAACCTGCCAGCGCAAGAACGCCATCAGCGTAAACGTGTACGGGATCGAGCGCGCGATGGTGGGGAGACGCCCCAACGGAACGCCCGAGTTCAAGGACAAGGTGTATCCGTTGAATATTTGCAAGCGGAAGCGTGAAGACCACAGGGACCTGTTGTACGTGACAACTGACGGTGGCAGCCACTATGTGTACACGAGGGACCTGAGCCGGCTGTTTCGCCCCCAGCTCACTGAACACGAGCACAGGATCTACATCTGTAAGCTATGCTTCGCCTACTTCGACAACCAGCTCAACAAGCTCGGGCTGACGGGCGCCCAGCGTTTGGATGAGCACAGACCCTACTGCTACGCTAAAGCTCCCATCCGCCTGGACATGCCCAAGAAGAAGAAGATCCAGTTTTCTCATCCCGAGTTCTCCCGGCGAGAGAAGTTCTGCATCTACGCGGACTTTGAGTGCGCCCTTCAGCCGGTTGAGGATGGAGATGCGGCAGAATTGCAGACAGGCGCCAGGCCCAGAAGTATACACGTTCCGTACGTCTTCGCTTACCAAATCACCGAGTCGCTGGAGCAAGAGGAGTTCGAACCCCGCGTCTACTTTGGGGACGATGAATCCAAGGTGTTTATGGAGATGCTGAAGATGGACATGTTGATGCTGTGCGAGATCTTGTTCAGCACGAGAGTTCTGAAGCCTTCTTTGACCCGGCAGCAGATGGACGACTACCTCGCGGTAAACTATTGCTACCTCTGCAATAAATAGTTCACCGAGGAGGACATTAAGGTGCGAGATCACAACCACGCCCCACTGTACGAGTTCCGTGGAACGGCGCACCGGTCGTGCAACCTGCGGTACAGGGAGCAGCGCGTAATCATTTGCTTCTTCCACAACCTGTCCAACTACGACACCCACTACATAGTGCGGGAGTTGACACTAGAAACCGGTGATTTGGAGGTATTGGCACACACCGAAGAGCGCTATATCGCCTTTACAAAGCGATTTCAGTTTGGTTGGCCTGGGGACGATTAACGAGCACGATGAGCTGGATTCACAGTCAGGTTCCTGGACAGCTACAGGTTCCTGTCAATGAGCCTGGCCAGACTCGCAGCGGGCCTTCCCACTGACAAGATGCGAGGGACCAGGAATCGATTCCCCGAAGGCCCACACTTTGACCTTGTGCGCAGGAAAGGCGTGTTCCCCTACGACTTTGTGACGTCATACAACAAGTTGTACACCACCAGCTTGTTGCCACTCCAGGCGACATTCAAAAACAGCCTCACCCTGGAGGACATTACGGACGCTGAGTATGATCGCGCCCTCACCGTGTGGCAAGCCTTTGACTGCAACCACCTGAAGGAATATGCCGACAAGTACCTGCGTTGTGACATTGCACTGTTGATGGAAGTATTCGATTAGTTCAGGGGTACGTCGTTGGCTGAGGATGGGCTGGACCACTACTACACCCTGTCCTCATACGCCAAGGACGCCATGCTAAAGACCTGCAACGTGGAGCTGGACACGCTACAGGACTTTGACATGTACCTCTTCATGGAGCAAGGTATCCGAAGAGGTATCTCCCAGGCCATCACCCGCTACACCAAGGCCAACCACGACCAGTGTCGCCAGTAAGACCGTCACCCCGATGAGCCGACACGACACCTCCTGTACCTGGCCGCGAACAACCTCTACGGTTGGGCCATGTCCCAGTGTCTGCCCACCGGAGACTTCAGCACGCACTACAAGAGGGGTTCAGTTGATCAGCGTTTGCGGTTGAAACAAGGTCTATTACAGTCGAGATGACCTCTGTAGTTCAAGAGCAGAACAATGCAGAAGTAGAAGGCTTCGTACAAAACGAAGATCCTTTCATCAAAGAGTATGAAGAGGAATTGGACGAGTTTCTCAAGTTTCGCAAGAAAGAAGCAAAGTCAGACAACGCTTCAACATCTAAGTCGACTTTAAAGAGGAAGAGAAAACCTGAAAACGACATCCATTTAAACATACTGTTAAGTAGCTATTAGTTAAGCTTTGTCATTTCATTAATTTAATATGATTAAAATTAATATTAATTCTCGTCCAGTTGATTTTACTGTAAATAATAATATTGAATATTCAAAAATGTCATTATAAATCGATGTTTTACTCTGTGTCAATATATCGATCCGGAAGATAGAGAGAGGGTCGACTGGGGGCGGGGCTTAGCTCAGAAAAGTGAATTGACAATACGTTTTTGGACTCAAAAACGGAAATATTCCGTTTTCGTGGTGTTCCCCTCTTCGCTTTGTAAAAACGACGCCACAGGTCGCTTTCTTCCGGCACTCTTTGTCTACTGCTTGTCTGTGATGGCGGCCACTAATATGAGTTAATTTGTCTCTCCCTTTGTAAGCCGCTTTAGGCATTTTAACTCTTTAGTCTCAGTCAATTTGGGCTTTAGCTTACTTAACAACTTATGTAATTTCGTATTCTCAGTGACTTTAACCTTTTATTTTGAAAAGGAAACTAATCAAAATGTGAAGTAGCTCATTGTTCGCAGTTCAGTGTTGCCATCTTGTGAACCATTTTTACCGGCTTCCGCGTTCACGGTCAGGTGAGCACTCATAAATGAACTTAACATTTGGATTGCGTGCGTATAAGTGCGACATCAAGAACCTCAAACAAGTGACAACAGTGATTATCTCCTCTACTCGTCATTTAGCCACATCTATAATGTCGTCACTTGGGTGCTTGTGCTGAACCCGCCACTACCCATTTTTGGACAACCAGGGCTCTACGTCCCTCGTCAGAATGGACATGGGTTAGTGGGTTTTCCATTACCATTAACATTGTTTTTCATAAGTCTAACTCTTATTTATATGAATTATGTCTTTTTAAATTGGTACCTTTAAAAGTACCTGGTCCTTTAATTAGCTTAGGCCTATAATTGGTCTATCAGACAATCATTATTTCCGAACCATTTTTCTAATATTTCCCCCCATACCCAGCATGGTCCTGTCGGAGCCGGATATATGAACTCAGTCCTTTGAAAATACAATTTGTTTTAGTCTAAATAAAACAGTTTTTTGTCATTGTGTTGGAAACTGTTTAGTTTGGGGTTAGATTTAGCCATTTTGGCTTTTGTTTACTCTCTCTCTCTCTCTCTCTCTCTCTCTCTCCAGGTGAGAGGGGGGAGTGGAGGGGGAAGTGGGAGGGGGTGTGTATAAACGGAAGGCGAGGAGGTGAGAAGTACACTCCACGAGTAGCCGTACACGAGGTAACATCATTGCTCTCAAAATTAATTATGTCCACTACAATACTGTTCATCTTTCTACAGTTCATGATTCGCAACTTGAAAGAAATATAATTTTTGAGAGTATGAACCTCTCACCTCGTACAATGTAAGCAGCTCTACGGAATCAGAAACATCGTGGCAACCATCATCACTTCCACCCGCGCCGAGGATGAAATATTATTATGGAGAACGTGAACCTTTTACTCCCTACACATCTACAGAAGCAATGGCCACCACAGAATCGGTGGTTCTATGACCATCATTGACTATGTGTACGAGTACATTATTGTAAATAAAGAAAAGTAAAAAAAGTTAAAAATCTTGCACAGGTTTCATTCGATAGTTTTCATTCGATTAATAATATCGAATCACCACTATCGAATCGAACTTGTGCAAGATATATTTTTTAAAACATCCTCAAGCCCCGTTTCCATTCTTCAGTTTTTGCTCAAAACATTGTTGTGAGCTAAACTCAAGGTGGTTTAATGGAAACGCTCGCAGACTGTTTTGAACTTTGTTGGCCAGCAAAATGTGTTTTTTGAGCAGATAAAGCTGATAACAAAGTTTTGAAGAGAGCTCAAAACATAATGCAAATGGTGTCCCAACACTCAACACTGTTGTGGTGAGCAGAGTTCGCGCATGCGCAGTGAGCGGTAGCAGCCGACGCCACACAACCCCGCACCGTCGCGCCCTTGGTCGCCGCGTCCTTTCCGTCGACAACACGTGATTTTGTTTGGGACTTGTGTCATTACTATGCCGTACAATTAGTTTGCATAATAGGCTGTAGGCCTGTTGGACAATTATTTTTTAAAGTGGGTTTAAGTTACCAATTCGACCGATTGATGTGAGTCTAGCTTGATGACTCAACTGACAGCCTACTTGAGAATGGCGCAATGAAGCGTTGAAACCAGGTTATAGTTTTACAACGGGAAATTTGAACTGGAGACGAAAAGGTAACTTAAAACAAATTTATTTAGTCATACCAGTTCAGAAGAAAATCAAAATGAGTAAATTAATTATTTTTTTAAAATAATTAAATCGTTCTACATATGCATTTCAAAAAGGTTAATCACAGTAAACTGTTATATATTCTAGTGATTTACAGCAAGTTTGCTATATATTTGAACTTCTTGTTAGTTTGAAATGAACAAATTTTTCTATACATATTGAATACAAATTTGGTATAACTAATCAAGCGTTGCATTAAACCAAAATTGCCTTGTCAGTTAATTCATCTGTATCAGATTCATAAACTAAATAACTGGTTTAAAATGTCGACCTCTAATTGTTAATAGGTTTTTATTCTGCCTTATTTCGATGCGTAAGAAGTTATAAGTAGGTCTAAACCAGCAAATAAAATCTTATATTAGTTTGGTTTCTTAAAACATTCTGGCACACTAAATTCTAAAGAAAACTCGCCATTTAATTGATTTATTACAGTGAAAGATACTTAATTTGGCTATAGTCAACACATGTTGATGATTCATTTTAAATTAGGGCATATACAACTTCTATTGGGTTTGACATGAAAACTTACAAGGATAGTTTATTGGAACTACAATGTATCTGGAAAAAATGGCGGAGAAAACAATTCGATTTTCCGCCAACTGAAAAACCAAGTACGAAGAAAAATATTTTGGACCGACACCTGATTTCCGCTGTTCATTTGCTTAAATTACATGTTACATAGTCAAAAGTACCATAATCAACAACAATCAATCACAAGTCCCATTACGAACCAAAATATGTACAACATCTATCAGTTGTGTAGTAGTATGTTTTCTGGCTAGTGTCGGGGGGATGATGGAGACTTTTCCCGGACCAGGATTTTCCGCCCCCAGGACGTATTCGGTTTTAGGATTTTATATATAACAATTTTAAACCCACCAAGATTATTTTGCCAAATTATTTTAATACATCCTTTGCGGAAATCCACAAGTTCTGGCTACTTGGGAACCCAAGCCATTTGACATATAATAAATCACCATTCCTCCTAATTACCTTCTCAAATAAATACATGTCTTTATATTTAGTCTTTAACAATTCTTCCTCATAAAATCCTCCTTTGATTATATTGCCATACAAAAATAAAAGTCAAATATAAGTCACAGGGTTTGTTTTCTTAACTTCTATTGTAAACAACTCCCCAGTCCAGTTCGGGGTATATCCTTTACTAAATATATATTTATACTTGGAAATCCTTACACTATCCCCCACCTTGTATTTTGGCTTTTTAACTTGTACTTTAGATGGTGTACATCTTTAGAGTTCCTAGCACTTGGTTAGCCTTCATCCCTATGAACCTATGTACTTTATTATTATACTAGCTGTGTACCCGTCCTTCGTACGGGTTGTATATAAATGGTAGGTTAACTAAAAAAATTAACAAACCACATCATTTTACAATATTAAAATTAAATTTTACACTTTTAAAGTAGAATTAAATTAATGTTAACGAAATATACTATGGCAGATAGTTCGGGTACTGTTGCCAAGTCGAGGAACTCTGTCGGGTAGTGAACGGTGTGGTTTTTGCGACTCCAAATCGGTAAACGTAACACTTTGGATTTGCTTTTAGAAATGAAAGAACTCAAGTACAAACAAATATTAATCGTGTTTAATTTAACACTTTAAATACTTTGACACATTTAATCTTTACATTCCAATAAATTAATAGTAATGTAACGAAACATTAAGCTTTAAAAACACTGACAAACCACTTTTAAAATCACCATTTTTGCCAGGTCCTGTTTTCATTATAATTGTAAATAAACAATTTAAACTCGGAAAATCATATGTTTTAAAAACATATGACTACTTGATTTTATTAAAATAAATGCAAATCAATATATATGAAACTGTTCTAACAGTGGTCATGGATAAATGAACGGTGTTAAATATTGTACATGTTCGTTCCTCCCTTTGGAGTAGACCTACATTTGCGTTGATCTCCGTTGCTTGTTCACCGGTGGACGTGAGGATGGCACTATCACAGAGCCAGGCACTTTCCAGATTAAACTGTTTATGGACCTCGGTGTAACAAACTGTCAATCAGTAAATCCTGTGATTCATCGATTGTACCGAGTGAAGGATAGATGTTTCTGAGACTTTATTTGTTTTTCAATGTCCCAATCTCAACTTTTAAAAGGGCATAAGAAAACTGCTGAACCCCTTAATCTTTTCCAAAATACATTTTCATAGTTACTGTTAAGTTCAGACGCTCAGTGGTCGGCTACATAAAATATATTTTTAGAGAGGAGTGGACTCGTCCACTCATGACACTTACGACAAAGGGTCTGTGTAAAATCTCCAGAGAAAAATACCGTGACTCCCCATGATGTTGTTTCTTATTCCCTTTAAGGCATCAAATTTCAACTCTCCTGGTTGAGAAGTTGGTGTGTTATGTCTAACACTCTTATATTAAAGGCCAGTGGGTCAGAGTCCTTGAGTATATTTGTATCTGGAGTAGGTAAATGTCTGCAATGAGCTATCAGCTATACATTCCTACAGCATTTCAGATCCATCAGTCCAAAAGTATGTGCAAGATTGTTAAAATATTGTATTTTGAAATTCCGGGGGGCGAAGCCCTTAAACGTTTTCGTAACAGGAATAGGCTTGCGTTTTGTTCTGATGAATTAGTTATGTTCCTACCGAAATTTAACATACAAAGGTCCAATAAATACTAATACTCATAAAATTGCCATAAAAGTAAATTAGCGAAGAGATGACCTATAGGACTTTTTTAAACGTATTCTTATTGTGAATCTGCAGCATAAGGGGAACCTCGATCCAAAATTTTATCTTCAATAGACATTTTCGTTTCTTAGATAAAGTGATCACTATGTCAGTGAGTGCATGAGCCTGACAAATATAGATTTAGATCATGTATCCACTCTTTATAATTATGTTATTTATTATCAATCTTCACTCAACGTTTTAAAAAAGAACTACAACACCTGTTTATAGAATAACTGGTTCAATATAAATAAATGCTTTGTCCATAAGAATAGCATAGGATCTTTAAAACACTATGGGGCAGTGTCCTAAGGTAATTTAAACAATCCAATTAGCCTAAAACCTTCTAACGCACATATAGAACATAAAAAAAGTTGCTTAAAAAAGGTAACCCGTTTTCCTGTGAAAAGCGAACAAAACATGACCAAAACCGCACAAAATCTCGTTTTTGGGTGGCCGCCATTATTTTGTTAAAAGGCGTATGCCAGTTTAAAGTGCCCTAAAACCCTCTCACGCATATATAGAACAAAGAAACAAAGTTTCATTAATGCCAGTGCACCCGTTTTCCCATGAAAAGCGAACAAAAACCCGTCCTTGAGCGTTACCGACAGATAGACAGACAGACATAAATTGAGATAAGACTTTTTTTGGTTTCTGTAAGGTGTAAAACGTGAAAATATGCAAAAATTTCATAATTCCAAGCAATGTATAGACAAAACTCTAATTTTATTTTTATAGATTAATTATATGACGTATTGAAATAAATATATATATATTTGACGTACCCGTTCTTCGCACAGGGGTTTTCTCTACCCTTTCTTTAGTCAATGCAATCTGCATTTTAGTTAGCTTGAAACAGCTGATCTTGATTCTGCTCCTGCTCTTTTGCTCTTTAAAGCTGTCAAATGTAAGTATCCACAGCTGTTCGCATTACAGTTTCTGAATGTTTACTTTCTTCTGAAATGTAAACATTGAAACTTAGGACGTTCATGGGGCGTAGCCCGATGGGATTTTAAAGAAGTGAATAGGCCTATGTGTTGCATTGGTTCAAGATCTACCTATGTGTAAAGTTTCAGCCCAGTCGGTTCAGTAGTTTTTGTGTTCACCTGGAACATCAGACAGACAGACAGACAGACAGACAGACATAAACCACCTCTTCTTTATAATATTATATATAGATAGATAGATATTATAGATATATATATTTATATAGATATATATATGTATATATATATATATAAACATATATATATATATATATATATATATAAAAGATAAGTTTTTGGAATAAGAATGTTGTGAATAGAACTTTCTAGAACAAAAGTTTTTAATATGGATCATTCTAGAAAGGAACTTTCTGAAATTGAACTTTCTAGAATGAAAATTTTGAGGATAGAACTTTTTAGAATAGAACTTTCTAGAATAGACCTTTTAAGAATAACAATTTTTGTAATTAGAACATTCTAGAAAGAAACTTTCTGGATTGGAATTTTCTAGAATGAAAATGTTGAGAATGGAACTTTCTAGAATGGAACTTTCTAAGATTGAATTTTGAGGGTCTTTCGCTAGAATAAAATTTTTGAGAACAAATTTTCTGAAATGGATCTTTAGAGAACAGATGTTTAGGATGTAATTTCTTGAAATTATCCTATATTTAGATTTAGATTCTAGAATGCAACATTCTAAAAAGGAACTTTCTGGAATGGAACTTTCTAGAATGAAAATTTGGAGAATTGAACTTTCTAGAATAGAACATTCTAGAACAAACATTTTCAAAATGGAACATTCTAGAAAGGAACTTTCTGGAATGAACTTTCTAGAATGAAAATTTTGAGAATAGAATTTTCTAGAATAGAACTTTCTAGAACAAAAATTTTCAAAATCGAACATTCTAGAAAGGATCTTTCTGGAATGGAACCTTCTAGAATGAAAATTTTGAGAATAGAACTTTCTAGAATGGAACTTTCTAGAACAAAAATTTTCAATATGAAACATTCTAGAAAGGAACTTTCTGGAATAAGAATGTTGTGAATAAAACTTTCTAGAACAAAAGTTTTCAATATGGAACATTCTAGAAAGGAACTTTCTGAAATGGAACTTTCTAGAATGAAAATTTTGAGAATAGAACTTTCTAGAATAGACCTTTTTAGTATAACAATTTTTTTAAATAGAACATTCTAGAAAGAAACTTTCTGGATTGGAATTTTCTAGAATGAAAATGTTGAGAATGGAACTTTCTAGAATGGAACTTTCTAAGATTGAATTTTGAGGGTCTTTCGCTAGAATAAAATTTTTGAGAACAAATTTTCTGAAATGGATCTTTAGAGAACAGATGTTTAGGATGTAATTTCTTGAAATTATCCTATATTTAGATTCTAGAACATTCTGACGATTTATTTTAAAATATTTTTGTGATTGACCCTCTCTTGCAACCTCAAATCACTGAAAATTTCAATTTCCCGTTGCAGACAAAGATAACTAATTGAGACTTCCGTTTGTTAGACAAAGATAGTTGCGCGCGATCTCGGGTGCTATTCATTTTTCTCCAAGCCCAACCCTTGCAGTTAAAAAATAAAACCTTCTTCATAGATGGGGAATGTAGGGCTACCCTACCATATAACTTTCACGGGGATGCGGTGGTTGGTTTTGGAGTTTTTCCGGAACATACCCACAAACCACACTTACATTTATAATATATATTGATTTTCTGATTAACTTTGGAAGTAAATCCAACCATTTATAACTCCCCTGTGCACTGAACTCTCTATATAACAAATTATTTAAAGTTCTCTGGAACCTTTCTACAATAGCCGCCTTAGTTGTAGAGTAAGTGTGGTAGTGATTAATATTTAGCTTTTTTATTAGTTTGGTAAAATGTTCATTAAAGAACTCTTTTCCATTATCAGATTAAATATTTTTAACTCCCTTTGGGAGAGTAATTTTTATAGCTTCTGTGACTACTAATCCAGTTTTATTCTTTAGTGGAGCAGCATAAGCTTTTTTAGAAAATGCGTCTATTAAAGTTAAAATATATTTATTCCCAGAATTCTCTCTAGCATAATTCTGCATATCTATTAAATCCATTTGAACAGTTTCGTTTATACCCAATACCTTAAAAGACCTTCTAACAAAATTCTTTCTCGCGGGCTTAAGCAATTCGTAAGCATTTTTTCCATTTTTTATTCTTTATTTTTAATGTTAACGTATCAACTAGTCTCCGTCATTTCAAGAACACCTCCATCGCTCCCAACTAACATACCATCACTCATTCTTTGATATACGTAGTTTTTTGGTAAATATGCCTCTCCATCTAAAGTCTTAAATCCGCTTAAAGATGTAGAGTCTGCAACTAACAATTTAGGATTGTACATCATCAAATCGATTTCATTATTGTCTTGCATAAATTTCTTACTTTTAATGTCTAACCTCGAAGCCTGTGGTGTTAAGCAAATATCAAATATATAATTGTCTTGTCTAAATTTGGTATTTGTATTGTCATACCTCAAAGCCTGTGACATTAAACTAATATCACTCCTATCTTTGCCTTTGGGTACATTCTTTATTAATTTTTCTTCGGCATTCCACTCATCTTATCTAATGTTAATATATTATAATTTTTATCCCCCTGTTTTATTATACTTTTCTAACCTTTTGTTAATATTTGATTGACAACAGCCACATCATTTGGTAATGTTCCTGGTAAAATGTTTGTTAATTGCTTATTTTTACCATCAAACTTAAGACAATCCTATGTTATACTCTGATGGTTTGTTATCATTATCATCGACAGCGGGTTTAACACGAACTAGTCTTTTATTTCCAAAATCCCGAAATCCTTTACCCTTTGTTGTTTCTTGAGAAACATTCACAGCATCACCGCTTTCTTCGCCTTCCCCCAGGTTACTAATTGTATGGTGATTAGCATTCCATTTGATTTCTTTTAGTTCTAAAAATTGATATTAATTATCACCCTGTACAAAGGCACCATATTTTCTTATTAAAATCTGTTGTAAAGTTGGGTCTTCATCTAAATTTTCGGCATTCTTCACATTCCCAATCTTTTGATTTTTGGCGTTCCAAACATTTTTCTCCGATTATAAAAATTGATATTTACTATCACTCTGTACAAAGACACAATATTTTCTTATTGCAATCTGCTCTAATGTGGGTACATCGTATAAAATTTCACCCCTTTCCACATTAATAATTTTGCGCTTATTGGCGTTCCACTTCTTACTCTGGGATTCTAAAAACTCATATTTAGTATTACCTTGTACAAAGGCACCATCTTTTCTGGTTAACGTCTGGCCCAAAGTCGATAAATCATCAATAAACTCCCCATTTTTAACACTACCAATTTTATAACTTAAAGCATTCCAACTATCATATTTTAGGTTTAAAGTAGTTTCTTTAGGAGGTTCTAGCATTAGGAGGTTTACTATATGGATTATAAACACGATACAATTTATCTATAAACATCTTTTTGTTTAATAAAAAATTCCACTTTCTTTCAATTCTTCTATAATAGAATCTATCCCATTATCCACTCCAGAATTCCCAGCTTCACGACATAGGCAAAGCAGTCTTAACCTATCTACAAGTTCATTAGGATCGTCCCAATAATCATAGTCTATTTTAGTACCAGTTACCTGCCTTAAACCTCCACTAACAGTCTTAAACAGGGGTTTAAATATATTAAGATATTTAGTGTGTTTATTACTTTAAATCGCCGCACCTGTTTTATAACCCTTTAAATGTGAATTTGTAGCTTCCAAAATCTCTTTATAATTTTTCTAATCGGCCTTACTTTACGGGTTCTTTTAAAGTTAACAATTCCCACAAACCTTTCGTACCCTTATAAGTTTTATCTCCAACTGTAAAATCATCATTGGCAATTTCAACTTCCTGATAAACAATAAAATATTTATTTTCTTCTCGCCTGATACCATATGTAGTGTCTGTCATACTACTTTTACTAAGGTAATTTCCTAAATAGTCTGATGCTAAAAGACCAAAATCTAATTTGTGCGGTGTCATCTGGGATATTCTTGGTATTCGAAACGGGGTCTTTTCTAAAATCATTGGGAGAACTGGCCTCTCAATGGTTTTTGTGGCTAAATTTGTTAACTCTTGCAAAGGCTCTATTACAGGTTGGAATGTTTGGAACCTCTCTTCAGTCTCTAGAAATTTGCCACGTTTTAATGCCCTAAATCTCTCTCTTATTTGTTTTGCATGGTCTACCAATTCTTGTTGAATATTTGTTTTATTTTTATTTACATTTTATTTATCTCATTTGTCAAAGGATTATACTCAAATACTTTATCGTGTATTATTAGGCAATATGCAGATGTGTTTGAAGGGACATTTTCTTCAGTTTAAATGTCTAATATAATGTCTACAACCTCCTCTTTAACCCATTCATTCTGCCTAGAACAGTCTATTACAATTAAGGAATATTTCTTTATAAACTCAACTCTGTTAAACATAGGATCAGGGACAGTGTTGTAGTAACTCTCCCTAAACCTCATAAACATCTCATAAGCTTTAGAGGCATTTTCAAAGTCGAGATTTAAATCCTATAAGGGTAATACTCAGAGATTAAAACACTTTGAGATTTTTCAATTTACAATGATCATATTAGTAGTAGTAAAGTGACAGTTCACCAACATGAGGATGCATGTGATGCATGAGGATGCACGAGCTCATCGATGAGAGGTGCGAATTTCGAGGGCGCTCGCGACAGGTTTAAATGGGCATTTTTCTGCCAAAACCGCTTAAAATGGCCACATTTACCCTTAAAATTTCATGTTTTAACCCAATTTTGACATGCTAAATTTTCTGGATTAAATTCTGGGGCGTACGAGAGGTGCGAGACCGGATTAAATTCTAAGCACCCGTAACCGCTGTAAATAAGCATTTTATACCAAAACAACTTCAATTTGACCCCTTTCCCCTTCAAATTTCGTGTTTTCACCCCAATTTTGACATGTTAAATTTTCTAGATTAAATTCACATAACGTCATCGAGAATCCCCAGAGCGCCCGCCACTGTCAACAGGCCGAATATATCTTTCCAGTTAGAAGCGTCGTTAGGTTTTTTGTAAGCGAAAACTCAATTTTACCGCCGTAATACAGTAAATATTTGTTGATTCACTAGGAGTCTGTTATTTTGCGGTACGCGCCGTTATCATTCAGCAGTGACCTAGGGATTATCCAAACAGATCTCGGACGGACGGACCTGATGAGTAAACCAATATTTATATAATTATAACGATAAAATACTAAATTGTACCTTTGATTATTACTTTTTATATGCATAGCAACGTTATAGTTGTTTAAATTATTTGATATACCTGATCATTTTTAATATTTTGTCAATATTCACTTGGATGATTTTCTATTATAGGTGTATTGAAATGACATAATTAAAAGTCGAATGCAGTTTCTGTGCTAAACTGATATCTAAGTCTCAAAAATCACACCATGAAAAAATATGTTCATCTAATCCCAATAAAGACGGTTCACGTTATAAAATGAAGACGTGTAAAAAATGTGATGAATGAATTACAAGTCACAATTTTAGTCGACATTTAAAAATATGTAATGGTATTCAAAATCAAGCTCAACCAACCCCTTCCGACCAGCAGTTAAACCAACCAAGTGCAAGCGAAATTCAAAATTTGAAACGTGCTTACTCATCAATCGTGAAAAAATACAGTTCTGAGTATAAAGAAAAAGGTCCTCAATGTAATAAATTGATAAGAAAAAGCAACATGAGATATAATTTAAAACCGCGTATAGAAACCGTTCAGCCTAAATTAGATTCAAATCGTGGTGGTAACATTTATGATAGCGATGATGAGCCCACTCCAGCAAAAGGACCGCGACTTGATATCCAACCAGCACAGATAAGATCAGTTTGAAATATTTACACGTTCTTCTAATTATTATTTGGAATTTGGATATTTATACAGTACATATTTATATTTTTCTGTTCTATTAACCTAAACATGTTCAGTTTTAAAGGATTTTTTAAAATTGTCGGTTATAAGAACTAATTGCCAAATTAAAATTGGCAACGCACATTACAGTCATCGTCAGGTATAAACTGGGTGGGATTGATGATTCAAAGGGATGAACGAAACGTTTATCCGTCCTAATCCGGGACTACCTTACAATGTCCTAATCTGGGTCTACCATACAACATCCTAATTGGTTGACTCATATAGTCCGTCCGTCTGCGGATCACACTGTAAAACGATCACGGTTACCCAAGAGCGTCTCACCCGTGGCCGTCTCAAGATGGTGACGTGCGTCGACGATGGTCAATATACCGTGACTTGCGTTCGTGAACCAAAACAGTATACTATAACCAAATCAGTTTATCTTATGTAAGGTGAACCAAATCAGTTTATCTTATGCAAGGTAAACCAAAACCGTATACTATAACCAAAATAGTAGGGGGCGCGATTCACGCCCTCCTTTGAATTACCAATTTCACTTTAAAATATGCATTTTAAGTGAATTTGGCATTTTTAGGGTGTTTAAGGTCTTTCACCTACAAATGTATATTGGTCAGTGACAACACATGTCATGCACATTGTCAGGCGAATCGTACCGTACAACGACCACGGTTACCGAGCGTCTCAAGATTGTGACGTGCGTCGACGATGGTCGATATACCGTGACTTGCGTGAGTTTCGTACGACGCACTTTATCACGAATCGTTTGATGCACTTTTAGACACTCATTATTATTATTGATTAAACTTGTAATTTCCAATTATATTTATTAAAAGTGAAGTATAAGTTTGTTAAAAATGTACAAACAATAACATTCAAAATCTATATTTAGACATGGTGAAAAGAAGTCATAGTGATAGCGATATAGTCAATACGTTGGTTAAAAAAATGAAAATGGCAGATAAAATGTGGCCTGACGAAATGACACCCGAAGCGGCTAAAAGGATTGAACTAGTACAACAGCAACGTCTTTCCCAGAACAAGACGTTTTTGAAAAAGATACAATGATTCCGGAACAGAATTTACCACAACGAAAGCATCTGGACAACGATAAAATTCAAAAACAACAAGCGGAAAAGAGGGCAGAGTTTTTCAGAAAACACCCTCCTCCATTACCAGTAAAACGTAAAAACGAAATGATACTTTTACCTTTACGCGATAACAAACCTTTGACAGTGGAAGAAGCAAACCCATTTGATAAATTACAAGACAAGCAAACAGCCGAAGCGGAAGAATATCGTGCTCGAGAATTCAATGAGAAACAAGAGATTGAAAGGCAACACAAACCAGTTGTTAATGCATTAGAAAAACTGACAAATGAATTGAAAAAGAAAGACGAAGAGATATAAGAACTGCGAAGTAAACAGAACAGACCCATTTTATTTAGACCGCGTGCGATGAGTACACCCAGTCGTAGTCTTTGAAAAAAGTACAATGATACCGGAACAGAATCTACCATAACGAAAGGACATTTTTGAAGAGGAAACGATAGTACAGGCCGCTAGCACACCGTTGCCCGATAAGGATGAAGATATGAGTTTTGGTAAATCGATTCAAGCTATCGTTGAAAGAAACGGTACCGAGGTGGGCTGATTGGCGAGACAATATTTATCTAGAGCTAACGATGGAACATTTGGTCTTAACTATGATATCGGCGAGCGAAAACTAAAAGTAGTAAATTCCGGTGTCACTATTGCAAGTGATGATATAATTATCGACAAGACGAACCAAAGATATAACGGTTCTCCAGGCCTATGGAGACTTTTAACACAGTCAGGAGATGTCGGGAGTGAACAATATACGAAAAGTGATAGAGATGCTTATAAAACGATTTTAATTGACTCTTGTTCAATATTTCAAAGCAACGATCCATCGTCCGGACATCCCAAATCCAGTCAAGGGTTTAACTGGAAAAAGTGATTAAACCTACAAAGGAAGAGCTTCGATTGGAGAATTTACGTGGAAAGCCCACGGGAGCTGGCTTGAAAAGTAGCAGAACACTTGAATTTGTGAGAGGTATGGGATCCGGTTTGCTGAAAGAAAGGAACAATCCAGTTGAATATAACCAAATCAGTTTATCTTATGTAAGGTGAACGAAATCTGTTCTAAACACAATCATAATATAATATAAAAACGATTAAAATTTAAATACCAAATCACTAGGATTTGGCTATTGGTGTATTTAGGAATGGCTATTGGGTAAGTTTGGTTGTCCGCGAGATAAGACAATATGCGGATCTTATCAAAAGGCTCTATTTCATAAGAGCAGAAGAGATAGCTGGCAATAACATCTTCCATAATGAAAATTTGGGTATTGCTCAATTTATTTACGATCGACTGGTAGATTTAGATCGACTGGTGGTTTTTTCGACTGGCAAAACCAAAAGGACACAAGTACATTATGCGATGTGTGCTTGCTCTACCGATACCTTTTACAAAATACGTGATTGATTTAATAATAGATAAAAATGACACCAAAGAATACGCAAATCATATTATTGATTTTATCTGGGACACTCTCAAACCATCCAGATGACCAGATCAAAACATGGATCAAACAGTAAAATAATTTGAATGAAAGTTTTTGCCAACTGTATATCCTAAAATGGTTTCAGAATTTCAAAATTTGTCTAACCAATAAGGTAAGCCAATTTGCTACCATTTTTTTAAATTTAAATTAAGAAAATACTTTTAGTGAATAGAAAATTCTTTCTTGGTTAATGGAGAAAAGAACAGTGTTTAATTTGTATTACTGGACATCGCGGGTTCGCATTATTGAAAGTTTCAGTTATCTTTACCAGTCGTCTTGTAAGCTTGTGAGATAACACACAGTGCAAACTTATTAAAACAAAAACAAAATCACAAGAATGATAATTTATACTTTTAATAAACTAGTGACACGACCCACTAGTTACTTAAAAATCTGTTATCTAGCGTCAAAATACACAATGTTAAGTAATATATCTAACTTCAACACTAAAACTGATAAATAATCGCTGAATAAATACACTGATAATTTCTTTCATTGTTAGGTCTGAGTACAGTTTTAAAATGTCAAAAGATAGGTCTCGATACCCAATAGGCATCACCTAACAAGATATGTTGCACACATGTTTTATGAGATAATAAACACGTGAAAGATGTGGTGGATGGAAATAACTAGTTTCAAAATGTCGATCGCGATCTGTTAAAATGTCACATTCCTACTGAAGTATATTACCGTGAGAGTCGGGGCCATTTGCCATTTCATAGATAGGGAACTACGAACACTCTCCTAGTAGATTTGATATATAGAAATTCCTGTCATATATAAAATGTTACATTTTCAATAATGAAACAACTTTTCTGATGGGGTCTAATGTCAAAAGTGAACTACAGAGAAAGTGGGATCTGTAGAGGATAAAACTACAAAAACTCTGTCGGAGAACAGACTTCAGACTTGGTGCTTAACAATATTGTATAAATATTAAAAATAATGGAGTGTTCGAACTTTTTAATTGTTATACAAATCGGGAAAATGCAACTGCAAAGAAAGCGTTAAAATAAAACTCCTAAAACGGGATTATGGATATATTTGTGGATACCGGGCTTATGCCTCAACAAGACGATCAATTTAAAATCTAATATTTCATATTGAATATTCGTAATAAATAGTAAACCATATACCAAACAACAATCAAGCCCATCTGTGGTGTTTGGAAAAACATTAATCAACATGTTATACGCTGGATCGTAAGAAGAGGTTCAAATCGGATGAATTGTGCCACATGACTGATGAATAAAAAAACTGATGAATGCTATTGACAAGAAATTGTAATGGGTTCGTTTCCACTCTATTGATTTGCCTGCGGAATTGATTGCGACGACAATTACGATGAGTGGGTTCATGTTTTTGCCCCTTCTAAAAAAACACTCAATATCTTAACCGAAGTGTTAATTTAATTTACAGTACCAAGGATCTAAGACAGTAACAATAAGACCCATTTATAAAGTCATTTATAAAGTCTAATTAGAATCTTCACATTCCGTAAATATGATAAGAAACTATACAAAATCGTGCGTGTAATATTAAAACATAATTTCAAGCCTAGATAACATAATTTACCTAATTCTGAAAAAATACTCCTGATATCCATATTATATAATTCTAACTTCATTAACTTAGTTCGGCGAACTTCTGTTTAACGTTTTTCCCCTTTAATTAAGTGCGCCTCCATTGATAGATATTGTGAAGAGCGGATCTCCTTGTGATGACTTAAGGTAATTATTATTTGGGATAACCCAACTGACGATTCATTAAAATTCTGAAAAGAATCCCAAACTCCAAAACTCAAATGGAGCGCCTGCTGGAGTCTTAAGCTTTTTTCGGTGAGTGAATTTTTATCGCCCAAACGGGAATGAAGAGTGATGTTTCACGTATCGTTGGTTCGTGGAGTGACTGGCAAAATTACGTGTATTTCAAAAATACTTAAGGTTATACGTGTAGAAAACATTGTACTCGTTGAAGGTTGCTATGCTATGTGTTATTATGTCTCAGCAATAATAACTTTATTGTTATTTATTTACCTACTCTGATGTACAATACATTGTGCGGACACCCCTGCGGTCACTTAGGGTAATTAGTATGTGGGTTAATTCAACTGACGATTCCTTACCTCCGATGTAGAATACATTGTGTGGGAAAATTATCATGGTCTTGGGCTTAAGTCTTACCCCTACAGTAAAAGCTTCTCACAATAGGGGAAATCGCTAAAAATAGCTCGACATAATATTAACATTTTCATAAACATAGGGTTACTGTATTTAATTTGGTCCCATGCACAAGGCAGTTATAAAATGTATTCTTGGTACTGGAATGACCCCTTTGGAAAAATCCGAAAGACCAAAAGGTTTTGTATTTTAATTTGAGTTGTGGCTTGGCGTCATAAATTTACTGAACCGATTTGAAAATCCTAAAATCTTCGAATTTACCAACATATGTGGAAAAACGCGCTCGTTCGACATTCCTTTCAAGAACGCATTTACTGAATGTAATTTAAAGAAATGTACAGTTTATGTAACTATATGCACATGTCTAAGACTCCCTCTTTTAACTGCAAATATCAACGCCTTCTGGAACCGATATTTTTATAACACGGTAGGTAACAACTCGTATCAAAAGATAAAAATACGTCCCTTCTGTTGAAAACTAAGATTAGCTCACATTCTGTTTATCATATTAATGACGGAATGCGAGCGGTGCAGTACAACAGCCCGCCCCCACTGCCGCCGTCACCACCCACCTAGCTGCATGAGAATCATGTTTATGAGTTGGGCCTACATTGTAGGTGTTCTCCTGATATTTAATAGTGTTGTATATATTATTGTTTGATCCCTGAAATACTGTTTAAGTACGTCATAAGCGTTGTATATGTACGCATTTTGTTGCTATATTTAGTTACTGCTTATTGTTTTATAGTGCATGCGCAGTTATTACATTAGTTATTTTATCGTCATGTAAATAAAACTGAAATTAGTGTAGGTCACAAATGATATTACATAAGCAATGCGAACAAGAGTTATTAAATAATTATGAAAGCCTTGAACTGAAATCCTGCGGATCTCCGCAACTCTCCTTTTCCATATCTTATCGGTATTTCCACGTGCCGACGCAGATTTTTCCGCAGGGTGGACCGGAACCTTGACCTTATTCTAGCTCTAGTGATGGACTTTGCCCGGGGAATAGGTAGCAGTATTATCATGAGAGCGAATTCGTCTTCTTCGCACATTCGTAACAGTTATATGTCGTAATCGTATTATGTGGCAAACTCGTTCAAGAAAAAATCTAAATCGAACACAACTGTATGCCAATATATAACATTGTACATTTTAAGACTGACGAGTCAGATTCTAATATTTTATTTTAAGGAATAAACCTTTATTCCTGTTGTATTAGTTATCCATCTTTCTATCAAATTCCACCTCACTAAGCAACGAGGAAGTCACGAACATCCAAACAATCAGATTTATAATGTTCTACTAGGTTTTCGTCATGCAAAGCTCGGTCCACTCTCACATTGTAGTATGGTAAAATCAATAAGTTTCATCACGGACCTTTTTGAATAAATTCGGGCTTTTTAATCTAGTGATTGCACGGTATTTATACGTAAATAGTAAATTGATACGTGACGCGATGACTAAATCCTGGTGCTCTATGATAGTTATTTTTTTATTCCCAATTAATAAAATAACATAGGGCACTGAGCTTCTGCAAGGGACGGGATGAATTTTCTAAAAATTACTCCTACAGTACCTAGAATTGTAATTGTATCCATATTTATTTACTATCGAACGTTATAAGAAAAATTTAAAATCTAAAAGAACAATAAATTGTACTGAAACAAATCCAGTTTATATAAAGTTACTCTTCAAGGAATGTATATTTCAAAAGTGGAAATAAACAGTATTTCACGGAGGGATCGCATTGAGTGCTCTGTTAATGGTTCAACACAAACCAACAGAGAGCACCTCTTACTTTTTCAATGTTGTTCGTTTGTGTAAAACGTCGAGTGGTGACACAACTGAAGCCCTATCGCGTACCAATAATGGAAATAACCATGAATAATTATAACTACGTATTTTTTACTAACATTTTCAATTTTGTCGTTGTATTTTTTCCCTACATTATTTATTTTTTTACTTTTAATACATGACTTAATTTGTAAGTCAACTGGTAACTGTTCAGGCTCGTGAAACTATTCCACAGATTTATTTTATAACAAAGATTAGTTTAATGCGCTGTAAATTTGATACGCATCGACTACAAATTTAAATGTCCTTCAAAAGGACTACGATGTTTTTCTTTAGGTTAAAGTTATTTTATCTCCAAATCCTGACGTTTTTATGTATCACCAGGGCTTGATTAACAGTTGTTAATCCGGAGTTCATTTGGCGCTCCCGCCCCCACAAAACCTTCCAGCAAAAGGATTCAAAACTTAAGACTTAAAGGTATTTCGGTATGTGTCAGTTTTGATTTTTAACAATTTTTTTGTCTATGGGGAAAACCAAATTCGAGAACATATATCTCTCGGTTTCAGTTCCATCGTAAATGACGACCAAATCGCATAACATCGGCCGTAAATGACGATCTCACCATAACGTAGTAGATGACCTAACCACGTCATAAGTTGCCATAATTGATGATCGCAACGTATGCTCTCGGCCATAAATGAGATCGTACTGCACTTTATAAAAAAATAATAATAACGATCGTACCGCTATCCGCCAAAACAGACTACCAGACCACATGATTTCGAACGTAAATGGCGACCGCATTCCGTAATCACGGCCGTAATTAACGATCGCACTACGCTATATCGGCCATAACTGACGATCGCATCGCGTAATCATGGCCGTAAAAGACGACCTCACCGCCATTGACCGTTTCAAGGAATAAAATCCCGTCCGAAAAACGGGATTATTTTTTCGAGCTAATCACGAGCTAAAGGACAACTAACTAACCTTCTGTCAAAGTGTCAAACTGAGAATACAGCAGGTGTGGCGACGCGACGCGACGGGAAAGGGCACGCGGAATTAAAATTCTTTCTAGCCAATTTATCTCCGCAATCTCCGAACTTTCAATATTATAAAAAAACATTTTGAGCCCCTAAGGCACCCCTTGGCTGACTGGCGCCCTAGGCTGCAGCATAGTCAGCCTAATGGTTAATCAGACCCTGAGTATCACACTTATTATAGTCGAAGCCAACATTAAATGGGCAGCCTCGCAGGTAATCCTCTGACTACTAAACACCCCCATTGTCGAAGGGCCAACAGGTTAGACGACGCGCGACGGAAGCGCCCCCCCTCACTACCCGGTGACTTAAAATTTCGCCCCCTGCCTAACGCAGCTAATAATTACACAATTACACTCTCATTAACAAAAGACGGCTCATTTGTTTCGTCATGGTTGGACGAATACAACAAAACTTGAATCACAATTCTACGGTTACGTAATCGAGTACTTTCAAGCGGGAAGCGGGGGGGAAATTGAAAGTATAAAATACATCTAAATGTCTTCAGTTGCGAAGAATAACTAGACCTCTTTACAATTAGTGGCAATAATCAAGGCAAAGCATAATAAAATCACATAAAATCTAAATCAGAAAAGGGTCAGTCAGAGAAAACCAGAAGTTTCCCTATAAAGTTAACACGCTGGCAATACGATGCTATACTGAGTGGGACTTTCTCGATTTTAAAGTTCTCTGCTTTAGCTTTTTGTAATTTGTATCCAGCTAATATTTTTTTGCTAATATTGTTTTGATCTAGACGCGCTTCGCACCTGAAGACCCCGAAACGTCGGGAAACTCGTCTTTCTATAATATTCATGCCAAACGTAACAGAGGGTCATAATAACACAAGATCACTCTCGCCCTTCGTTCATAATATTTATATTTACCTTAACGAATGAACAAGTGGGTCTTGTTTAGCACCGATAACTAGTGGATTAGCACCGAGCTATGAAACGGACCCTAAAACTTACGTTCACCCAAATCTCTTTATTGGAAGCATTACAGAGTCATTTGCTGCATAGGGGAGTTGTTAAGGGGGGAAGACTCCCCTCCTACAGGGTGCTAGATGACACAAGATTCCGAATATTCTCTATTAGCCAATATTAGCTTAACAGCTAACAGCTGTTTTCTTAACATCAGAGAAATTACAAGTTATTGACTCTCCATAACGATAACATTGGACAACGTACTGCGTTTACCGCTTATTGATAATGTTCATTTCCTCCGTAACCATTATTCGTAGAAGAATCATTAAATAAGATACAAATTAATTTTGTTTTTGAGTTTTTTTATGACGATATGTAAATTTAATTGAAAGTTAATGCTTTTTGGTAAGTCATGTAATTTCTGACCCCGGTTTTCCCAGCAATGCGGCTGGTGTCACTTTGTTAGCAAAGCTGAAGCACTACAAACTTCAGAGTCAGTGTCAGTGTCAGGGTTTAAAACCATTAGAGACGTTTTTGTGAAATTTGAATTTAACATACATTATAACTGTTCTTGGAGCAATAACCCACCAAAACAAAAAATAAAAAACATTAATAAAACCTGGAGATATTGTTAAATTCACACACACATCGAATTGTATTAAAATCAGCGCATTGGTGCATATATATATATATATATATATATATATATATATATATATATATATATAAAACATCTCTATGTATGCACACATCCAAACAGATGGACTGAAATAACTACGAAACCATTTTTTTGGGTTCAAGGAGCATTAATAAAACGAATGTTTCCACCAATACATTAAACTCAAAAACTTTGGCGAAAACAATACTTTCTCCATATACTACGTATGGGGAGAGTAAATAAAATTGGATAAAAGTGAGCCTTTTCGAAAATAATTGTCCAAAATATATAACTAGTTTTAATGATAGTGGATGCATCTCCAACTTTCGTTCTTTAAAACTATCGATGAATCAGGCCCCTCATGCAAGTTATCCACAAATGTTTAAACTTGTCTTGAAAAAATAAGGGGATGGGTAAATATTGGTGCCTAATAGTTCTCAGATTTTTAAAATCAATAGTTACATTAGTTTTCACCCGTGTCAACAAATCCTACAGGAAATATACCCAATCATGGGGTTTTAACATTAAACTTATAATACATTTTTTAAATGTAATTCTAATAATATTTTTGACGTTGAATATTTATATAATATTTACCCATTTCATAGATTTATACTCAATGCAACAATGATTTAATATTTCAACGCTTAATTTCAAACATTCATTTTCATATTTATAGTTGTTCTATAATAATTAATAAACAGCAATATAAAACAATAACAAAATCCAATAATTAAATAGAAAAATATATGTTATATAAAATTATATGGTTGTAACTAGAATAAGCTATAAAATTATATTTAATATATTAAAAACCATGATTTTATAATTGACAGATGTCTATAGGAGCTACTTATTATATGAAGTGATTTATCTACAATAAGGCGTTAAAAAAAACATAATATGAAAATGTCAAGCTACCTAGGCGTTTTCTGGTAAAGGCTGGTCCATAAATACTTCATATAAATTTAGGGCCTAAATTTTAATATAACCTTTGTCCCATGAGTTTTGAAATATCCTTATTTTGTGATTTGTGTTTATATTTGTTAATTTTTCTTATTTCAGTTTAATTATGACTTAAGTGATAAAAAGCTCATATTATGTAAGTAGACATTTTAATAAACAACGCTTTGAGCCTTTTATTAACTTAGTTAATAAACAAACAATATAAGCTGCAAATTTAATTGCTAATATGCTTCATTTTTGTGAGCGTGTTTTATATTTAAATCTACAAATTACATAAAAAAACAAGTGGTGGTAATTTAAATACCTAGTATTATAGATTTATCGATAGTAAAAATATCTATAGCAAGTTATTCACATGAATTTAGAATAATAGTGCTAATTAGTAATTTATCATAACTGCAGCTCAGCAAAACAGCTGGTCAAAGTAATCAGTTGTAAGATTTGCATTGTTGCTCACCATGTTTAGTTGTTTTGTACCATACAAAGGTTTAGGTTATGTTTCTAGTACAACCTTTAAAAAGTAAAATATTAGTCATTGTGACTTTACGTTCGAAATGCCAAATTTGACTGTTAGAGAAAACCCCGTCTGGATCAGTTACTTTGAAACCGAGTACCAACAAAAGGTGAAGTACTGCAATATGTTTAAGGACACTAAACAAAAAAAATTTATAATTTTTTAATACACTGAATGATGGAAAAAATCATTTTTAGGGTCTGTTGGAAAAAGTATACAAGAAAAGTGCTCAGAAAAAGAAAAAAAACAGTCAAATGAAAATATGCAGTGAAACCAAATCAGAACAGTCAGCATTATCAACTGTGGTTTTTAACGATTGCGAAGAAGATGATTATGATAACAAGAATAATTCAGATTTTAAAGAATTTATCACCCTAAAAAACATGTTAATATGAAATCGCCAACTAATCCTCTAAAAGCAAAATAAGTTTGTCACATGGCTGATCGTTTGAATTTATACCTCAATCAAGCAACATGAATCACAGCTGCTGTTATAAAACGTAGTGGAGTTAATTTAGACGCAGTGGCTATGTCAAAAACTTGGTGTTACCAATATCGTGAATAAAACATAATCATAAAAACAGTTGAATTAAAATCATTGTTTGTTGCTCCAGAATGTTTTGTTCAACACTGGGACGGGAAAATAGTGTAGGTTACCGACAATAAGCGCTTGGACAGACTAGCAATATCAATTTCAGGAACTCCAGGCTACAAACAAGGACAATTGTTAGGCGTCCCAGAAATAGTTGACAGCACTGGGTCTAGTCAAGCTACAGCTGCGTTTTCTCTAGTACAAAAATGGGACATGCCTGGTAGTATATTTGGGTTATGTTTTGACACAACTGCTTCAAATTCAGGGTGGAAGAACTGAGCATGCGTCAAAATTTAATCTTTACTAGAGAACAAGTTGTTTTATTTCGCTTGCAGACACCACATATTAGAAAGGCTGCAGAGTCTGGTGAAAGCGCTATTTGGACCTACTCATAGCCCACATAATGAATACTTTAAGGATTTCAAGGCAAAGTGGAACTTTATCTTAGACAAAAATGATTTTAAATGTTTAAGCATTAAAGCTATAATGGGTAGTAGCAGCGAGATTCTTCTGTGAATATTTTGAAAGAGCAGCCAAAGAATAAAGATTTCGTACTAAGAGATGACTACAAGGAATGAACCGAAATTTCAAATAAAGGTGTACAATGGTGCAAATCTGGGGGATTCACCTTGCAAGGTGGTTGTCATCTGTGATATAAGCTGCCAAAATGTACCTTTTTACAAATGCAATGGGTTATGATAAAGACACTATTGTAAAGTTAAGAGATATTTGTCTTATTATGTTTTTTATACGTTAAACACTGGTTAGCCTGCTCTGCTGGTGTTGATGCTCCTTTAAATGATTAGCAACTATTCAATGAGCCGCACGATTTTGAAGCCTTCATAAGGACATCTCAGAAAGAACCTCAAAAAAATTAAAACCATGTTTGTTATTCAACTGAGGAGATCGCATTTTTTGCATTGCTTCCAAAACAGTTGTCTCAAAATGAAAAGAAAGATATTGTCCAGAAACTCAATATAAAAGCATATTGAGTTTCTGGACACATACGTGCTTCTTCCACGTATTGGATTGGACACTACTACCAATGTGAAGAGCTGAAAACGGTGTACCAACCTTTCCTGTTGTGACAAATAACGAAAAACTTCCATCACTGATTAAAAACAATTCTTGGCTGCTCTTCAAAACTCTTGATGTGAGCACTGAATGGTTGAGTAATCCGGTGCAAACGTGGGGACAGAACAAAGAAAAAAAACATTTTTTTAAATATCAGAGCTGTCAATGATCTTGCGGGGAGAGATTTAAAGCTGATGCAAGGTTTTTCCTTTAAACTGACAAAAGATGAAAGTATCAAACATGTTTGGCAAGTAGATGAAAACCACAGAAATAGTTTCACCAATTTCAGCAAGTCTACCTTGAAGAAACTGTAAACATCCATGGCTATAGTTATGGTATTTAACTTAAATTAAGTTTAAACAGTCCTATATGTACTGTTAAACATTTGAATATAGACAAGAAGTTGTTTGCTTTTTAACCATGAATAATTTAGACGGTTACTATTGAGTTCTTTACACTTACAAATTTGCTTATTACTTTATAATATTTGTAATAATTTAATCTCAGAATTAAATATGACATACCACCAAATGGGGATGGGGATGTTTTTTGTGTTTTTGTAAAATCATAGACAAAATACAACAAAAAGTTCACTTTGGCACAGGCCCCGAACCCACTTAGGCATAACCCTGAAAATGATTTTTGTTTGGTATTTTTTTTATTATTTAAATTATTTACAGTTTATGCTATGTTTAATTTTATTAGTAAAAAATAGTTGTTTTCTACTAGAAATAAACTGTAAATAACTTAAATAATAAATAAAAATAAACAATTTTCAGGGTTCTGGGCAAGGGTTGAAGTTAGAATATTTGGTCCATATTTTAATTTCAGGTTTTGTGGACGAGCCATCACCAAAAAATGTCCAGAGAACTTGACTTTTTCATAATTAGTTTTGTTTGGAACACACTAATCTACAACTGTTAAGATTTACAGCAGGTCTCGTAAGTTTCAGCCTATAAAAGACTTTCAGCATTTTGCTCTTTGTTATGGTAAAAGTTAAAATGGGCACATCTCACACATATTGTTTAGTTCAGCCAGGCTTATAGACCAGGCCCATAATTAAAAAATCCATCTCTATAAAGTGTAAGAAGCATGTAACAATTGGGGAAAGAAAGTTTTTAGGGTATTATGATCTCGCTGAATACGAATCTGCCTGTTGCCAAAATGAATTTTGGACCGGAAGTGTGGTATCCAAGATGGCGGCCAAACCTCTGTTGCCCCATATCTCCGTTGTTTGTTGGATTAAAATAAGGATTTAAAGGTCTGCATAGGGGTTTTCTAGGTAAGTAGGGTGCCATAGCCGGTTCTGGACCACCTTCGCAGCCCGAGGAGCCGAGGAGCCGAGCCCCCCCGTGACGTCATCTCCCCCCCGTGACGTCATCTCCCCCCGTGACGTCATCCCCCCCGTGACGTCATCCCCCCCGTGACGTCATCCCCCCCGTGACGTCATCCCCCCGTGACGTCATCCCCCACGGCCCCCCCGACCCCCCCCCACCCCCCCCGGCGCGAGCGACGTTGACTAATCGACAAACCTAACTTAAACCTGCGTCTATAAACCTAACTTAAACTTGCGTCTGTAAACTTAACTTAAACCTGCGTCTGTAAACCTAACATAAACCTGCGTCTATAAACCTAACTAAGACCTGCACGCACGCACGCACGCACGCATTGGCCTACCCTAAATGGTGTAAGCAAATGCGGGTACTGGGATTGGTGGAAATATCCTGCCCTCTGAGTGGTCAAAATTAGACGTTCTGCCCTATGATTGGTCGAAATAAAGAAACACTTCTTGAGATGGATTTTGTGAATATAAATGCAGACGCGCACCTTCAGTTTGTCTAGTGATGTTGCAGAGTAAACTCAAACATGGCTAGTGCAATCGAAGTGGATGAATCAGTCCAGACGTTGTTGAAGGAGTTGGAAGCGATGGAAGGCTACAGCACCATGTACTTTCCTCCGCAAAGTCCTGAACAACCACCGCCAGCACCATCACTGAAACGATCAGTCACCACACCATCGAAGCTGGTGACCTGGAAATGTCCATACTGCGAGGAGTCATTCACGTCGCAAGATGGACTTCGTCTCCATCATCGTCAGCACCACCTCGGTGTTAGAAAGAAGCGAAGAAACAATCGTTCCTCACAACCGACATCGTTCATACAAATCTCGGCAGGAGGAGGTCCGCAGAAAGTCAGCACATGTATTGATAGCAGTTGCATAAACGACACTGAAAGGGGCAATGCTCTGGATATATCTGGAGACTTCGCATCACCATCATCCAACCAAATATCCGAAGGGAGAGGTTCTCAGAACGTCAGCATATGTGCCGATAGCAGTTGCATAAACGACAACAGTAGAAGTTTCAATCCCCCGGAACTACCTGGAGACTTGGGGCTTGAGGAAAAAGATTCGAACGATTCACCACCGACTGTCAGTTGGGTCGATTCCGGTTATCAACATACAGTACAAAATCCCACCAATCGAGGTAATGTGTTCTTGAACATCCAGTTACATCATAGAGGTCAGCTTACACATGGTTGCAACTTATATTTGGATGAAAATAAAGACTATGAAATCTACATTATGATTATGAACATCATAACGCGATTGGAAAACCTTTGGGTGGACCGTTATTCAGGAGTCCCCAGAGTCACTGGTTTGACACATACAGTGAAGCCGGTGGAAATAAAGTGTGCAACTGGTAGTAATGAAGGTATCACACAACCGGCGGGGACTGCTTCCGCCCGCGATGAACACCACCCAGATTCAGAAGCGCCTGGCGACAATCCCCGGACTGAGCTACGTGGCGGTCTCTACAACAGGTATCGGCTCCAGGGCTACGATACTTCTATTTGCGGCTACTACTACTGCCTCACCTACCTGTACTGCCGGGCTGCTCTCCGCACGTCACTCGGCGACTACGTCCAGCTCTTCGACCCTGCCGCCCCCGCCTCCAACGACGCACTGGTCCGCAGACTCTTCCGCTCCGTATTCGCTTAGAACTAGTTTTTCTTCTTGAAGGTTTTTTTTCTTTGTTTTGTGTAATGTGTGTATGTAACCTTATTACTGTTCAATACATGTCACGTTATGATAAAGCTTGTGTTTTCATTTCTCCTTTCTCTTTAATAAATTTGGAAAAAAAGAAAAAAAAGAAATTAGTAAAACCGAGGCAGCGGAGCTGGACCTCAGGTTTATATACCAGCAACGCGTGCTACTGGCTGAGCCCCCACCAAGCGGCAGTGAGGACCGCCAAAGAGGGCGCGGCATGACACCCTCGGACATCAGCAAACCGCTGGGCAATTCCTTCAGGGCCATCCCCGACACGCGCCGCCAATCGCTCCCGGTTTGCGGCGGCTTTTTAAGCTGCACGGCCCGGGTCAAACGGCCCATAACGCCTTTCTCTCTCACACACTTGAGTTATTCTAAGCCTAACGGCTTATGACTTTTAAGTACGGTACTTCCGTTTACGGCCACTACTGCCTCACCTACCTGTACTGCCGGGCGGTCCTCGGTATGCCGCTCGGCGGCTACGTGCTCGGCGGCTCTTCGATCTGATTCTTATTATGTTTTTCAATAAATACGATATATTGTAATCACTTGTTGTTGTTCATTTGTCCTTTTACTTCAATATTTAAAAAGTACATGTCCAATATCTCGATATTTTTATGTTAAATTTTTAAATTATTAATTTTTAAAATTACATTTTTAAATTGTTTTAATTTTGTGAAGTTATAACTTGGACATGTTGATGATTTTTGAAAATATAATGAGGAAATATGGGTGAGGTAATAACAACACGGATATCTGCTGTGAACTAAACTATTACAATATAATTGCTTACAAATACTATTTACAAATATATTATAAACGTTATTTACAATTAAATTAAAAATACTATTTACATATAAACATAAGCCTACACAGGGAACTCTTCATCAACGTCCTCCTCCTCATCCACCTCCATTGGCTGCTGCTGCTGCTGTTGATCATCGAGGTGGTCTCGTCCTCCTTCAGCCAGTGGTGGGATGTCCTTATGTCCCCACGGCAAGGTGTGGATCCCGTCCGCCAGGACGTAGCGCTTGTCGTCGTTCGGGCTCAGGGAGAGTTTCTCCACCTGGACCGTGAAGACGCGGTGCAGGTGGGACTGGAACCGGGTGTTGACGGTGGTCTTCAACGCCCCGTTGAACAGGCACTCCCTGTAGTCGTCGGGGGTGAGGACGTTCTTGACGACCTCCTTGGCGACTCCCTTGGCGCGCTTGAGAGCCTTGGATCCCGTCTCCTCGCTCGGGTCCTCGATGTCCATGAAATAGAGCTTGGAACGAAGCCCGAGGTACTCGAACAGGGATCTGCCGGCGCACTCGTCCTTGAACTTGCCGATGACTTTAGCGTTGACGGGGCTGTAGCAGGGGTGGGACCTGGGGTAGGAGCTGGTGTCAAAATCGTCCAGGTGTTCCATCATCTCCCTGTAGATGTCCTGAGAGATGATGTCGAACACGAAGCTGTCCGTGTCCATGTAGTCTACGGTCAGGCGGTCACCGTAACGGTTCTTCATCTTGCGCAAGAACTCGTACATGAGCCACTTGCTCAGCTCCAGGACAGACATGCCGATGTAGATGGGTTTGTCCAGAACGATGTTCACCCTGGCTAGTTGGATGAGGGCTACGTCCTCCGTGTAGTAAGTGCGGTCCAGGAAATGCCTTTCGGAGGCCGCTTGGTCTCGCAGCAGTAGGGAAGGTCCCTGTGCAGGTCGTGGAGACGAGCGGGGTAGCGGAGGTCCACCTCCAGTATGTAGCCCCGGTCGGCTTCCGCGTCCAGCGAGGCGATGTCCAAGGGTCGATCTCCTCGCGGCTGAGCCACTGGAAGTCTCCTGTGGGCAGGTACTGGGACATGGCCCAGCCGTACAAGTTATTGGCGTCCAGGTACAGGAGGTGGCTTGTCGGCTCGTCGGGGCGTCGGTCCTCGGGGCGGCACCGCTCGTGGTTGGCCTTGGCGTAGCGGGTGATGGCCTGGGATATACCTCCTCGGATGCCTTGCTCCACGAAGAGGTGCAAGTCAAAGTCCCGCAGCGTGTCCAGCTCCACGCCACAGGTCTTGAGCATGACGTCACAGGCGTAGGAGGCCAGGGTGTAGTAGTGGGCAGGGTCCAGTCCGTACTCGGCCAAAGAGGTGTCACGGAACTGCTCGAACACGTCGGTGAGGAGGGCGATGTCGCAGCGCAGGTACTTGTCGGCGTAGTCCTTGAGGTGGTTGCAGTCAAAGGCGCGCCACACGTTGAGGGCGTGCTCGTACTCCTCCTCCTTGATGTCCTCCAGGGTCATGCTGTTTTTGAACGCGGCCCGAGGAGGAAGCTGACTGGTGGAGTGCAACATGTCGTATGACGTGACAAAGTCGTAGGGGAACACGCCCTTCCTGCGCACCAGGTCGAAGAGCCGGTCGTCAGGGAACCGCTTCCTGGTCTCGCGCATCTTGTCCGTGGGAAGCCCCGCCGCCAGGCTGGCCAGACTCATGGACAGGAACCTGTAGGTGTCCAGGAACCGCACCGCGAAAGACGACTGTCGTTGGTTGTCCCCGGGCTGGCCAAAGTGGAACCGCTTGGTGAAAGCGATGTAGCGCTCCTCCGTGTGCGCCAACACGTCCACATCGCCGGGGTCGATGGCCAGCTCCCGCACTACGAAGTGAGCGTCGTAGTTGGACAGGTTGTGGAAGTAGCAATTGATGACCCGCTGCTCCCTGTACCGTAGGTTGCACGAGTGGTGCGCCGCTCCTCGGAACTCGTAAGGAGGGGCGTGGTTGTGGTCCCGCACCTTGACGTCCAGCTCGGTGAACTCCTCGCCGCAGAGGTAGCAGCGATTCGCAGCCAGGTACTCGTCCATCTCCTGCCGGGTCAGAGAAAGGTGCAGAGCTCTCGTGCTGAACAGGAACTCCCACAGCATCAACACGTCCATCTTGAGCTTCTCCATAAACACCTTGGACGCGTCGGCCCCGAAGTAGACCCGGGGTTCAAACTCCTCCAGCCCCAGCGAGTCCACGATCTGGTAGGCTAAGGCGTACGGGACGTGCATGCGCATAGGTCTGGTCCCGGGCGGTGGTTCCGCGGGGTCGTCGGCGACAGGCTCAAGGGAGCACTCAAAGTCCGCGTAGATGCAGAACCTCTCTCGCCGGGTGTACTCGGGATGCGCGAACCGGATCTTCTCCTTCTTCGACATGTCTAAGCGGAGAGGAGCCTTGGCGTAGCAGTAACGCCTGTGCTCCTCCAAGCGCTGAGCGCCCGTCAACCCGAGCTTGTTGGGCTGGTTCTCGAAGTAGGCGAAACACCTCTTGCAGATGTAGATCCTGTGGTCGTGGTTGGTGAGCTGAGGGCGGACCAGTCGGCTCAAGTTCCTGATGAACGCGTGATGGCTATTACCCTCGGTTGTCACGTACAGCAGGTCGCGATGGTCCTGGAGCTCCCGCCTGCATATCTTCAACGGGCATACCCTGTCCTTGAACTCGGGTGTTCCACTAGGCCGTCTCCTCACCATCGCGCGCTCTATCCCGTACACGTTCACGCTGATGGCGTTATGGCGTTTTTGCGGTCGAAAGCCTTGATGTCCTTCAGTGTGACGGGGAAGCGCAGGTCGGTCCAGTCGTACCGGGCGATGATGTCAAAGGTGTACCTTGCGGGTCTCTGCTGATGCTCCGGGACGAACGCGGCCAGGATCGCGTACATGAAGCACATGTCATCGTTGTTTTGGACATTGATGACTGCGTGCGTAGCGTCGATGGCCTTTGGCAGCGGAATAAACGCTCTGCCTCCGAGCGGCGTGTACTCGTTCACGCGGATCTCCAGGTCGCGTATGCGCAGGTAGGTCCAACCACTGCCCACCAACTCGCACTGCTCCTTCTTGTTCTTGATCGTCTCGAACGTCGCGGGGAGGAAAGCCTCCAAGTCGGAGGCCTCGGTCAGTGGGAAGTTCTTCGTGTTGAAGGAGCGCAGGCAGGTGGCCCCGTGGATGTTGGCGAACTCACATTCCAGGACCATGTTCACCTTGATGCTAGGATGTCTGCTCCTCACGTCGGTCAAAAGATCAAAGACCTCCTGGAACAGGAAGACCAGTGCCTCCTCGACTGTCAGCAGGGCGTCCATCGGTTGAGACAGTCGAAAGGTGAGGAGGCGAGTGCGGAAAGCTCGGTGCACTAGCTGGAACGCGGGGAGGCCGCTACCCTCCATCTCGTCTTCGTCGCTGGACTGGGGCTCAGCGCTGGGATGGGGCTCGGTGCTGGGGCCGGGGTGGGGCTCGGTGCTGGGGTCGGGCTGGAGCTCGGCACTGGGCTGGGGCTCGGTGTTGGGGCCGGGTCGGGGCTCGGTGCTGGGGCGAGGCTCGGCGCTCGGAGGAGAGGACACTCTGGGCAGGCGGTCTTGGACCAGGTTCCTCACGACGGGGCAGCTGTGAGACTCGTGTTGGTCCCGGTTGAAGCGGCGACTAAACAGCTTGTTGCAGTAAGCACAGCGGAACCTCGAGCCCACGCCATGAAGCCTGGCGGTGTGTAGGCGCAGACTGGCCTCCCTGCGAAAGGTGGCGCTGCACTCTTCACAGTGGTACCTCGGTGCGTGGACCGTGCGGACGTGTCTTCGCAGTTCTACGTCCCGTCGGAAGCGTCAACCGCACTGCTCGCACTCCACTCGGCGGGTAGAGCTTGAAGAGGAGGAGGAGGCTTCTGGGCTCACTGAGTGGCTCGCCCGCATGTGGCGGCGTGCGTCCTCTAGGCTCGCGAAGATGGTCGGGCACAGTCGGCAGGGATGGTCTGCTCGTTGCGGTTGGGGCTCCGTCGCGGGATGTTGTCCGTGAACCGTGGCGACGTGGCGGGGGGGGGGGAGTCGCCTCGTGCAAAGCACCTACCGCAGACGTGGCAGTCGTGGCGTCTGGCATTGTGGACAGACTCCGCGTGTCGCCTCAGGTTTCCAAGCAGGCTGAAGGCTCGGCCGCAGACCTCGCACAGATGCTGGTTGTTCATCTGCAACAACGGATATGATAAGTCTCTTACGTTTAAAAATTAATCGCAACGATAACACTTTACTGATAGCATAACACAGGTTTTCCCGTTTATTAAACTAGTTTTAAGCAAAAAGAAATAATATAGAGTAAGTAACATAACGGAAGCTTTAGTTTGGTACGTAATAGCCAGGAGTTGAAACCATGACACGTCTAACATTACACAGGTTTCCTCGTTTATTAAATTATTTCTTAGCAAAAAGGACAAAAGTTTTAAAATTTAATTTTAGTAAAACATACTTACGTTTAGATATTGTAAAAAAACAGGAAGAAGTCACTGGCGAACAGCACACAAAGCAGGAAAAACTCACTGACGCGCACCAATGAGTTTCCACTCGGCAGTACACAAGAAGACTAACGACACTCTCGAATAGCGGTGGATTATATAGGCACGTCATGGTGGGGGGCTGACGTCATGATCCACATCCACATGAGGTGCACTTTGCTTACTGGCGTATGCCCCATTGCTGGAGTTTGTCTGCCGGCCAATTTTCAAAATTCTTTCGTCACACCCTTCTTCAGCGTAAGGCACACCATCTAGCGAAAGTCCCATCGAAATCGGCCGTTAGATAGGTTAGTTATGAATATTTTAAAGTATATTCATAATATATGTCGGGAGGGACCTGGCTCCTCAGCTCCTCAGTCTGCAAAGTGGCTCCTCACTCTACGAAGGTGGCTTCCTTGTCGGGGGGGGCTGACGTCATGATCCACATGAGGTGCACTTTGCTTACTGGCGTATGCCCCTTTGCTGCTGGAATAACGCAGCACTCGGGAAAACAGCGTAGATCCCATCCACATCCACATCAGGTGCACATTGCTTAATGGCGTATGCCCCTTTGCTGGAGTTTGTTTGCCGGCCGATTTTCAAAATTCTTTCGTCACACCCTTCTTCAGCGTAAGGCACACCATCTAGCGAAAGTCCCATCGAAATCGGCTGTTAGATTGGTTAGTTATGAATATTTTAAAGTATATTCATAATATATGTCGGGGGGGACCTGGCTCCTCAGCTCCTCAGTCTGCAAAGTGGCTCCTCACTCTACGAAGGTGGTTTCCTTGTCGAGGGGGGGAAGGGGGGGAGGGGCTGACGTCATGATCCACATGAGGTGCACTTTGCTTACTGGCGTATGCCCCTTTGCTGCTGGAATCAAAATCGGTCGGTAAACAGCCGAGATCCCATAAGGAAAACGCGGTTATAAATTAATAGCGGGCTTGTTTAACGGTGGATTTTCAATTTTCTTTAAGCGATGGTTTACTTAGGCCGCCGCCAGACATGTGGTGAGGTTTCGTCAAAATCGGTCGGTAAACAGCCGAGATCCCATAAGGAAAACGCGTTTAAAAATTAATAACGAGCTTGTTTGATGGTGGATCTATGGGGTTCTTTCGTCATTCGCTTCCTCGAGGATAGGCCTACACTCTGGAAAAAGTCCCGTGGGAATCGGTGGGTAAATAGGCTAGTTATTAATTTTTGAAAGTTTTTTCCTCATGTTCAAGGTCATCACGAAAAGTGCCGCAGGCGACCGGGGGGGGTCGGGGGGGTCGGGGGGGGGGTTGGGGGGTCCGGGGGGTGGGCCGGGGGGATGACGTCACGGGGGGGATGACGTCACGGGGGGGAGATGACGTCACGGGGGGGGGTGACGTCACGGGGGGGGGCTCGGCTCCTCGGCTCCTCAGTCTGCGAAGGGGGTCCAGAACCGGCTATGGCACCCTACTTAGGTAGCCAAACACATTGCAACGTTCAAAATTTACTTACTATAAGTTTGGAGGGCATAGGTTCCAAGATGGCCGCCAAAACTCGGTTGCCGTATGTCTCCCATGTTCAATGGCTTAAAATAATGATTTAAAATTCTGTATAGGGGTTTGCTCGGATGACAAACTCATTGCAACACTCAAGATTTACTTTAATAAGTTTGGAAGGCATACTTATTAATAGAATAAGTAGAAAATATGGCCGCCAAAAACTCTGTTGCCGTATGTCTCCCATGTTCGATGGCTTAAAATAATGATTTAAGCGTCTGCATAGGTGTTTGCTCGGATGACAAACACATTACAACACTCAAAATGTACTTACTATAAGTTTAGAGGACATAGGTTCCAAGATGGCCGCCAAAATTTTGCGGTGTATACATTAACTCCATGCGTCTTCTTGTATTTAGAGTTTAAAATCGGTCAGATCGTGTTTAGTGGTTGAATGTATACTTCCTTTGATTATTAAAATATCAGTAGGTATTTAAAGTAATGTTTACGTTTGAAGCCGAATTTTGAAATGCACTCTGGCGGCACCACTGATGAAGCTTACAACTCCCCAACCAAACTCTTAGAAATTATGTTGGAGTATTCCTGCAAATGGCAAGAGGTAATGAATGTAAATTAAATTAGACAACTGTATATTAATATATATATTTAACAATAAATATAAACTATCTGATATCGATAAAGTACTATGCAGAAATATAGTGCGAAAATCTGTCATGTGCTTCTGTCTTATGCTGTTGAAGTGTAATCTTGTGAGCCCTCATTCCTTTTCCATAAGCGTTGCCATCGAGAACTTTGGAAATACTGCCTTCGACCATTAGTCTGCTTTCTAGCCACATTTCGCTGGGGCCGCTCCCTATCATGTGCTTATAACTTTGAGGAAGTTCATAGCTATGTGACGGGCGTCCATCGTCCATCCTTAGAATAACTCGACTTTGCAGCTCTTCCAAACGCCATTTCAGTTACAACAGCTTTCAGTACAATAGCTGTCTGTTATCAATACTGTATTGCATAAAGCTTCCCAAGTTTGTCAGCATTCGCAATGCATCTTTGGACCAGTTGGCTTCTACTGCTTTCGCAAAATGGGGTTCTGGTCTCACATTTACCGCTCTCACCAAGATGGTCGCTTTCCAATGAGGTAGCCAAAGTACAGATTAAGTCTTGCGCACTAATAATTATCAAAATTAAAGGTCGCAAACGTGCTGGATGACTATTTTCCCCTAAACATTCCAAAGGTGAGACGGGAATCCCATTGTGCGAAATCAGTAGAAGCCAACTTGTTTCGCATCAGTGAGCCCGGAGATTTGAAAAACCTGCTACTTTGTGTCCTATTACAAGATGTTGCCTTCGGGATGTCTTGTGTGAAAGGCACGATTGAGCTCGGGTCGATAGAATTCAATAAAAAATCGACTAAACGTACTTACGACGTTCGGACATAGGATAAATGCCTTTGATCCTAAAGGTCACTCATGAGATGAAAACGTTGACATCTATAGTTCGAAGACGAATTGCGACTGTTCACAAACGTTAGAAGCTTTTTGTAATACTGACAACAGAACAGTGTTGGGGAAGCTACTTTTTTTAAGTAGCTAGCTACAGCTACAGCTACTTTTATACAAAAGTAGCTTCGCCACAGCTAAAGCTACATTTTTTTAAAGTAGCTACCTACAGCTACAACTACCAGTAAAAAGTAGCTAGCTACAAATTTAGCTACTTTCACAGTCTGGTCCTTACTTTCTTTAATAATGTAAACAAATTTTACTGCCCGACACACTCATATCTAATAGTGTTTGTTACGAATTTTCATAAATACATAAGTTGCCTTATTTTGTTGTTTTTAGTCATAGTTTTCTATGTAATCAAATGTATTTTTAAATATATAGTTGGTGTGAACAGATTAGTAACATGACAAAATAACGTCTTAAAATTAATGAAAATACATAGGCCTATATCAAAGAAACAGCTGAGGAACCAAACAATTTTCAAGCATAATATATTCAATAATCCATGACAAATAACATAGGCATACTTAAGTTACATCCGACTGGTTTCACAATTTACAAATACTAGGTCCACAGGCATACTTTGCATAATGTATGTGGTATTAAAAAAACCTTGGTCTTTGCAATTATTTATTTATAGCATTAATAGACTTGGCCTACATACAAGTTTTAAAAGAACTAACCTTAATATGTAGCTTCATATTAAGTTTTGAATTTCTAGAAACAGTTAGGCCACAATTCCACCAACACTTACACATTACTACAAAATAAATTTTCTTTACAAGTTTGAAAAATTGGCCGGTCATGGTAGGACTTTTTGTATGTCCACCGGTATAGAAGTACCAGCTTCTTTATCAATAACATTAATGTCATCGTCAATTTTGCTTTTGGTGCCATCTAGTTAGCGAAATAAAAATAGAATACAAAGTACCCTGTGGTATGATGTACGTACATTAAATGTAACCTACATCTACATATACATGTTACTTTATTGCAAGTTTTTACTTTGCAAAACATCAAGGTCAGAGATTGAGGTTATGTTATGTATGGAAATGTAATTCTATCAAAACTGTAAAAGTAGCGGAACAAGTAGCTACATAATCCGCTACATCTACTCTAAAAATGTAGCTCCCTACAGCTAAAGCTACTTTTTTTCTAAAGTAGCGGAGCTACAGCTGACGCTACTAAAAAAGTAGCGCGCTACTCCCCAACACTGCAACAGACCAGGCCTTGTACTGCAAGCTGTTGGAACTAAAATGGTGTTCGGAAGAGGTGCAAATTCGAGTTATTCTTAGGATGGACGGCCTTCATATAGCTATGAACTTCCTCAAGGTTATTGGAAAGCACATGATAGGGAGCAGCCTCAGCGAAATGTGGCTATAAAGCGGACTAATGGTGACGGCAGTATTTCCAAAGTTATCGATAGCAAGACTAGAAAAGGAATGAGGGCTCACAAGATTTTACGCTTCAAGGTATATGACAGATTTCCGCACTAGATTGCTGCATAGTACTCTATCGATATCAGATAGTTTATATTTATTTATTGTTAAATATATATATTAATGTACAGTTGTCTAATTTAATTTACATTCATTACCTCTTGCCATTTGCAGGAATACTCCAACCTAATTTCTTAGAGTTTGGTTGGGGAGTTGTAAGCTTCAACAGTGGTGCCGCCAGAGTGCATTTCAAAACTCGGCTTCAAACTTAAACATTGCTTTAAATACCTACTAATATCTGAATAATCAAAGGTAGTATACATTCAACCACTAAACACAATCTGACCGATTATAAACTCCAAATACACGAAGACGCACGGATTTCAAGTAGGCCCTATACACAGCAAAGTTTGGGCGGCCATCTTGGAACCTAGTCCCTCCAAACTTATAGTAAGTAAGTTTTAACGTTGCAATGTGTTTGGCATCCGAGCAAACCCCTATGCAGACTTTAAATCAATATTTTAAGTCAGCAAACAACGGAGATATGGGGCAACAGAGTTTTGGCCTCCATCTTGGATACCGCACTTCCGGTCCAAAATTCGCTTTGGCAACAGGCAGATTCGTGTTCAGCGAGGCCAAAATAGCCTCAAAACGTTGTTTCCCCAATTGTTACATGAAATGCGTCTTGCATTGTTCTTTTTGAAAAAACGTGCCTGGTTTATTAGTACAGACCGGTAAATGCAAATGATTTTGTAAACACATTTCACATCGTGAAAATTACGGTGTTTCACGTAAGGTCTCTCAACCAGAACACAGACGACCAGCTTAACTTAAAAAGGTAAAAAAATGACAAAATGATTTCCCGTCAAATCGACCACGCGGAATTACCAACATTATTTTAAATATTTTTTACAAACCGGATGTTTAAAAACTGAGGATTTCTGGTGCAGTGGTACGAATATTTGAATATTCAAATAAAAACATAACTGATGGTGTACATAATTGTAAATCCTTATAATAGCTTAAATGGATTAAAATAATTGAGATCCATTTTCGCCAAATAATTTTCTTTTGTAAAGCTTTAAAATTATGTGCAACATGTTTGCATTCGAATACTCAGACATTTGCATTAGTAACTCTCCGTTTTTTAACACAAATTACAAATATATTTATTTAAGATATTACTTAGGATCAATTTAGGCGAAAATAATTTGGTTTCTACGTCTAGGTCAAATCATTCGTATGTAATCTATTTGAGACACCTGCTGACGCACCTTCTGTATGGCAAAGAAGGTGATATTTTTTGTCTGTAGAGATAAATACGATTTTGACTATCTCCTATAAACATATATTAGGCCTACTAGTAAATGTAAAAGCGAAGAAAGGTTCAAAGTACCTCAATTTTAGAAGATTCGAAAATGAATCCATTAAAGCGTAACACTTTGTCATGAAATTGAAAAGTGAACACAATGCGTGGTGAGAACTGAGACTCGGGTGCGTCGAGTCTCAGTGTAAGGGGAGGTCAAGTCCCGCATTAACATAATAAACAGGACAGGGTTGCCGAACAAGAAGGGCTAGTTAGGACTGGTATGTAGGGGTGAACGAACTCCTTATTCAAAATATTTATGTCGGAAATTTTCTTATCTCAAGAGCATCTAATTTGAATGGTATCCATTACTTCAATATTTTTTTAGAACGATTGTTTGGAGTCCCTATAAATGGTTTACAATGCGTAGTATAAATCCGTTTATATCTCGCTATTCTTTACTAAACGACAAATACTTTGAGATGAAGTATACCGGAAGAAAGGTCTCCATTATTAGCGCCTCCCGCAAGCGACAGGCTCACTACTGATATCATGGCGACGGCCTGCAAACGTTTTCACCTGACTCAAAAACTGATAACTGAAACTAAATTCAGAATGCTTTACACAGTTCCATGATTATGGTCCAGGATTATTCACTTGCTGACTGGCCAACATATTCTCACAGCTTAAGAGATATGCATATTGTTGGTCATCTGAATCCGTACAAGGCGTCGAGGTTACACACAGTGGAAAGTTAAGGCGAACTTATACAAGGCGGCGAGTTACACACAGTGGCAAGTTGAGGCGAACGTATACAAGGCGGCGAGTTACACACAGTGGCAAGTTGAGGCGAACGTATACAAGGCGGCGAGTTACACACAGTGGCAAGTTGAGGCGAACGTATACAAGGCGGCGAGTTACACATAGTGGCAAGTTGAGGTGAACGTATACAAGGCGGCGAGTTACAAATAGTGGCAAGTTGAGGCGAACGTATACAAGGCGGCGAGTTACACATAGTGGCAAGTTGAGGCGAACGTATACAAGGCGGCGAGTTACACACAGTGGCAAGTTGAGGCGAACGTATACAAGGCGGCGAGTTACACATAGTGGCAAGTTGAGGCGAACGTATACAAGGCGGCGAGTTACACATAGTGGCAAGTTGAGGCGAACGTATACAAGGCGGCGAGTTACACACAGTGGCAAGTTGAGGCGAACGTATACAAGGCGGCGAGTTACACACAGTGGCAAGTTGAGGCGAACGTATACAAGGCGGCGAGTTACACACAGTGGCAAGTTGAGGCGAACGTATACAAGGCGGCGAGTTACACACAGTGGCAAGTTGAGGCGAACGTATACAAGGCGGCGAGTTACACACAGTGGCAAGTTGAGGCGAACGTATACAAGGCGGCGAGTTACACACAGTGGCAAGTTGAGGCGAACGTATACAAGGCGGCGAGTTACACATAGTGGCAAGTTGAGGCGAACGTATACAAGGCGGCGAGTTACAAATAGTGGCAAGTTGAGGCGAACGTATACAAGGCGGCGAGTTACACATAGTGGCAAGTTGAGGCGAACGTATACAAGGCGGCGAGTTACACACAGTGGCAAGTTGAGGCGAACGTATACAAGGCGGCGAGTTACACACAGTGGCAAGTTGAGGCGAACGTATACAAGGCGGCGAGTTACACATAGTGGCAAGTTGAGGCGAACGTATACAAGGCGGCGAGTTACACACAGTGGCAAGTTGAGGCGAACGTATACAAGGCGGCGAGTTACACACAGTGGCAAGTTGAGGCGAACGTATACAAGGCGGCGAGTTACACACAGTGGCAAGTTGAGGCGAACGTATACAAGGCGGCGAGTTACACACAGTGGCAAGTTGAGGCGAACGTATACAAGGCGGCGAGTTACACATAGTGGCAAGTTGAGGCGAACGTATACAAGGCGGCGAGTTAGACATAGTGGCAAGTTGAGGCGAACGTATACAAGGCGGCGAGTTACAAATAGTGGCAAGTTGAGGCGAACTTATACGAGACGCCGTGGTTACTCTCGGTGGCAAGTTCAATCATTGATCTAACGATCATTGATTAATTGCAGAGTAATTGACTCGACGCGACGTAGGTGGTTATGTCGCAAGGGACTTTCCTGAACGTGGTGAACCAACAGTTGCCCGTTTGGAGAAAAATGAACCGTAGGGCAAAACAGACACAACTGTTTTACTCATTTGATCAAATTAACTTTAGCAAAAGAAGCACTTCACAATAACTTAAATAAGTGGTAATTGTTTTTTTTTGTAATTTTTTAATAAGTGGTAAAAAGTGCACGGTGCGAAGCCTTGGTAAAATGGCAAACCAGCAATCGTTTACTGAGAAAATTTGGATAAGTATTGGTTTGAAATACTTAAATAGTTAAGGTTTTCAGTCATATCAGAGTATTACTTTAATTTGCTTATGAAATATATACCCTAACCCTTTTTGATATTATATATTATTACTAATAGTTTCAGTTATCATTAAAGTATGTTGAAAATATAATACATACATTTTAATAGGTAAACAATCATATTTGGTAAATAGTTAAGCAAATATAACAAGCGAAATTGGTTTTACTACAGTTGTTACATAATTAATGGAAAACAGGGACAAACTTGTTACTGAAACGAGATCAAAATACAATTTCATGTCATGTAAGAGTATCAATCCTCAAAATTGTAGTTGGTATCTGACTATAAATGTCATAAATAAGGATCTAGAAATTATACTTTTTTAACCACTACTAAAAATAATTACTCGGTAAAAGTAAATTTAATCTTTTAATCTTTTAACAATTCGATATGTCTCTTTAGCAACATAGTATTAACGATATTCAACCGTTTTGTAGCATCACGTTTTCGCTAACGCCACCGCACCAGTCAAATGGCAGTGCAAAGCCGACTACAGCACTGGCGGTGAAGCCCTTGGTAGTGTCGTCGTGCCCTCGAGGAAGAGCCATGGTAGAGCCATGGGTGTGATATTTAATAGAAATTATCTTATATTTGTGTGAGGCACACCGCATAAACTTTCGTTACACTACTCCCGTAAAATTATATAACGACATTTTATGCACAACAGTACACTAAACATTTGTCACTAAAGGCTACTTACCCAACCTATGGATATCTCGTGATATACTATGAAACTGTAAGACGTTAACAAATTAAATAATATTGTAATTTAAACTATTTTAAATTTTTAGCTCACACCACAAGTTTTATTCCCAGGTGAAACCGGGTACGATGGCAGCTAGTTAAATCATGTAGGTTTGAAAATAAATTCCAAATAAAATACGTTCAACGTTTGTGAGGATTATTTGCCCCAGGCGTTGTAAAAAGGCACACCACTCGAAAAACACTTGAAGTAACCCGCAAACCTTTTTCTTTGTGACATGAAAATCGAAGGAAAAATACTACCCAAATTCGCAGTGGGATACACACACGTTCGCATACCTCATCGACTAACTCCCGGATCTGACATCGCCCTTACATTAAACATAGCACAATACGCGACTCGGTGCTAAAAAAATACCATACGTCTACAATGACAATGACGCCAATAAAAACGACCTAGAAAATTGAAATTTCAATGGGTCCTCCACCAACTGTTCGTTACCTCAGGACTAACAGTTACTTTGTTTGCCCTGCTGTTTACACAGGGAATGCACATTTGTGTTAACAAGAGAACTATAGAGAGTGGAAGAGAGTATTTTTGTGGAATCTACCAAACAAAATATACAGTTCAATCATTTATCTGGGTTATAAAATATTCGGTTTCAGACGGTAATTAATTTCTCAAGGCTGAAATGTATTGTAAATGCAATCTTCATCTGTGTCCTTGGTCAAACATAATCGCTTTGAGCCGTGCCGGACGCTGGGCGAGGTTCCAACGCTACTAAAACCTCGTGCTGAGTGCCAACTAAGGTGTAGAACAATCCATGAGTCAAAAACAACACACAACTTGATTTCAGAGAAAATTCCTAAGATCGGATCCTATTGAATAATATGTAGAAAAATTAGTACACTTTGCTTTGTTGAGGATTGTTTCATAATATTTGGGAGAAATTTAACATTCCCAGACAAATAGAAGTATATTTCTGAAATCTGGGGAAAACTTGCTAAAATTTGTTTTAAACGCAAAACCCCACTATATTATACAGACTCACTACTCCGCCCTTCACTTCAGGTGCCACGTCGCAGTCTAACACTGCATATATTTGTTGTGTATTTCGCCACTACAGTAGTTTATTAAGTTCATAATGAACCTGAGTGTTAATGTAGACATTTTACCTTTGAAAAAAATAGGTACGGTATTATCATTATATTACTAAACAAGCACAAAACTGTCCCTCCTTTCTTCTCAGCAGGTGTGCATCGTAGGAGAAATTGACGCATACCGTCAGAAAGGTGTTGTCGTGTATATGAGCAGAAACCCATTATACTTTACATTGGCCCTCAGGGATACGCCCCACAGGCTTTCAAAGTTTCAATATTAACCTTATGGAAGAACAGTAATCAATGAAATTGTATATATGACAGCAGTTGTTATACTAACAAATGCTAATATTGCAGCAAGAACAGCTGTTTCAGGCATAATGTAAATAAAAATACTACTGAAATGGCAACGCCCATTATCTCTTTAATTCCACAATTCCACATAAAAAATAAATCTGCGGATCAGGGAGGGGGCTCCAGGATACAGGAACCAATATTAAACTAATATATTTAGTTATTTGTGAAGTTAAGCATCATGGCACTGGTTCAAATTATTTTGTTTGACTGCTAATGCAGACAGTGTGATCAAACATTCAAACAGGATAAAAACATTCAAGCGAACATCCATAGTCGTCGAATAATATTTGGTCGAATTTCGACCATTATTGAGGGTCGCTAGTATTTATTTATCCAGCTAGAGCGACGGAAACATACGCGTTATAACTGTTCAATAACTCACTTACAAAAGAAAACCCTTTCGTGTTTACTCGTACTGTATATTTAGACTAATACTTGAAGTACTATATATAATTTGAATCTGGATGAACTGATAATCTAAATGGTGTAACCATTATGGCATGCTCGCAGCGGCAGAGTCTCTTTATAGAACGTATGTTGCTAAATAACCTATATCAATTTCGTTTGAGCATAATTGTAGTTTTTACTTAATATGAATTTGTTTAGTGACTAAAATATTAGTTGAAAGCAATAATGTTATGTCTGAAAACTATAAAACGATTATTAGTGAAATATTATTCTTAAGGCGGTCCCACACTTCTCGCGAACAGGCCTGAACATTCGGCCGAACATTCCGTCCCATTTGTTCCCGTATGTATTCAAAAGTTCGTGTAGCTCCCACACTTCTCGCGAATACTCCGAACATTCGGAGTTTGGCCGAATATTCGGGTGTGTTCGCGAGAAGTGAGGAACCGCCTTTACACTGCTTAACTCTGTATAACCTGTTATCCTAGTGTATTGCTTGGTATCTTGACGCTTGCTACTCAATGGAACTACTGGTTATGGCGATCAAGCGATTATCATTATTATTATTATTATTATTATTATTATTATTATTATTACTGTTGTTGTTGTTGTTAGAGTATCGGATAAAAATAATAAAAAATAAATAATTAAATAAAAAATAAAATAAATTATTTATGTTGCAATGAATTTTACCTCCAGATTAGTTTAACTGTGTTATGATCTTAACTTTGATATCACTCCGGTTTAAATACAGTATATGTCAATGTATTAATTCAGAAGGCTGAGAAAAGTATTTCGGAATTTCTTCAAACTATTCCCTGTCATTTCCGGGTTTTCCAGGTATGGTATGGTTTTCCCTTATATGTTTTGAAATAAAACAAAGCGCTTTTTGGATCTTGAATTTTAAGTGAGTAGTGGAGAAACCACAAAGAGGGGCCACTTCCGGCGCTTTTTTCCCATGTTATTCTTATGGGGAGCCGTTTTTGCGCCGACGCCAGCTCCCGCCTTACACAAGTTTCCTTGTTGGCCTATATTAATACCCAACCCTTGCCTATATTAAATATATTTTCCCAATCCCTCCTCTATATTTTTAAAAATTAATTTTCAAATTCAGGCTAAAAAACTATCTTTAGTGTTTATGGTCCGATTTGTTTAAAACTTGGATATGTTATTGTCGTAGGCAAGTGTTTTAATAAATTACACTTACATTTCCCAAATTCACTATTACAGTCAAATTAAAAATTATTTTTGAAAAATACTATAGTGCCAATTGCCAACTTCTTTATTAACTGTCCGATTTGTCTGCAATTTGGATATGTTATTGTCCTAGGCAAGTGTTTTAATAAATTCCACTTACATATCCCAAATTCACTATTACGGTCAAATTAAAAAATATTTTTGAAAAATACTGCCAATTGCCAACTTCTTTATTTACTGTCCGATTTGTTTAAAACTTGGATATGTTATTGTCGTAGGCAAGTGTTTTAATAAATTACACTTACATTTCCCAAATTCACTATTACAGTCAAATTAAAAATTATTTTTGAAAAATACTGCCAATTGCCAACTTCTTTATTTACTGTCCGATTTGTTTAAAATTTGGATATGTTATTGTTGTAGGCAAGTGTTTTAATAAATTCCACTTACATATCCCAAATTCACTATTACGGTCAAATTAAAAAATATTTTTGAAAAATACTGCCAATTGCCAACTTCTTTATTTACTGTCCGATTTGTTTAAAACTTGGATATGTTATTGTCGTAGGCAAGTGTTTTAATAAATTACACTTACATTTCCCAAATTCACTATTACAGTCAAATTAAAAATTATTTTTGAAAAATACTGCCAATTGCCAACTTCTTTATTTACTGTCCGATTTGTTTAAAATTTGAATATGTTATTGTTGTAGGCCAGTGTATATGCACCATCCACATTTTACAAATATTGTGGTTAAATTTTAAAAAATTTGGAAAAATACTGCCAATTGGCAACTTCTTTATTTATGGTCTGATTTGTTTAAAATTTATATATGTCATTATTCTAGGCTAGTGTATATGTACCATCCACATTTGACAAATTAACTATAATGGTCAAATTTAAAAAATATTTTGAAAAATATACTAACAATTTCAAACTTCTTTATTTACTGTCTGATTTATTTTCGGATATGTTATAGCTCTTATATAGGTAACAAGACCACACTACCACACGTTCCATTACCCCCTACAATACAGTATTTTGTCTTTTTTGTTTGTTTATTTTGCTGTAATCGCAAAACTGACTTTGCTGTTTATTGTCCGATTTGCCTACACTTTGGATATTGTCCTAAGCATTTATTGTCTGATTTATTTTTGGATATGTTATAGCCCCCAACTATTATATCTAAAATTACAATATTATTTCCACCTATAATACAGTTGATGTGTTGTTTGTTTTGCCGCAACCTAAAAACTAACATTGGTATTTGTGTTTTTACAAAACTATATTTTGTAAATTACTACCAATAACTCCTTTATTTACTTTTCAACTTGTTATATCCCCTTATATCTAAATTTACCGTATATTATTTACCTTTTTAGTGCTGTTTTGTCGTAACCAAACTTTGGATATGACTGCAATATATTACTGGCCATTGCATAAGTAAATACCCCATTTCCAAATTCACTATTACGGTTGGATTGAAAAAAATAAATACAAGCTTATTATATACATCCACCTGATAAGTAATATATATCTACAAAATATTTATGGTCAGAACTGCCTAAATTTTGGATATGTTTTAAGCCAATGCGATAACAAAAAATAAATTTTTAAAACCCAAAACAACTAAACACAAAACACTAATCTTTCTTTGTGCTTGTTTGGAGTAGTCTTTATTTTATCCAACTTAATTTTAATTTTGTAGTTAAAATCAAACTTCCCACATTCTAGCTCCCTTTCCAGCCAGTGGTTGGAGACATAAAGGTTACGAATATTTTCAAACTGTACAATATATCTTTTTCTACCCCTATGTTGGACTTGTTTAATAGCGCTTATTAATAATTCCGCACCATATTCCAAATCCTCCAGTCTACTACATTCTTTAAATTTAACATTGCCTTTAATATCTTGCATCTCTATGTCTTCTTGTCCAACATCATCCCACTCATTGTTACGGAAACTTAAGTTTTCTATTTTTGGAAAGGAATTGCCATAAAATGTTGCGGTTCCGTTAGTGTTAAAGCTTGCAAGTGGCTCGTTGGTAGGTAGATAAATAATGTCCAAATCACCACTGTATGGCAACACGCTATAACCTTGCCTATTCTTATTTATCTCTATAAATACAGTTTTACAGACACCTTTAACATAGTATACACCCCTCCGTCCATCCTTTTCTGCCAACACTCCCACAAACTTGTTTACTACAAACGCATACACTATATAATGTCCATAATGCTCTAGATCCTCCCAACGTCGCAGGAAGTAATCTTTTAATTTATCCTCTCTTTCCCTTCTTTCTTGTTCTTTAGCCAACTGTGCTTTGTATTCCTCTGCAACAGTATTTTCCACATATTCCAATTTACGCTTATTACTGTCAATGTCTTCTAATTCCAATTTCCTCTTTTTGGAACAACTCTCTAAGAAAGGCTTGGAAAGTGGCTCTATTTCTTTAATAGTGTATGGGTACAGTTTATTGGTCCGGCTTCTTAAAACGTAGCGAGTAAGGTTAGGACTTTCCACTAAGCCTAATTCTTCTAAATTGATGTGTTTAGGTATAGTGGAGAAAGGTGTATTTGATTTTGTAAAACATGTGCCCCCAGATTTGATGTAACACTTATGCTTTACACTTATGGCATCAGGAAACTCCTCTATTACCTCTACATAGTTAGTTGGTAAACAGTTAAAGCTAAATGCAGATAGAGCATACTTTATTAACTTTTCCATTTGTGTACTATCTTTTGGCAGTTTTAGTTGTACTCCAGTTATCTTCTTCGTATTACTATTACCCCAATATGCGTATTGTAATAAATCATTAAACACTAAACAACAACTGTTTTGTAATTGATTGGCAACTTTCACCCACATCTTATGCAGAGGTACAGCATAGAATGGAGCATTTTGAAAGTACCGTTTGTTGTCTTCTATTAGACTTAAACAATCTCTTAAAGGTTCAAACCCTTTACCAAAACCTCTACAATAGTTATAGATTGTTGCCTCTAACCTTGTTATTCCATTCTCTCTAGCTAGTTTAGACGAGAACGTTTCTTTTAGTCTCGCATCTGGACAGTTTACAAAGTTTATTATATGGTTTCCTATACTTTTAATTACTCCAGGGCTTTTGTTTATCTGGCATATAAATTTATTATATATTTTTACCCTGCTATTTACATTAAACCATGTTAAACAGTCTTTACTAACATTATCTACAATAACATTATATCCATTCTTGTACGCCCCTTGGTAGCAAAAGTTAAAGTTTTCTGTAAGATATTGGCACATTTCCTCTTTATTAAATATTCCAGCCAAATCTAGTGTTATATCGAAATCCATAAGATAGTACATTTCTTTTTCCACATCTTGCAGTATCTTTGGAAGATCTTCCAACAAATCCTTAATTTTAACATTTGCAAGCTCTATTTTATAGGGAATTGCTATAGGATCATCATACTTTTGTTTAATTTGGTCAATATCTTTCTTTATTATTTGTACCACACCCTCGCTTTGGACCCCAGAGGACCTCTCCAAGGAGAATGGTAGTTTGGCCACAACACCATGTCGAGCTAAAGAGAACTTTTTAAATATTCCTCGTAAGTAGCTATTAAACGAGCCACATATTTCCTTCTTAACTTTAAATTTATTCCGAACGTCCCCATCACAATCCGTAACATTGGTTATCTTAACTAACATTATGTTATCACAAAACACATCCGTTAAAGATGTTAAGTTATTTAATTTTGGTTCGCCCTCGCAATAGTTTATATTACCTATGTCTGTAAGAAGGTTATTATTACGTAGATTTTCTAATAAAAACCATATACCGAATCTTTCGTTAGTAGGTTTAATACAATTTCCCAATAAATGGCTAACAGAGTACATTTCTTTTATACAAAAAAAGTAGCGGAAACATGTAAACAGGACAGATTACACTATAGGTATATATGTGTTGTAAATATATGGATATTGTATATAAACATAGGCGAGCGGTAAGTGTAACATGTACGTGGACACCCATATGCAAATATGGAATACCCACTATTAATATAATTCCAAATTCGACTAAATAAGTTTATAGTCTCAATATAATTAACATATTAACTAACGGTGCCATCCCGCATTAGTACCCAAATTGTCGAAATTCTATAATTCTATTCTTAGTCCTTGTATTAGGTTTTGTACTATTAAACCCTACATTCTTATCCTGTGCAGTAGAGTAATATATGTATTTAATACAGATACGCACATTCTACAAGACCTGTACATCTGTAAACCAGTATCTGTGCCAGTGTCGTAATGTGTTGGAGTGTACAGCCATTTTACACAACTTTACAGGTTCTGTCAACTGACACAAAAAAATAGTTTGTAAATTTTGTAAGAAATATATGTAATATAAACAAATTTAACACAATCATAACATTTTGAGGACACAATGTTTGGACTGGGTTTGGCTAATATATCGGATGTTGTACCAATACTGACCTTTGTCTAAATAGTAATGGATTGATTACATGCTGCACTATGTGATTTGTCTTACTATTTGGCAATACACTTCCAACACATTTCCTGTCTAATATCTGGCCGGTTGTATCCAGCACAATTTACATTTATGTTTTACTTTACAACGACACAATGGGTGAGACGTCTATTCTGCTGCTTATACAACAGATGTACAGGTCTTGTAGAATGTGCGTATCTGTATTAAATACATATATTACTCTACTGCACAGGATAAGAATGTAGGGTTTAATAGTACAAAACCTAATACAAGGACTAAGAATAGAATTATAGAATTTCGACAATTTGGGTACTAATGCGGGATGGCACCGTTAGTTAATATGTTAATTATATTGAGACTATAAACTTATTTAGTCGAATTTGGAATTATATTAATAGTGGGTATTCCATATTTGCATATGGGTGTCCACGTACATGTTACACTTACCGCTCGCCTATGTTTATATACAATATCCATATATTTACAACACATATATACCTATAGTGTAATCTGTCCTGTTTACATGTTTCCGCTACTTTTTTTGTATAAAAGAAATGTACTCTGTTAGCCATTTATTGGGAAATTGTATTAAACCTACTAACGAAAGATTCGGTATATGGTTTTTATTAGAAAATCTACGTAATAATAACCTTCTTACAGACATAGGTAATATAAACTATTGCGAGGGCGAACCAAAATTAAATAACTTAACATCTATAACGGATGTGTTTTGTGATAACATAATGTTAGTTAAGATAACCAATGTTACGGATTGTGATGGGGACGTTCGGAATAAATTTAAAGTTAAGAAGGAAATATGTGGCTCGTTTAATAGCTACTTACGAGGAATATTTAAAAAGTTCTCTTTAGCTCGACATGGTGTTGTGGCCAAACTACCATTCTCCTTGGAGAGGTCCTCTGGGGTCCAAAGCGAGGGTGTGGTACAAATAATAAAGAAAGATATTGACCAAATTAAACAAAAGTATGATGATCCTATAGCAATTCCCTATAAAATAGAGCTTGCAAATGTTAAAATTAAGGATTTGTTGGAAGATCTTCCAAAGATACTGCAAGATGTGGAAAAAGAAATGTACTATCTTATGGATTTCGATATAACACTAGATTTGGCTGGAATATTTAATAAAGAGGAAATGTGCCAATATCTTACAGAAAACTTTAACTTTTGCTACCAAGGGGCGTACAAGAATGGATATAATGTTATTGTAGATAATGTTAGTAAAGACTGTTTAACATGGTTTAATGTAAATAGCAGGGTAAAAATATATAATAAATTTATATGCCAGATTACAAGCCCTGGAGTAATTAAAAGTATAGGAAACCATATAATAAACTTTGTAAACTGTCCAGATGCGAGACTAAAAGAAACGTTCTCGTCTAAACTAGCTAGAGAGAATGGAATAACAAGGTTAGAGGCAACAATCTATAACTATTGTAGAGGTTTTGGTAAAGGGTTTGAACCTTTAAGAGATTGTTTAAGTCTAATAGAAGACAACAAACGGTACTTTCAAAATGCTCCATTCTATGCTGTACCTCTGCATAAGATGTGGGTGAAAGTTGCCAATCAATTACAAAACAGTTGTTGTTTAGTGTTTAATGATTTATTACAATACGCATATTGGGGTAATAGTAATACGAAGAAGATAACTGGAGTACAACTAAAACTGCCAAAAGATAGTACACAAAGGGAAAAGTTAATAAAGTATGCTCTATCTGCATTTAGCATTAACTGTTTACCAACTAACTATGTAGAGGTAATAGAGGAGTTTCCTGATGCCATAAGTGTAAAGCATAAGTGTTACATCAAATCTGGGGGCACATGTTTTACAAAATCAAATACACCTTTCTCCACTATACCTAAACACATCAATTTAGAAGAATTAGGCTTAGTGGAAAGTCCTAACCTTACTCGCTACGTTTTAAGAAGCCGGACCAATAAACTGGACCCATACACTATTAAAGAAATAGAGCCACTTTCCAAGCCTTTCTTAGAGAGTTGTTCCAAAAAGAGGAAATTGGAATTAGAAGACATTGACAGTAATAAGCGTAAATTGGAATATGTGGAAAATACTGTTGCAGAGGAATACAAAGCACAGTTGGCTAAAGAACAAGAAAGAAGGGAAAGAGAGGATAAATTAAAAGATTACTTCCTGCGACGTTGGGAGGATCTAGACAATTATGGACATTATATAGTGTATGCGTTTGTAGTAAACAAGTTTGTGGGAGTGTTGGCAGAAAAGGATGGACGGAGGGGTGTATACTATGTTAAAGGTGTCTGTAAAACTGTATTTATAGAGATAAATAAGAATAGGCAAGGTTATAGCGTGTTGCCATACAGTGGTGATTTGGACATTATTTATCTACCTACCAACGAGCCACTTGCAAGCCACCAACAAGCCACTAACGGAACCGCAACATTTTATGGCAATTCCTTTCCAAAAATAGAAAACTTAAGTTTCCGTAACAATGAGTGGGATGATGTTGGACAAGAAGACATAGAGATGCAAGATATTAAAGGCAATGTTAAATTTAAAGAATGTAGTAGACTGGAGGATTTGGAATATGGTGCGGAATTATTAATAAGCGCTATTAAACAAGTCCAACATAGGGGTAGAAAAAGATATATTGTACAGTTTGAAAATATTCGTAACCTTTATGTCTCCAACCACTGGCTGGAAAGGGAGCTAGAATGTGGGAAGTTTGATTTTAACTACAAAATTAAAATTAAGTTGGATAAAATAAAGACTACTCCAAACAAGCACAAAGAAAGATTAGTGTTTTGTGTTTAGTTGTTTTGGGTTTTAAAAATTTATTTTTTGTTATCGCATTGGCTTAAAACATATCCAAAATTTAGGCAGTTCTGACCATAAATATTTTGTAGATATATATTACTTATCAGGTGGATGTATATAATAAGCTTGTATTTATTTTTTTCAATCCAACCGTAATAGTGAATTTGGAAATGGGGTATTTACTTATGCAATGGCCAGTAATATATTGCAGTCATATCCAAAGTTTGGTTACGACAAAACAGCACTAAAAAGGTAAATAATATACGGTAAATTTAGATATAAGGGGATATAACAAGTTGAAAAGTAAATAAAGGAGTTATTGGTAGTAATTTACAAAATATAGTTTTGTAAAAACACAAATACCAATGTTAGTTTTTAGGTTGCGGCAAAACAAACAACACATCAACTGTATTATAGGTGGAAATAATATTGTAATTTTAGATATAATAGTTGGGGGCTATAACATATCCAAAAATAAATCAGACAATAAATGCTTAGGACAATATCCAAAGTGTAGGCAAATCGGACAATAAACAGCAAAGTCAGTTTTGCGATTACAGCAAAATAAACAAACAAAAAAGACAAAATACTGTATTGTAGGGGGTAATGGAACGTGTGGTAGTGTGGTCTTGTTACCTATATAAGAGCTATAACATATCCGAAAATAAATCAGACAGTAAATAAAGAAGTTTGAAATTGTTAGTATATTTTTCAAAATATTTTTTAAATTTGACCATTATAGTTAATTTGTCAAATGTGGATAGTACATATACACTAGCCTAGAATAATGACATATATAAATTTTAAACAAATCAGACCATAAATAAAGAAGTTGCCAATTGGCAGTATTTTTCCAAATTTTTTAAAATTTAACCACAATATTTGTAAAATGTGGATGGTGCATATACACTGGCCTACAACAATAACATATTCAAATTTTAAACAAATCGGACAGTAAATAAAGAAGTTGGCAATTGGCAGTATTTTTCAAAAATAATTTTTAATTTGACTGTAATAGTGAATTTGGGAAATGTAAGTGTAATTTATTAAAACACTTGCCTACGACAATAACATATCCAAGTTTTAAACAAATCGGACAGTAAATAAAGAAGTTGGCAATTGGCAGTATTTTTCAAAAATATTTTTTAATTTGACCGTAATAGTGAATTTGGGATATGTAAGTGGAATTTATTAAAACACTTGCCTACAACAATAACATATCCAAATTTTAAACAAATCGGACAGTAAATAAAGAAGTTGGCAATTGGCAGTATTTTTCAAAAATAATTTTTAATTTGACTGTAATAGTGAATTTGGGAAATGTAAGTGTAATTTATTAAAACACTTGCCTACGACAATAACATATCCAAGTTTTAAACAAATCGGACAGTAAATAAAGAAGTTGGCAATTGGCAGTATTTTTCAAAAATATTTTTTAATTTGACCGTAATAGTGAATTTGGGATATGTAAGTGGAATTTATTAAAACACTTGACAAATCGGACAGTTAATAAAGAAGTTGGCAATTGGCACTATAGTATTTTTCAAAAATAATTTTTAATTTGACTGTAGTAGTGAATTTGGGAAATGTAAGTGTAATTTATTAAAACACTTGCCTACGACAATAACAATCCAAGTTTTAAACAAATCGGACCATAAACACTAAAGATAGTTTTTTAGCCTGAATTTGAAAATTAATTTTAAAAAATATAGAGGAGGGATTGGGAAAATATATTTAATATAGGCAAGGGTTGGGTATTAATATAGGCCAACAAGGAAACTTGTGTAAGGCGGGAGCTGGCGTCGGCGCAAAAACGGCTCCCCATAAGAATAACATGGGAAAAAAGCGCCGGAAGTGGCCCCTCTTTGTGGTTTCTCCACTACTTAAGTGATTTATAACAAATATATAACTAGTTTTATTAACTAGAGTAAATATATTGTACCTTTTAATTTTAGATTATTCGACAGTTAATTGTCAATGCAATATTTATTATTATAAGGCAAATAAAGCTTTATTGATTTATTTATTTATTTGAACATCAATTGTATGTAATCGTGAACCTATTTTAAAACGAACCTACTGCTTTGGTATTTGTAAAAAAACTTTATGAATAGCCTACCGCATAATAACGAACTGTATGATATTTGTTAACTATTAGTGTTTCATGCTTACTCCTTAGTTTATAAGTAAAAATAATTCAGAATGCTCCAATGTCTGTGCTACAACTCGCGCAAAGACGGTGTTTTTAACGTTAAAACAATATTCTGTTTTATAGAACTCCATACAATACTTACACCAATTTGGTCGTCAGTTCGTGCAGATTAAAATTATAAAAGATTCTCGTTGATCAAATCATGCGAGGAACAAGAGCGTGACACTGAAAATGGCTTTAAACGCATGTATCGCCACCGCTCCAGCCGGCCCACTTCTGTGACGTCACCACGGCTTGACTCCGGCCTGTAGTATGGGCAATGAATACAGCTGTATTCATTGGTCTGGGGGTTGCACTTCGCCACCACTGGTGTTTTACAGGCGACTGGTTGAGGGAAGTAACACCCACCGCACCCCTTGCTTACTTTTATCATTGGATAATCGATTTAGATAGTTAAGTTAGATTATTATTCAGAAGTTGGCATATAACGATGGTAGTGTGGGAACTAATTACACTTTCCCCATCCCTCAGATCCCCCCTCCCACTTGCCAACAAGACAATCTCGGGACAGTAGTCCTACTTATTTCACTTTCACATAAACAAAATTAAAGAATGAAATACGAATAAAGGTCAAATGAATAATGTATAATAATATATCTATATACCTCCGTTTACTTTGGCAGTTAGAGTACTAAGATGGATTTATTTTAACGTTTTTCCGAATCTGATAAAAGAAAATAAATTTAGCAGTTCGAAAAACACATTTTAGCTAATTTCAAAACTAATGACCTGTATCTGTATAACATCGTCTTGCTCCTCCGCTTCAGTCCTATGATCCCTACTCCCAAGGTGCCACAGTTTTTGCTAACTTTTAGGTTAGTTTCAGCAATGAACAAACTAAATCACACTGCCACAGACGCGATCTCGCAAGTCGGCTTGCTATTGCATAACACTACGATATATAAAAACCACTATGCTATCCTAAAACCATTTCAAGTTTTGCAATTAATCAACTTGACTTTACCGTAGTTAAAAACTGGCAGTTCACCTTTGTTTATGAAAACAGGCTTTAAACTCGCTCTCTAAGTGTGTTTTGCAGGCACACGTGATTAAAACAACAAACATACGGCACACAACCAGACTCAGTGACGGTATCAAGTACCAGTTGTTGTTAATTATGTTATTGCACATCAAAAAAATATGTACAATACTCCCAATACTCAAAACACTTCACTTAACTAACTTCACTACATTTAAAAACTAAATAGATAGATTTATGTGAGTGTGCTATAAAGTATTTACAAATTGTCGAAAGCAAAACTTACATTCTCAAAACCCGTAGTTTTTTCTGGTAACCATCAATATGGTTAATGATGAAGGTCAATACCGGAGGTCAATTTACCTTCATTCAAACACTTAAGCTCGTTTAGTTTGTGTTAAATTTAAACTACATTACGTTTTGTTTTTCACTTACGTCTAGCGAAAGACGAAAATTCACGTGATTTTAATCTTCCAGACGCACGCTTTGACAACAAGATCGTATTTTAAGTTATCATGTGGTTTAGCAGATACAAGGTATTCCGTAAATTACAGTCTTTTTCGGAACAAATGGCCGCCATTTTGAAACGGATAAAGATAAGTGAGTTATATTCTCACCAAAATGTTTCCCTGTTGCATAGCTTTACAATGGTGTATAACATGACAGATATTTATATTTGAAAATTACGAGAATCGAACTAGTGACCCTCGATTTTTGGAACACCCTGTACATGTAACGAATCAAAAATATTTTAACGTTATTCCTTGGGGTGGATTTAATGGGAAATAATTTTATTTCACCCTTCTAGGTCAATTGGTCCCTCTGCATTCTGTTTGAGACTCCTTTCGTAAGACACCCTATGTAGTGAGTGATGTATACCTAAGGAATTATAAACTTCCATATCATATTCAATTGCAAAACCATTGTATATTATCCCAGGGGGGTGTACCTAAGTTTGTTCCTGTTTAGATAATCTTCAATAAAAATAGATCAACTTATAACGATGGTATATTATGGTTTTTGACTAGTTAGAATGTCATTTAATATTTACAAAAAGCATATAGAACAATAACGTGTAGTTAAGTCGTTAAAATTCAATACGTCTTTACTGTAGTGAAAATCAAGAGGTAGTGCAAACCACGTGGTAGCCCGAATCAAGTGGTAGTGCGATTCACGTGGTAACCCGAATCAAGGGGTAGTGAGAATCACGCGGTAACCCGAATCACGGGTTAGTGCGAATAACGAGGTAGCCCGAATCAAGGGGTAGAGCGAATCACGCGGTAAACCGAATCAAGGAGTAGGGCGAATAACGTGGTAGCCCGAATCAAGTGGTAGTGCGAATCACGCATTGGCTGAATTAAGCGGCAGTGCGAATTACGAGGTAACCCGAATCAAGGGGTAGTGCGAATCACGTGGTAACCCGAATCAAGGGGTAGTGCGAATCACATGGTAACCCGAATCAAGTGGCAGTGCGAATCACGCATTAGCTGAATTAAGCGGCAGTGCGAATTACGCGGTAACCTGAATCAAGAGGTAGTGCGAATCACGTGGTAGCCCGAATCAAGGGGTAGTGCGAATCACGTGGTAACCCGAATCAAGGGGTCGTGCGAATCACGTGGTAACCCGAATAAAGGGGTAGTGCGAATAACGTGGTAGCCCGAATCAAGGAGTAGTGCGAATAACGAGGTAGCCCGAATCAAGGGGTAGAGCGAATCACGCGGTAAACCGAATCAAGGAGTAGGGCGAATAACGTGGTAGCCCAAATCAAGTGGTAGTGCGAATCACGCATTGGCTGAATTAAGCGGCAGTGCGAATTACGAGGTAACCCGAATCAAGGGGTAGTGCGAATCACGTGGTAACCCGAATCAAGTGGTAGTGCGAATCACATGGTAACCCGAATCAAGTGGCAGTGCGAATCACGCATTGGCTGAATTAAGCGGCAGTGCGAATTACGCGGTAACCTGAATCAAGAGGTAGTGCGATTCACGTGGTAGCCCGAATCAAGGGGTAGTGCGAATCACGTGGTAACCCGAATCAAGGGGTAGTGCGAATCACGTGGTAACCCGAATAAAGGGGTAGTGCGAATAACGTGGTAGCCCGAATCAAGGAGTAGTGCGAATAACGAGGTAGCCCGAATCAAGGAGTAGTGCGAATCACGTGGTAGCCCGAATCAAGTGGTAGTGCGAATCACGCATTGGCTGAACTAAGCGGCAATTCGAATTACGCGGTAACCCGAATCAAGAGGTAGTGCGAATCACGTGGTAACCCGAATCAAGGGGTAGTGCGAATCACGTGGTAACCCGAATCAAGGGGTAGTGCGAATCACGAGGTAACCCGAATCAAGAGGTAGTGCGAATCACGTGGTAGCCCGAATCAAGGGGTAGTGCGAATCACGTGGTAACCCGAATCAAGGGGTAGTGCGAATAACGTGGTAGCCCGAATCAAGGAGTAGTGCGAATAACGAGGTAGCCCGAATCAAGGAGTAGTTCGAACCATGCGGTAGGGTCGAATCAAGGGGTAGGGTGAATCACGCGGTAGCCAAACCAAGCAGTAGTGTTTGTAGAGCCGTGTCCCATTACCGTCAGAGGCGGCCACGGGTAGTCCGTCAGCAGTCGTCAGAATCATGCGGTTATGAAAACCAAGCATTGGGCTGAATCTAGCCATAGTGCAACTAAAGCGGTGCTTCTATCACTATTACTTTCACGAAATTATTTACTAAAATGTCAAAAAACACATGCATACTAAGGCAGGCATAAATTATTAGCATTAAATTAGTACAAGACGGATTCTAGACCGTTTGCAGCCTTGTTACTGTGTTAGACCGAATTGTATTAGCCAGGATTACTAAAAAATTATGTTTATCATGATAATACTTTATACCTCAGCCTATAACTTTTGGAGCGTTCTGTTATCATGGAATAGGCAAATGTTTATTTATACCGGTATATAAATCAATTACACCTTTTGGAACAGCGTTTTTGTACTTTGCAATACCCGAATGTCTATTTTTACTGGTAAATATCTACTTATACCTTTCGGCGCGGTGCGGGGCGTCGCGGCGTTGTTATATTATGCAATACCCAGATGTCGTATTATACTAGTAAACACGACACCCGACTCAACGCCGTGGGCAGCGTGCAGCGTGTTCTTGAGTTTTCCTTGGTCATGTATAGACTTAAAAATTTCGGAGCGGTTGTACTCTATGTTAATCGTAATGGCAAATATGTACTTATAGTTTTTAAAACTGTATCCTTCTCAATTTAATTTGTATTTAAAGCAGTGGAGAATGGTCATGAACAGATGAAATTATAAACAGTTGCCTACTTTTAAGCCTTCCAAAGGTGTATAATACTTAATATTATTATTCGTAAAAATGAATCGGACTCATTGTTACTATTATCTGTATTTGTGAATAATCGTGTGGAGTATAAAAAATACGATATCCATCAATCCATTCAAATGTATTTTGCTGGAACACACCAGCATCTGTGAGTAGGACGAATGACACTAATATTGCCGAGCTTTTCAATATTAGTGCTATATAGCGTACATTTCTTGTTTAACAAATCGACTGCAATCGATTATCAACAAGCGATTATATATTAACACTCCAGAAGAGAAGCTTCTGGAGAACCTAACCTCAGGGTCATCGGGGCCGAAAAGCATCCGGTGTGACAAATCAAAATAGGGAGATCACCTCGAAGATCGCGGTCGGACGGACATATTCGGCGATAAAATCTATGTATACGTGTAACAATAGTTATATAAATGTTAGTTACCTTCGGCGGGGTCCCACGTGTTGCGAGGAACAGCTGAGTGCAGACCAATCAATGCCGGCCCGAGATCGATACGCGGTGGCGCTCCGGCGGCTCGGGACGCAACTATATAGTGCCGCCACCCCTGACGCCACCCCCCATGCAACCCCCGACACCGCCCCACGCGTCACTCGCCACACGATACCTTCTGGTGGGATTATATCCCTTGACGGTGGTATCCAACACCCGCGCGCCCCTCGGCCTCACCTAGCTTGATGGTATATTATCCCTTCTAGCAGAGATATTATCCCTTCCAGTGGGTATATTATACTATACCTTCCAGGTTCGATATTATACCTTCCAGTTCCAATGTGGATATTATATCTTCCAGTTAGGATACATGATCTACCCCTTCCAGTGAGAATATTGTACCTTCCAGAATGAATATTACTCTTTCCAGTTATGATACAGGGTTTTCATAAAAGTTTGGTGCGGTTTTGACTGATTATAACAAAAATACTAGGCAAATTAGAAAATCCAGGTTGGTAGCACTTAATTCTACCGCTCAAATTGTTTTGCTTTCATTAACTGTAGATTAAAAACATCTCGTTGATTGTTAACATCGTGTTTTGTAACAACATTTATGTGACCAAATTACTTTACCGATTTATGGAATGTTTAGGTTTCAGTATCATGTCATATTTCAAGGTGGATAGGTAGAGGTGGTCCCATATCCTGGCCTCCTAGGAGCCCTCACTTGACTCGATGTGATTTTTTTGTGGGGATGTGTGAAAAACATAGTTTAATCACAAAAAATTCGTAATGTGGCTCATTTAAGAGAAATAAAAGAATATATGGATGCAGTATCCTCAGTAAAAATGGTATATATATGTATATGTTGAATTACACCATCCATCGTTTAGGTATCTGCAAAGCTACAAATGGCAGACATATTGAAATGTACTAGTCATCTATATTCATCTATACTAAACTGTATCTTCTGAAAAATAATAAAATAATTGGTTAGAAATCAACAAGACCGTCTGTAAAAGATTATTATAAAAGAGAATTACGGATGTACTCAAGACTGGACTGAATGGGAACTAACATGGTTAAAGCTGTTAATACATATGAAATCCCGGTTTAAACGTTTAAAATGAACAGAAACGGTTTAACATGGACAGAAACTAAATTATCAGAAATCCAGTGAAGAACAAGAAAATTATTAAGAAAAACCGAATACACCACCCAAAATCATTAGTTGAAAGGATGCAAATTTCTAGAAAATATGGAGGCCGTGGTATAATTGTTATTAAAAAAACTTTGCCAAAAACAAGTTCAAAGTCTTTAAAGAAAATAATAATTGAAGCTATACAACAAATAACAATTGAATTAGAAATCACAGAAGAGTTTATTCTGAGGTAAAAATAACAATAGATGGAGAAAACATTGCATGGTAGGCATCCATTTCTACTAATCAACCACACATTGACCACATATTATTCAAATAAGTGGTTAACAGAGGGTGATCTGTATGCTGAAACAGAAGGCTTCTTATTGTCAATTGATGATCAGGTAGTTCCGATAATAAATTATTTTAAAAACATAATCAAGACTAATATAGAGGATGATCTATGTATAAAATGTCATAAGCAACCTCATGAAACTGTTCAACATATAACATGGTCATGTGAAAACTTAGTGCAAACAGACCACCTTAAAAGACGCAATCTAGTTGCTAAGATTATACATCAGAATTTAGCCAATAGTAACAACCTCATAGAAATCACTGAACCCTATTATAATTACATCCCTGATTTTGTGATGGAAAGTGCCACACACAATCTTTATTGGGACAGATCAGTAACCCTAACGGATCACATTACTATACGTAATCGGCTAGATATTTATTAGTTGTAGAAAAAATAAGAAAGAAGACGAAGATTATTGAAATTGCAAATCCAAATTGCAACAACTTAGAAAAATGCCTGAAAGAAAAAGAAGAAGAATATTTAAGATTGGCCGTATAAACCAAGGTTTTATGGAGACAAGAAAACGTAACTTTAATACCAACTCAAATGGTGTTATTCACATACAATTACTTCTGAACATCAAATAGTATGGACCACAGATGAAGCTAAGAGAAATTTTAAAAATCTGTAATTTTATCAACGACATCACTAGTACGATCGTTACTGAACACGCCTGCATGAAGAAAAGATTCTAGCCTTGTTCCATGAACTTTACAAATATCTTGTTTTCCTTAACCGACCTTTGTAATGTAGCCTATATTATGTATTTTTTTGTGAAATAAATTAATACTAATAATAATAAGAAGAAGACAATAACAGTATTTAATATACAAATCGCGCCATATTATGGCAAAATAACTTTATGAAATAATAAAATAATGTTTTATTTTCAATAAATAATTGCAATACAATTACAAATAAATTATTTGAAAATACTAAAACCATTTTAGCCAGTTGCGATGGATTAGCTAAACATCAAAAATACAAAAATTAAGAGCCTACCTTAATAACGAAATAAATAATGTAACGAGCCTGTGCAGCATTTTAAATAAAATATTACATAAATTTGTTAAACAAATAATCAACAAACCAAATCAAAAGAGTCATTAACATTATTGAACAAAACTTAGCTTAATGTAAATTGTGAACCGGCTTAAACTCAACATATATACAATATAGAGTCAGTAAGCAAGCAAACAACATAAATAAACTACATACATGAACAGTAAATAAATTGGTAACTTAAATAAAAATACAAAAATAAACACATTCATATAGGCTACATAGTTTTAATAATATTGGACTATTACATGTCTAATAGTACCCAAGGCGATTAGTCAGACATCCAATGGCAAACAATATATATTTTGTTAATTTAAAACTATCTCAGAATCTGCATCAGTTGGGTAGGGTCTTCAAAATTAAATAGCCATTGTTTTATTTGATTTTTAAACATATTCAATGATCTACACATTTTAAAGTTAGCTGGAATTGCATTAAACATTTTGGCACCTAAAAATATAAAAGATCTTGTCATTAGAATGTTTGATATTTTTGGCTTTCGTATCAAGTTAGCTGCTCTACTGCGTGTGCCATGGCTGTGCATTATAGTCTCGGTTGCATTATTACCATTACGAATAAAGAAGATTTGTAAAACTTTGAAAATACATAAGTGCTGTAATGGTAGAATATAGAGTTGTTTAAATAGAATAAAAGACAATTCCCTTCTGTTCCTGTATAATATAACTCTTATAAAATGATTTTGCAGTGTCCTTATTTTTTGTATTAAATGTTTAAAAGTTCCTCCTCAACAGTTAATTCCGTATTGAAATTTTGAGTTTATTAGAGCAAAATAAAGTAATTAGGAAGTTAAAATTGCCAATGATGATGTTGCAGTTGGAGACACAATTTGTAAAGGGACAAAGGGTCTGTGGGAATTGTTAACTTTAAAAGAACCCGTAAACTATAGTCAGGCTGATTTGCAAAATCATAAAGAAATTTTGGAAGCTACAAATGCACATCTAAAGGGTTGTAAAATAGATGCGGCGATGTCAAGTAATAAACAAACTATATATCTTTATATATAAACTTCTAATTAAGACTGTTGATGAAGGATTAAGGCAGGTAACTGGTAATAAAATATATACTATGTTTATTGGGACGATCCTAATGAACTTGTAGATAGGTTAAGACTGCTTTGGTTAAGTCAACAAGCTGGGAATACGGGGATGGGGAATGAGATGGATTCTATTATGGAAGAATTGAGAGAAAGTGGAATTGTTTATTAAATAAAATTATGTTTATAGATACATTTTAATCCCTATAGTAAACCTCCTAATGCTAGAAGTTTTAAAGAAACTACTTTAAATCTATAAGATGATAGTTGGAATGCTTTAAATTATAAAATTGGTAGTGTTAAAGATGGGGAGTTTATTGATGATGTATCGACTTTGGGCCAGACGTTATCCAGAAAAGATGGTGTCTTTGTACAGGGTGATATTAAATATGAATTTTTAGAATCGGAGAAAGATGTTTGGGATGGCAAAAAGCGAAAGATTGGGAATGGGAAAAGGGGTGAAGGTTTTGACGATGTACCCACATTAGAGTAGACTTTAATAAGAAAATATGGTGCCTTTGTACAGGGTGATAATAAATTTAGAACTAAAATAAAACAAATGGAATGTTAATCACCATACAATTAGTAACCTGGGGGAAGGCGAAGTAAGCGGTGATGCTGTAAATGTTTCTCAAGTACCAACAAAAAGTAAAGGATTTTGAGATTTTTAAATTAAAATACTAGTTCGTGTTAAACCCGCTGTCGATGATAATGATAACAAACCATCAGAGTATAACATTGGATTGTCTTAAGTTTGATGGTAAAAACAAGCAATTACCAAACATTTTACCAGGAACATTGCCAAATGATGTGGCTGTTGTCCATCAAATATTAACAAAAGGTGAGAAAAGCATAATAAAACAGGGGGATAAAAATTATAATGTATTAACATTAGATAACGATGAGTGGGATGCCGAAGAAAAGTTAATAAAGAATGTACCCAAAGGCAAAGATAGGAGTGATATTTGTTTAATGTCACAGGCTTTGAGGTATAACAAAACAAATACAAAATTTAGACAAGACCATTATATATTTGATATTTGTTTAACACCACAGGCTTTGAGGTTTGACAATAAAAGTAAGAAATTTATGCAAGACAATAATGAAATCGATTTGATGATGTACAATCCTAAATTGTTAGTTGCAGACCCTACATCTTTAAGCGGATTTAAGACTTTAGATGGAGAGGCATATTTACCAAAAAACTTTGTATATCAAAGAATGAGTGATGGTATGTTAGTTGTTAGCAATGGAGGTATTTTTGAAACGACGGAGACTGGCAGATGCGTTAACATTCAAAATAAAGAATAAAAAATGGAAAAATTGCTTACGAATTGCATAAGCCCGCGGCAAAGAATTCTTTTAGAAGGTCTTTTAACGTATTTGGTATAAACGAAACTGTTCAAATAGATTTAATAGATATGCAGAATTATGCTAGAGAGAATTCTGGGAATAAATATATTTTAACTTTAATAGACGCATTTTCTAAAAAGGCTTACGCTGCTCCACTAAAGAATAAAACTGGATTAGTAGTCACAGAAGTTATAAAAACTCCAAAAGGGAGTTAAAAATATTAAATCTGATAACGGAAAATAATTTTTAAATGAACATTTTACCAAACTAATTAAAAAGCTAAATATTAATCACTACCACACTTACTCTACAACTAAGGCGGCTATTGTGGAAAGGTTTCAGAGAACTTGAAATAATTGGCTATGTAGAGAGTTTAGTGCACAAGGGAGTTACAAATGGTGGATTTTCTTCCAAAGTCAATAAGGATATATAATAATAAAGTACATAGGTCCATAGGGATGAAGCCTAACCAAGTAAGTGCTAAGAACTCTAAAGATGTACACGAAAGGTTGGCATCTAAAGTACAAGTTGAAAAACCAAGATATAAGGTGGGGGATTGTGTAAGGATTTCAAAGTACAAACATGTATTTAGTAAAGGATATACCCCTAACTGGACAGGGGAGCTTTTTTACAATATCAGAAGTTAAGAAAACAAATCCTGTGACTTATATTTTGAAAGATGAGAATGGCAATATAATCAAAGGAGGATTTTATGAGCAAGAATTGTTAAAGACTAAATTTAAAGACATGTATTTAGTTGAGAAGGTAATAAGGAGGAATGGTGATTTATTATATGTCAAATGGCTTGGGTTCCCAAGTAGCCAGAACTCGTGGATTTCCGCAAAGGACGTATTAAAATGAATTTAGGACCAATTCATTATGCATATATATATGCATATATATATTTATATATATAAATATTACTTATTATATATTACTACGGAGGTAGTTGAGAGTGCCCTAGGTTGGGGCCCACAACAATACGAAGTATTGGAAATATGGCAATTATACAACCGGATGGTAATTAAGCTTGCATTTATTTTTTTAATTTTACCATAATAGTGAATGTTGGAAATGTAGGTGGAATTTATTAAAACATTAACCTACAACAACAACATATCCAAATTGCAGATAAATCCATAAACACCAAAGTTATTGCCGAAAGGGGTGAGGGATTCGGTCCCCCCTATTCTTGGGGGGATTTGGAAGTTAAAGGGTGTGAGTCGACTGACCCCCCCCTATATCGACATACACACTAAAGATATAAAAGGACAAAAGTGACTATGCTCACCACCGTCATCCATAAAAATGGCGGATTTACACTACTATACTTTTAATGTAATAAGGACATGTTGTGATTGATTATTGTTTATTATGGGACTTTTGACTATGTAACAAGTAATTTAAGCAAATAAACAGCAGAAATCGTCGGTTCAAAAAATTGTCCCAATGTTATTCTTATGGGGAAAACGTGCCAAAAGTGGCTGTAAAGCAAATATTGCTTTATTTGCAATATTGAATTTGGGGAATGTAGGTGGTGTGTACATAAACACTAGCCTAGAACAATAATATATCCAAATTGCCGACAAATCGTACCATAAACACCAAAGTTAACTTTTTGGCCTGATTTTGAAAATTAATTTTAAAAAATATAGAGGACGGATGTGGATTGGGAAAATGTATTTAATATAGGCAAGGGTCGGGTACTAGTATAGGCCGAAAATGAAATCTGTATAGGGCGGGTTCGGGTGTTGGTACAAAAACTGAACCCCATAAGAATAATATGGGATAAAAGTGCCGATTACGGAGTCATACCCTTAGTTCTTATCTACTAAGGTAAATTGAAACAGATTTATAGGTCTCAAAATAGCTAAAAAGAGCATTTTTCCATGATTACGTCCCCTCGGACCCCCATTTAGCTGGAGGGTATCGCCCCCATGCCCTCCCTCCTTGGATGTGTCCCGTTTTTTCAAGTTTATGATTTGGTGACTAGTTTAGAGAGAAATAGTGGCGTATCTCAACGGCGGCGTGTCCATGTCTTCTTTCGGGAAAAATTTATTTATGACAATCCCTAGCAGCAGGTAAAACGAGAGTCCAAGTCCTGGATAAAAAAAACAAAAACATCTATAGATCCAATTCATAGCATTTTGTCTATACTTTCAACCTATAAGTGTTCAATTTAAGCGGGTATTCTTTGAAATTGTTAACTTAACTTAAAAAAATAAAAAATACTATATGTTGGTTCCAGATAACAAATTCTACCGGAGACCTCGTGAGGTAGTAACAACTGAGGGATGTGGGGGTTTGTTCTGTACAACCGTAATCCTTCATCTACCACTGGAAGTACAGTGGGGGCTAATAGCGATCCAATAGTGTACTAAACTGGCATTGGATATCGGACTAGGCATAACAAATATTTGTTCCCTGGCCAGGAGATAATCTAATAAAATTCTTTTGCACCTTCCCCACTAATGTATCACACCCACACATGGTGACCAGGAATAAATGGAAAATGAATGTCGTGCGACCTTGCGTACATTTCCCAGTTTACTTACAATCTCAAATAGTTCGGAAAGCAATTGATTAGCTGAAATAATTGCATCTGGATTAGATGTTGCATTTGGGAAAATTATTTGTAATGATTTCCCGTCGGAAATACGCTGTTATCGTAGACAGCATGGTCCAAACATAAGCTCTTGGGGAGGATAAGGATTTTCCCATCGCTAATAATGCCAAGGAATTTGGCATGATCTTCAACATCCATATCAGGTACTGTTTCTGTCTTCTTGTTTGTTACCGAACGTCAATTTTTTTGTTTTGTTGGTATTTACCGCCAGATCATTTTTATGACAAAATTGATATGCCATATTGATTGCAATAAATGAGGCTACGTAAATAATTTACTGCTGTATATGTTATTTCCGTAGTGGGACAATTTTAAGCTTTACAGGAGATGTATACTTAATTTATAAAGATAATTATTGACATCGATTTGTTAATTGGAGTTACAGTAACTTATTTAAAATATGTTACATTAAATTATTTACATATATTAAATTACTTTAATCAAGTTTGAATCTCACATGTTACGTGAATACAAAACAAATCTATGCAGCAATTAGTGATTAGGTCAGGTAAGTGCAGTGGTGGATTTGGGGGGGGGCTATAGGGGCTGTAGCCCAGGGCGGAAAGTTTTTAGGGGCGGCAAATTTACAGAAAATTAATAAGCTGTTTACAAAAGAAATGCTGAAACGGGGAACATTTTGACGAGAACGGATGACAATGACGGTGTGCCGCCCTTTTAAAGTTAAAGGTATTAACCAGAGACTAATGTATAACGCTTGCAGTCCCTCACACTGCAGTTCCTCAAAGCAGTCATAATGCATTTGTCATTCATCCGTACTAGCGACAAGACGATTACGCTACAGAGAAAGGGCGGCAAGCCACGAACTACATCAGGCACTGCGCCACTATGACTACGTCCAACCATAGATAAAACATACTCCTTGTGGTATTCTTAATCTATGGTCCAACTCACGGACTTCCATGTTTACCCATACATTCGCATAGCATTACAATTATTTGTTACACAATATCAATAATGACCAAGGCACACGGATGAGAAATGTTGCAACAATCGAATTTGAGATGACAATAACAAAATGTAGACTACAATGATATTGTCGTTTCATTTTAAAACTCAAGGTAACAAAGAAAGTTATTTCAGCCAACGTATATTTACCATCAAAGGCTGCCACACACAATCGTTCATTCTGGAGTATATTTTGTTAAGCAAAACATCTGACCAAAGACTATAAAGACTAACATAATTTGTGAAGAGAGGATTTGATTGGTTTTTGCCATGGGAGCATAGTTGACAGAGGGTCAAAATGGTGGTCAGCATGTAGGCTGCAGTTTTTTACTCCGGGCGAGACCTCTATATATATTTTTTGGGTGGAACGGTGTCAAAATCTCCCATTCCATTAAATGAAAAACTGTGATATTCGAAGTCTTTAAATTAATATCTTGTCGCATTTTAGGCGAATCATGATGTTAATCTTAACTTTATAATCTTAAGACATATTTTATATGTAATTTTATTGTTTATCTCGAAGCAAGGTTATGATTTGAGTTCAATGAAAACACCCTTTTAATATAGCTTTGGAAATAGTGCTGAAAACAAGCCGCCTGGCACGTCGAATGACACCGTCCCACCAACAAGTTGATACCACAACAGAACAAAATACCAAATATGACGGCACGCTTTTAGAAGGTTATTCGACAGAGTTTAGTGACTCCTGTATGTATTATATTTTAATGCATTGTATCTACAAGATCATGGAGGTGAAACTAGAAGAAGTGTTTGAAAATGTGTAGAGTTTTATAAGATTAGGCCTACATCAATTAATTTTATATTTCGATCGTCTAAAACATATAAACAATTCTTTTTATAAAAGTATAAATTACAAAATTATTGAAAAACTGTATTGAAAAGCGCTAATTCAGGATTAAAATAGTCAGAATTGTGAGGCTAATGGTCGGAATTACGAATTTTAAGGCTTAATTAAGTGTCATCATATCTTATTTATAGGTTATTTATTATAATTTTCAGTAGTCAACGAGCATAGCGTTGGTGTAAAAATTAATGTTTTGATGAAGTATAAGAAGGGATTTTTAGGCCTTTGTTGAAGGATTTTCTTGTTATTAAAAGTAGCACTGGTACTGCTTTAATGCTTTTAACACCAACATTTGTCTCTAGGGCTGATTGTCATTGGAGTACGCTATATTGAATATTAAACTGTGTTAATGTGAATCAAGTCAATTATACATTATTTTACTGGACTGGATTTTATTTATCAACTAGGAAATAACAGAAATTTCTTAAACTTATTCATTCAGTTAATTCGTAACTTCTTTAGATACTATCACAAAAGAACCAAACAAGATATATAACATGTGGGTAAAGCTGGGCGGCGAAAAGGACAAAGATTATATAGTGTGGGGGGGAAGGTGGCAAATTTCCTAATAGCTCTTAGGAAATGTCCAGTGCTTAAATCCGCCACTGGGTAAGTGCTTTCAAAGAGTACAGTCATGGCTTAGTTATTTCACCACGACCAAGGGGGAGCAATACGTATGTTGCTGGCGCTTACGGCCAGGGAGAGCAATCCGTATGCCAAGCTGCATAACGCCTGCATAATCTTGATTAGTTATTTCACCACGACCAAGGGGGAGCAATACGTATGTTGCTGGCGCTTACGGCCAGGGAGAGCAATCCGTATGCCAAGCTGCATAACGCCTGCATAATCTTGATAACGTTTAGTTCCATCTCCTCAGATGCCAAAAACCACCATTCATTCAGATTTTTATTTATGTATAACATCAACTTGGGGAGTTTCAATGCCTTGTTAGTTTACTAAATGTTTTATTTTAATAATTTTGTTACTAGATTGCGATTAGCTTAAAAATAAACAATTTGGTATTTTGATGGACTATACTACGTCAGGCGATGACAAGCGATTCTCTTGATGGAATGAATGGCATTTTATATTTTTTTATTTATAAATACATTTAAATCCAGTTCGGTCACTGCATAGCTTCATCTGGTTTTGATTTTAGCGAATTTACCCTATGGGGAAGAAGCTATTACCGTAGGTGGCATGGTAAGAGTTAAGCCCGAGACCATGATAACTTTTTGTTTTGAGGTCCCCAGATGCCAAAAACACTATTCGTTCAAATCTATATGTATATGTCCGTTAACACGATAACTTGAGTAAAAAACGTCTGATGTCGATGAAATTTAGCTCAAATGTGCAAAGTGACATTCATGGCTTTCAGTTCGAAATCCAGAAAAATCGAACCATGGGAAGGGGGTTTTATGGGGGTTTACAATTTCCAAAAAATCAGTATTTTGCATTTTTCACCCTAACATTTTTAAAACCTTAATTTTGGTTTCGACCATTTTATAGAGCTTAAAAAAACAAATAATATAGCATTTTAAATCATTAACATACCAAGTTAAGTGGTTGCGGAGAAAATCAAAAGAATGTGTTCATAAAATCTCCCATGTTAATCTTATGAGAAAAAAGTTTTTAGCTTTTCCTCAGTTCATTTTAATGTAAACCTCACATTTGCTTTTAACAATCAGTTCAGCTCTACAGAACAAATATGTTGTTGTTTAAATTGTGATTCTACGTCCAACCGTTGCAGAGATATTCAAAGTGCCAAACACCGTACGTTGTCCAATGTTATCCTTCTGGAGAATAATTAAAATTTGATATCTCGATTCATGTTGATGAAACTTGGCATGTGACTTCACCTAGTACTGGGTTTATTGATATTGACACAAAAAAATAGTTTTTTGCCGATTTTACCCGCAGCAGCAAAACTGCATACTCAGCCCCCATGTTATTCTTATGGAGAATAAGTAAAATGTAATGTCTCCCTTAATTATGAACATAAATTAATAAAACATGGTATGCAACTTCGACTTGTTAAGTTATATTGACAATTGCAAAAAAACACATATTTTGTGTTCCTTGCTAAGCAAACCTGCGTACTCAGCTTTCAATGTTATTCTTACGGAGAATAAATAAAATACGATATATCACTTCGTGTATTCGTGTATTTTTATGAAACTTGGTGAGTGGCTTTATGTTGTAGTGAGAAACATATATATATATATATATATATATATATATATATATATATATATATTGGAAATTTGCTGAATACGCAGGTTTGCTGCTACAGAGGTATTTATTTTTATTTTCATAAATCACCCGTGCCTATAAAATACAATTTTAAAATCTTCTCAAATGTTAACAAATTACCTTCAATCTGGAAGCCTTTAAACACACACTAATAAAAGATTGAGAAACTACGTGAAAAATTCTATCCCTTTCTTAATTGAACAGCAATATTTGCAAATTTCACTGGTATTTGTGACTGCCCATAACGAGGATGACCCAATTTAAATTCATATATTTAAATTCACCTTTTCTTTCCAACGAAATATATTCACTTATTTAAATATATCCCTCGTGGAGGCTAATGACGCATGCACGTGGACATGGGCAATATACGGCTACATACAGGCCGCCGATTGCCTTAAATGCACTTCTGTACGAAATTATCTTCGTAGAAGTAATTTCGCAATACAAATAAAGCAATTTGAAGCTCGTGCGGACCCCTTTGGTGTGTTAAATGGAAATAGAATTGAGGCATGCAGATGTCTGTCGTCGGTCAGGTGCGGCAAACTGCACCTAATGAACTGTTGGTAAGATAGAGTTGACCGCGACCCTTAATTACTTGGAGCTGGAAATACGAATTTGTGTCTTTAAACACAATTTTAAAATAAATAATCAAAGTTTCTTCACAAAAGAATACAAAATATTACGAAGTATTGATTTGTTATATATTTGTTATAGTGTACATGTTTTAGACAATGACATATTATGTGCTTTACCACTATGAAATTACACTTACAAAATATAGTTAAAACTACTTTACTAGAAACTTTCCAAGAGTTTTAAAACGAATAATACAACTTAAAAGAAATTTTACGTCATAAATTAACTTTGGTTTACTTTTACCGCTTAGAAATATAGCATAATCTGTTGAGTTTCCCAATAATGCAACAAAATCTGTGTCCACCCACAGGTTTTTAGCCCGTTTTGTCACAGTTACAAATGTGTGATAAGAACACAATTGACAAGTACAGTATAAACAATAGACAGAATGTTATTTTTTGGAACATTTATTATACTTGAATAATCTATTGTATATTACAGTACAAAGAATTTTCGAATGCTATTTATGTAAAAGTGCGGTAAGGTAATAAACGAACATCAAACAGGTAATATTATGCATTTAATAAAAATGTAATTATTTTCATAGACACCCCTATTTTCAATTTACAATGCAATAACTTCAAATGTGCATACATTGTTTTCAAATAGTATTTTATATTATATATATATATCGGTTACTTTTTAGTAAGATTAGTTGTTAGTTCGTTATTATTATAATAACATGGGCTGTAATTTGAAAAAGAAAATTAACTTATTTAGGCCTACCCTTTTATTAATTCATTGTGTGTTGGGCCATAATTACGCCTCTAGCTAACAATATTGTAATTTAAACCTAGAGTTTGTATATTTGTGTACAATTATGAAATATTGCTGAAAACATTAGATTTTAATATTACAAATAATTGAGCTTTCAAATTACTAATAATTCATGCAGGGTTCTAAACTGGGTCCGTAATAAGCTATTTGACGTATGGATATTAATAGTTAAAGATCAGGCTTTGGACATTTCCCTAACATCAACCACATCAACTACGTTGACACACATACTACAAAATACAAAAACCGTATACGGTGTTATGGATACAAATGTTGCAGTAATTAAAATTATATATTTTATTTTAATTGTATAATTAACTATGTTTTATTTACTATCGAAATTTTACCAAAATCTCTGTTACATAAAGCAATAGATTTATAGATAAAGTTCGATGTAAATTACAAAAGTAAAATGTGAGACGATGTCGTGCCTTACCCTAACATGGACTGATTCACCCTTCGATCTGCTCTAGTGACGTCACAGGCTGTGAAATAATAGTCTACAAGTTGCAATTTGTACACCATCGACCTACTACCAAAAGAAACTACACTCATACAAGTCACAGGCTGTGGAACACATTCCTGTAAGCCACAAGTTGTGCAACATCGTTTCCACAACCTAAAAGCTGGAAAACACACTCATACAAGTCACAGGCTGTGGAACACATTCCTGTAAGCCACAAGTTGTGCAACATCGTTTCCACAACCTAAAAGCTGGAAAACACACTCATACAAGTCACAGGCTGTGGAACACATTCCTGTAAGCCACAAGTTGTGCAACATCGTTTCCACAACCTAAAAGCTGGAAAACACACTCATACAAGTCACAGGCTGTGGAACACATTCCTGTAAGCCACAAGTTGTGCAACATCGTTTCCACAACCTAAAAGCTGGAAAACACACTCATACAAGTCACAGGCTGTGGAACACATTCCTGTAAGCCACAAGTTGTGCAACATCGTTTCCACAACCTAAAAGCTGGAAAACACACTCATACAAGTCACAGGCTGTGGAACACATTCCTGTAAGCCACAAGTTGTGCAACATCGTTTCCACAACCTAAAAGCTGGAAAACACACTCATGCGAGTAACAGGCTGTGGAACACATTCCTGTGAACGACAAGTTGTGCAACATCGTTTCTACAACCTAAAGGCTGGAAACCACACCTATGCGAGTCACAGGCTGTGGAACAAGATTCCTGTAATCCACAAGTTGTGCAACATCGTTTCCGCAACCTAAAAGCTAGAAACCACACTCAAGCGAGTCACAGGCTGTGGAGCAAGATTCCTGTAAGCCACAAGTTGTGCAACATCGTTTCCACAACCTAAAAGCTGGAAACCACACCCATGCGAGTCACAGGCTGTGGAACACATTCCTGTGAACGACCAGTTGTGCAACATCGTTTTTACAACCTAAAGGCTGGAAACCACACCTATGCGAGTCACAGGCTGTGGAACAAGATTCCTGTAATCCACAAGTTGTGCAGCATCGTTTCTACAACCTAAAGGCTAGAAACCACAACCATGAGAGAAACTGACTGTGGAGCAACATTCCTGTGAGCCACACGTTGTGCACCATCGTTTCTACAACCTTTAGGTTACCACTAAACGCATAATTAACCTAAGCAACCTTTAGGCTGGAAACCACCATCATTCGAGTCAAAGGCTGTGGATCAACATTCCTGTCAGCCACAAGTTGTGCAACATCGTTTCTACAACCTAAAGGCTGGAAACCACACCTATGCGAGTCACAGGCTGTGAAACAAGAATCATGTAAGCCACAAGTTTTGCAACATCGTTTCTACAACCTAAAGGCTGGAAACCACACCCATACGAGTCACAGGCTGTGGGTCAACATTCCTGTAAGCCACAAGTTGTGCAACATCGTTTCTACAACCTAAAGACTGGAAACCACACCCATACGAGTCACAGGCAGTGGATCAACATTCCTGTCAGCCACAAGTTGTGCAACATCGTTTCTACAACCTTAATGCTGGAAACCACACCAATGCGAGTCACAGGCTGTGGAACAAGAATCATGTAAGCCACAAGTTTTGCAACATCGTTTCTACAACCTAAATGCTGGAAACCACACCCATGCGAGTCACAGGCTGTGGAACACATTCCTGTGAGCCACAAGTTGCGCAACCGTTTCTACAACCTAAAGGCTGGAAACCACACCCATACGATTCACAGGATGTGGAGCATGATTCTTGTAAGCCACAAGCTGTGCAATATCGTTTCTACAACCTAAAGGCTGGAAACCACACCCATGCGAGCCACAGACTGTGCAACACATTCCTGTGAGCCACAAGTTGTGCAACATCGTTTCTACAACCTAAAAGCTGGAAACCACACCCATGCGAGTCAAATGCTGTTGAGCAACATTCCTGTGAGCCACAACTTGTGCAACATCGTTTTTACAACCTTAATGCTGGAAACCACACCTATGCGAGTCACAGGCTGTGGAACACATTCCTGTAATCCACAAGTTGTGCAACATCGTTTCTACAAACTAAAGGCCGGAAACCACACCAATACGAGTCACAGGCTGTGGAGCAACATTCCTGTCAGCCACAAGTTGAGCAACATCATTTCTACGACCTAAAGGCTGGAAAAACACTCATCCGAGCTAGAGGATGTGGAACAACATTACTTAAAACATCGTTGATAAAAGCTAAGGACGATGCAAAAACATACCCGCATATTAAGAACTGTGCAACAATATTCTCGCAAGTTAAAAACTGGACAACATAATTCCTACAACCTAAAGGCTAGAAACAACAATCATGCGAGTCAAAGGTTGTGAAACAACGTTCCTATATATCACAAGTTGTGCAGTATCACTGCTAAAAGCTAAATACCGTACAACGTCGTTATGCAAGTCAATGACTGTGGAAAACGTAACTGCCTATTACAAACTATGCAACAGCACTCGCAAGTTACAAGTTTTGCCACACCATTGATACAAATTAAAAGCTGGAAACAACACTCTTTCAAGTTTTTAGTCAAATTTTACAGACTGTGTGACAGTAGCACCGCAACTATAAAATACCCCCATCGCAGCAAACCTGCGTACTCATCGAATTTCCAATGCCCATATATTTGTCTCACTAACACATAAAGCCACACACCAAGTTTCATATAAATACATAATAATTAAGTGATGTATAACATTTTATTTATTCTCCATAAGAATATTTCTATATTTCTTGTTTATTTAGGGCTGAGTACGTAGGTTTGCTGCAACGAGAAAGATAAGAAATATGTTTTTAAGCAATTATCAATATAACTCAACCAGATGAAGCGACATACCAAGTTTTAATAAGTTATGTTCATAATTAAGGGAGGTATAAAACTTTACTTATTCTTCATAAGAATAACATTATGGCTGAGTATCGAGGTTTGCTGCAACGGGGATGGTTAAAAACAAAATAAATTTTTTGTGCAAATATCAATATATCAGTACTAGGTGAAGGCACAAGCCAAGTTTAATCAATATACGTTCATAAATAATCGAGATATCAAATTGTAATTATTCTCTATTAGGATAACATTGGACAACGTACTGTCTTTAGCACTTAGAATATCTCGGCAACGCTTGGACGTAGAATCACAATTTAAACATCAAAATTATTGTTTTGTAGAGCTAAACTGATTGGTAAAAGAAACTATGAAGTTTACAGTAAAATGAACTGAGGAAAAGCTAAAAACATTTTTCCATAAGATTAACATGGGAGAATTTATGAACACGTTTTTTAATTTTCTCCGCAACCACTTAACCTAGGTTAAAGATTCGAAATATATATTATTTGTTTTTTTAGGCTCTATAAAATGGTCAAACACAAAATTTTTTGTTTTAAATTTTTAGGGTGAAAATTGCAAAAAAATGATTTTTGGAAAATCTTAAAACCCCATAAACTGACTTCCCATGGTCCGATTTTTCTGGTTTTCGAACTTAAAGTCATGAATGTCGCTTTACACATTTGAGCCAAATTTCATCGAAATCGGTTGTTTTTTACTCAAGTTATCGCATTCACGCACACACACACACACACACGCACGCACGCACGCACGCACGCACGCACGCACGCACGCACGCACGCACAGGCACGCACAGATACACGCAGGCGCACACGCAGGCGCACACGCAGGCGCACACGCAGGCGCACACGCACGCGCACACACGCACACGCGCACATATAAGGGAAATTCGCTAAAAGTTTTATAATATAGTGAATAGTGTAGGAACTCTGAAACAATATCCTAGCAAGGTAGAGGTTTTGAAACAATACTGCATGCAATAGGCCATTGAACACTTTCCGTTAATTCCTGTAATCCGTAAACCACCGAATGGAAGCGTTCCCGTAAGTATATAGCAATGACAAAATTGAAATCTGCAATTGAAATTACAATCAACGTTAGAATTATTCTAGAAAATCTTAATTTGAACTAAATTTATTTATAAATAGACAATATCAATATTTTTGCTAGTTTTGTATGACGTACGAAACGTAATATAGTTGTAAAACTTGTTAATCAAGAGCCAATAAGAGCATTTGCTAGGTTTTCTAATCTAATAGCCTCAGTCTAGTAAATGTTATTTGTGTTTCCGATCTTTTAATTTGCTCTTTATTAATATTTGTTTAACCAAACTAGGTTTCGTACTTAATAAAAAACTGGCGAAAAGATTAATATTGTCTTTAAATAAATAAATAAATGTAATTAAAGTGAAGAGTTTCTAGAATAATTAGAACTCTGATTGGTTGTTATTTTGGATAGGGTTGACGTAAAGACCTATAATTTGCACAATTCCTATTATTTTTTTAAGACCTTTAAAATAAGGGTATTACTCGATGGGGGGTTGAATTTAAAATTTTTGACTTAGGACTTACCCCCATTTTTTTGGGAAGGAGTCAAAATTGTTGATACAATAAACAAAACTCCTCCTTTAGCCATGTAAATATTCCCTGAAGTATATCCATTAGTATCCACTGGTTAAAAAAAATATACCCCCGTTGCAGCAAACCTGCATACTCAGTGAATTTCAAATGGTACTTCACTAAGCTAATTATCTATCCTCTCGGTTAACTTGATCATGCACATTTACAAAGCTCTAGTAAGACAATTGCTTGAATACGCGTGTTGTTGTCTCATCAGCAATTCCACATATCTAGACTTAAAGCCATCCAGGGTAGATTTATGAGAATTCTGAGCTTCAGAGTGGGGTATGATCTGTGGATATTGAATTTCGGGGCTGACTTGGGTCTCCAGCGGCTTGAACTTAGAAGCACACAATTGCTGACCTGATTTTTCTCTACAAGCTACTACGAGGTTTTACTGATAGCTCTGACTAATATTGTTTTGCCAAATCCATTTCATTGTTAATTCACATTTGTGATTAATGGGTTTCGGACTTGATAATGGGTGTTGATATCTACAATAAAAAGCTAGAAAACAATGAGTAATATCCTTTGAATCAACTGTGCAGTTATTATTCCTTTTAAAAACAGCACATATATATTTTAAAAGTTAGAGTACAATGTGGGGGGGGGGATAAAACGTATTTCGTCTTATACCTTCTTTGACGTATGAGTTAGTTTTAACTGTGTACTATGAAGGCTATTTAATATATTCACTGAAAGCAACGATTTAAGATAATTCGTACTAAGGGAAACCTGTTAATTTAGTGTAAAAAACAGCATTTTAAATTTTAACATTTTTAGATTTTTTTAAATAACTAACCCCCTCTGCGTTGCCCACCATCGAGTGCGTCCGATCATCGAGTGAGCGCTGACGTCCCGGATTGTCCCTGACCTCGTCTTGCAGTCTTGATCATGTCAAGACCTTCTGTAACTTTGTTATAATATGACAGTTGACACCGATGGGCAAGTAAATTAGGTGGTCGTAAACGCCGTAATATGATGACAACACATTACTTTGTGGTCAATGAGGTCAGGCGCGTAAATTTACGTCAATCAGGAAAAAACAATAACATTCCGTTAATGTTTAACCTGCCAACTCAAATTTAACTGGACAGATGCGTCATGCATTGAAATTCATTTGGCACATTACACGTTAAAAAATGACAACTTGACATGATTATTAAATCCTCCACGTGAATGCCATAGATGTCACGTAAGTCGTTACGTGGGTTCGATCCTATTTCGCCTATAGTCCAGGCCCATATCACCGAGTCGCTGTCCTTTTTGACACCTATGACCGTTGTTAGTAAAATGTCGAGTATCAATACATCCTACATCGGTAGGAAACTATACAACTCACTACCACAAGAGAGGGAACTCACTAAAATCAACACTGAAAGAATGGCTTCTGGACCGACCTTTCTACTCACTTGAGGAATTTTTTTCAAGGTAACTTCCAAAACTAACCTCTTTTTCCAAATTAAATTTACTATAATGTATTAATGTATAATTCTTGACACTATTTTCGTAAACTTGATGATTGAAAATAAAGATGATTCTGATTCTGGTATGAAGGAGTCGACCTCATGAATTTTTATGGAGAGCCTGCGGAGTTTTACACAGGGTTTTACAGATAGTTTAAGGGAGATAACTCCAACTGACATTTAAACGGACTTAAATGACGGATTTCCTGTTACGTTTAGAAAAACAATTTATATTTTATATTTAAAAGCTAGACATGGTAGGACTATGAACTAATATGAAAAAGATTGTGGAAAAGTTAACTTTACACAGTCCATCTAAATCCCTCAGTTTTCTTACAGACAAGATTTCTTATTTTCAGTCACGTAAATACCGACTGGTCAGCTTACATGTAAACATGAGGAAAATGCTCTTCCTTGAGTAAATACGAGGTAGATGTTCTTCCTCGAGCAATGGTAAGGAGCTCATAATATAAGCCTCTTTGTTCGGTCTCGTGTTTTACAGTGTCCTCTTGAGAACTTCATGAAGCTTGGACTATACTATACGCTACTATTGTAGTTTTCTACAAGTTCTACCCCGAGACGGCCTAGCCTGAGACTACTTGTTAGCCAGGATCAGATGGGGTCTATGACAAATACGGTACGCCTGATATAGTGTGTTGGGTATGGATCCTAACCGCTACGCTTGATTATAATCTGAAACACTTGCGACTTTCATAGCCACCCGATCATTATAAGTATCTGTTCAAAGCACAACTTTTTTACCATTGGGTTGTCTGTGAACATTTGGTGTATAATAATATTTTCAGTCATAATAATAATAGTCAACAGTTTCTTCGCCATACCATGGTTTAAGTTATCGCTGCATCCTCATTTATTTATCTATGTTGTGTTGTAATAGTATAACAAAATTAACCCACTTTGTTATTTTCTAAACTATAATTAAACTAACAATGTTAGTAATACATTTCAAATGTGCATGCTTCATTTCATAGGAAATTTTGCTGTTGCGAAGGAGATTTTCGGATAACAGAGATACACTGTGAACGAATGGGACGGTTCCGTTTTTGCGGGATGTCATGTGACCGGATTGGATGTTTAAGTATAATAAATATTGCGAAAAATAAAATAATCTTATAAATACATAAATGTGTTATGTCGGCAACGGAAAGTTGACTAGCAATGAATTTATTCGATTACAAAACATAAGTGAAACAAGTAATAAAGTTTAATAGATAACTGTCCAAGAACATCTTTTACTCATTCAATATGTTATGTCGACAACGGACAGTTCAATATTGCTTCTGATCACGCGAAGTCGGCTTGCAGAACTTGACAATACAAGCAGTAGCGATGCGCATCATATTCCAGCGGTCAAATATTGTAAGTACTGTAATAAACGGAATCATAAAACCGACACATAATCTTACCCTTCCAACCCAGTCAATAAATTTCTTCATTTTAGTAAATATATAGAATGTAAGCTCACATAGGAAATATTCTTGGGGGGGAGGATTTTAAATTATTTTTGGGAGGAGTTGAAATAAAAATTGTCAGTTTTGTGGATTTTCCAGGGGGTTACAAGGTATAAGCTACCTGCATGCAAAATTTCAGGTTTCTAGCTCGTCTAGAAGGTTTAGAATTTGTATCTCTGGGTGAGTCAGTTATACATCGGGCTGTATTATATTAGATTCCAGTTACTGAATATTTTGTTGTTGAAGTATTTTTAATGCTGACGAGCAAACGAAAACAAACAATTGTTTGTGCGAAATCCATTGAACCTTTTAAGCCCTATAATGTCTGACCTCGAATTTTTCAGAAACACGGGTGGTTTAATTTTAATAGAGACCTAAAACACTATAAGCCAAACTTTAATTACAATTATTAGAGCCGTTTTTGAGAAATTTGGATTTTTCATGTTTTTAACGGATTTTGAGGGATAACCCTTTAAAATAAAATAAAAAATAAAAAAACATTTGGAGATACAAAATGTCAACAATATCAGGCCTTTGATTCGTGGTCTCTAGGCCTCTCTACATATACAAACACTACATGGAGAGGAATGTAAAGAAAAACTTCCTCCACATTTGTTGTTCCATTTATGGTGTAAGTTCCGGAAATGTATAACCAGTGCACCTTCTGCGCAACCCTGTACGTAATGGAACACCGAGTTGAAATTCAAACGGCCTATCTTATGAATGGGTGTGTGGCGTAAAGAAGTAATTGGGCCTATACAAAAACTAGCTCCCCCAAGTCGACAAGGCGACTCAACAATTATTTTAATCCAGCCACATTCTTGGCATATATTACTGTATTGACTATGAATTGAATCGTAGCCCAAAATATTTGTAAGGCATCGATGCTAACGGTCGTCAACAATAATTCTCCTGTGGAATTCTGCTATCAAAATAGCGTCTGAGAATAAACAATGCCGTTTAAAAGCACAATGGTTTCAATTTTCTACGTCTCTCTTGTATAATAGTATTTGATTAAACAATTTGATAGCACATATTAAAGGTATTATTTATTTATTTTAAACTTTGTACTTACATGTGTCTTGTAATTCTATTTTAAATAACAACTTTATAATATAATTAATTGTAGTTTTGAAAGAAACCTGTACTTTCGAAATAGGTTTACACCTGTATGTAGACCTAAGTGTACAGATAAGTATACAAACATTTACCTTCTCTAGTAATACTTGAATGTCCTACACACAATTACCTACATTGTAAAGTATTAAGATGGGAGAAAAAAAACATTCAAAATACCTGCCAAAATAATGAAAAAAATCACACTTTCCATTAAGTGTATCAGTTTAGTTATGGTGGTAAACACTCTGGTTTTACTTGGTAAACATTCTGTGTTGTAAATAAATTATCCGACTCATAATACAGGTCATTTAAACGTACCCTCATGCATATTGACTCGGAAACGGAGCTGACCGTGGTGGAGCGGTGGTGCGGCGCGGCGGCGCGGTGCGGCGAACTGGTCCGCCAGCAGAGGTCAGCGGAGCTCACAACAATGTAATCAAAATGATATTGCCAAAAAATATGTTGGACAAATCTATACTCTAAAAACTTGGCCCATTACTGTTCTACAAATACTGTTTAAAACTCCTTTAAACTCCCATTGGTACTCGCCCTTGGCGTTTCCCTTAAACCCACAATTTGTCAGGTTTTGCGGCCTCGACTCTGTCCGGGATAGGTCCGGTAACCAAGCGGAACGCCGGGACTGACATTAAAAACTGGGACTGTCCTAAACAATCCGGGACATGACAAGTCTACGTTAAGGGACACAAATACAAGAGAGCTGTGTTGGCCACGTACATAAACGAGGCCAAGTTCGTGTAGCCTACAGTCGTGCAGCCTACAGCTTACAGTCGTGCAAGTTCGAAATAGTAGTTGTTATAAGATTATGACCGTTGAAATATTCAACTCGATGCAAAGCTATATATCAAATAGTTATGTCACAAATCGCCACTCCATTTCAACACAGGCTCCGAGGTTCCTATGGGCTGATTGCGTTGTCTCGCCAACATATGACCAAAAGCTCCCTAACCGACCTTATCTTCTACAACACCGCACAGAACTCACCCCTCGGAGAGAGCATGCACTAGGACGTTAAACGCCATGGCGTGGCGCCTGGCAGTCCGCCTAAGCCAGAAACTAGAGAACTTGCTTCTCATCGCACATCACTAAAACTAGACTCGTGTACGGAGCTCGGCCAATAATCCAGCATACTCAACACTTTTCCGCGACACACTGAGGGCCGAGTTCGGGCCGATAATCAGAGGTTATCTCGACGATAGGGACGTCTCGCGTGGAGCTCTTATTCTTTTACGGTTACACGTTTCTTTGTACGTAGTAAGTCCCCCGTGAGCATGGCTGTATGGTGCGATGGTTTATTACGAGTTGCACGTAGTCTAAATTTTAAACAATGTAACTTCTCTTACCGTACATGTTCCTATATTGTTTTTTATAAAGATTAAAATTGTTGTTTTCATTCAGAATTGTGTAGTTAATATTGTTAAGCGTAAAAATCGTTGTAATGTAAGTGTAACAGTTGAGACACATACAACTTTACCATTATTTTTAAAGCCTACGTAGTCACCTTTTCATGACAATATTGATGATCAATTGTTTTGTAAATAGATTAGTGAATTTTGTTTTGTGCTTTTATTTACATATATTGTATTATCAAATATTATCCTGTAAACAGGATAATAAGTGGGGAAATAGTTCTAAAACGTAATAAATTTGCAAAAATTCCGGTCAATATTTGACTAATGAACAGTTGGCTTTATTCCACATTTCACTTAATATTGTTGCTTTTTGTTTCTCATTTTTATGTTCCTCGTAGAAGGGTACTCTTAATAAAACTACTCGATAATTTATATTTGATATTTTCTTACGAAAATCATGAATTATCCATTACTTTCCACTCAATATTGCACTTAAATGATCGTTATACAATTACAAGGTAATCTGTATACAAAGTATAATAACATACGTCTAGAAGACAAACATTTTAAGTGTATTTTTTCGTCAATTGACAGAAAAGCCACAGTAATTATTCGCACTATTAATACCCGTACAAATATATATTCTCAAGGATTGATCTTTCGGAGTATAATTTTATCTCTATTAACTTATAACAAGAAACCGCCCAATGGCCGAAATTCGACCAAATATTATTTGACGAATATTTAAAAAAAGTTTAATATTAGTGAGATTTGTTGCGCTCATCTCTATCTCCTTCTCTCTTCCCTCTCTCTCTCCCTCCCCCTCCCCAACCCTCACCCAAAGGTAATTTTTTTAATGTGGAGTTAAAAAGGATAGCAGAAGGGCGTTGTAATTCCAGTAAACAGTAGCCTTTTTATTTATGCCTGAAACCTTTCCGCCTCATCCTCTCCCCAGCCCTCATCCTTCCCCCTCACAAACAGGTTTATTTTTTTAACGTGGAGGTAAGAAGGATAATAGAAGGGTGTTACCATTCCAGTAGCTAGTAATATTTGTATTTACATTATGCCTGAAACATCTGTTCTTCCAGTTTCGCTAGCATTTGTTATATCAAAAGCTGTCAAATATAGAATTATTTAATCAATAAGTTCTTCCATAAGATTAACATTGAAACTTTGAAAGCCTGTGAGGCGTAGCCCTGAGGGCCGATGTAAATTATAATGGGTTTCCACTCATCTACCTTTCTAACGGTATGCGCGAATTTCTCCTACGATGCACAGAAGCTGAAAAAAGGACAAGTTTTGTGCTTGCCTATTAATATAAAGATGTGTACTACATACGTGAATACAGTCAGTCTTTGGTTTAACTTTGAATCTGAAGATTCGCCAATGACCTTTCACGGTTCAAATGTTATCCTGAGAATGTGAACACGGACGATATCCCTAGGTAGATAATAAAATGCACCTTAAGAGGGGGCTCCAGTCACGCAACAATTCACGTTTCTCCCTGCTTCTCCCACAAGGCCAACTTTCAAAGCCTCAACGGATTAACATTGATAATCCTCCTCAACGGATTATCCAATATCGTTGATGTATGTTTCATTTTAAAGAGCAAAAAAATACTTTCAAAGAGCAGAATTTTTATATCGCAAATAGTTCACCCGTAACAAAATCTTAAATATGAATATTTGTAATTTGATTGATAGATTATTATTTGTGGTATCGATATTGTACTCACTGAAATCGCTAGGAATATTTTTCTCTTTAAAATAATCCAATCGCTATCTGATAATCCGCTGATGAGGGACGGGCTTTGAAAATTACATTGGCCTTTGGGGGAAGCAGCTAGAAACTCCAAATGTTTCGTGACTGGAGCCCTATCTTAATTTATTATGTTCAAAAAGCGTGAAGAGCTGAACTACCTATCCATAGTTTTGTGATATCTATCATCCAGGGTCTTTGAAGCGACAGTTTTTTGATCCTTTAAACATCAATTATATTTCTATAAGTCACCACCATATTACACCACTCACTTCCCTCAATAGAAACTAAAGTAGGATGAACATTATTTTGACGTTGAATATACTGGGTAGTAAAATATTCCAGCGACAGTTAATATCAGTTATGCTTAGACATTAACACGGTATCATTACACTCGTCAGTTAAGCTACGCATATAAGCTATACTAAGGAGGATCGAACCCCTTTCGCCATTACAAGTTATTACTGACTTTTAGATGGCCATATTACTTGTTTGTAATATTTTCGTATCATTTTAATAATATTTCATCAAATTCGGTAAAACAACTTTGAATTACCGTATGTTAGTGAACGGATCATTTTGCTTAAAACGTCCCAATTTAAAGCTTAAAACAACCAGATTTAAACCTTAAAATATTCAGATTAAAAACCTTAATATCCTGATCCTAGCCTTTACAATCCTATAGATGATTTAGGATCATGTAATTGCTAACGGTTAAAAAACTTAAAATACTCGAGTTTGAACCTCTGATACAAACAGGCCTATTGATACGAATGTAGTATTACAATTTAGCTTGTTTATTTGCGCGTTACAACATATAGGTTAAACTTCTACCTGGTTTAAGCAATCAGCTGATTAAATAAAATAACTACATTGCAACTTATAAAGAATACGAGACTGTTAAAACTGTTGTTATTTCGTACCGGAAATATTATAGGAAGAGAATCAGCGTACAACAACCACGATAACCTTTTAGTAATAATACTAATTAATGCATTAATGTATAAGTGAGCAAAGTGTATATCTGACTAATTTTCTCCCAGGTCGATTCACATTATTTCTTCTTTTCTTCAACCTTTAAATAACTATCATAAAACATGCTAACGCAAATTTCGTTAGTTAACTGTTGCTGCCTTTAGTTCGTTAAATTAACGGAGCTGCAAAGATTTTATTTTATTTTAAATATGAGCAAAAACAGACCTGCAAGAATCGTTCAGTGTATTCTCACGTTGTGCTAGGATTCCTAGCCGTTGGTTCGTTCTCATACTTGTCAAATATGTCTACTGTGATTAATTAATGTAGGGATTACGAAAATTGATGATAAACCGGAAACATTCTGCCAACCGCGGCCTTGCTTTATAGTACGTTAACTTTAAATTGTCTTGTAACAAAGTTTATACAATACAAGTGTCTATACAATAACAATAAAGTACAACTTTAAATACTAATCTTATTCAAAGCTATGACAAATTCACAAATCCCCCCCCCAAAAAAAATTTAATTTGTAACTTACGTGTGCCGCGATCTAAAATTTCTAACCTCTTAAGCTAATTATAACATTATTTTAAATTTGTCACACTACACAATTCACAATTATTGTAGTTAAGTTACTTTTACTAAAAAGTAAACTAAAAGCTAAGAGTAAAAGTAGTATAGTTAAAAGCAAATAAATGAGTATCTTGTTTTTTTTTCTTGATGATTTATAGGGTCATAAATGAAACACCTTCATGGTAGTTAAAGAGCTTCGTGCATTCAAGAACACAAACGACAACACAGATGGTTCGTTCTTAGCATTACAAAATGTCTGTTGCATTGTGCGATTCACGATTGTATTTTATTGTTTAAATTATTAACATTTAATAAAAATACCGTCATAATAAATTACAGTGATATCATATTATGATAAAGCTCACAAAGGTGCAATAGAACATGATGCATATACAAAAGAATCCTATTTAAAAAATATATACAAATATATATAAACATTATATTATCACTATATCACTATAAATATATATATATATATATATATATATATATATAGTATATATTATATTATATTATATATATATATATATATTATTATTTATATATATATATTGTTATATATATATATATATTTATAGGCATAGGAGCGACGAGGTTTTATTATTCAAGATTCTGATACGATGGTCTACCCTAACATGGTCTATCGCATACCATTTCTTAAGTTAAATCTGCTAGACGATTCAACCACGATTGTACACCGCGATTATTTATGGCTTTATATTATATCAAGAGGTTAATTACCTTAACACTGTCATGTGATCCACCTCGCATCTCGTCCTCTTGATATAATTCGATCAGTGATCCGGAGGCAAATCAAAATGAGGCTCGGTATTACTTATTCCAATCCGGTTGTAAGGAAACAGTCGTGAGTAAATGGAAACAGGTGTTCGGCGTCTCGCTAGCCCAACGGTTAACGTCTTTGACTTCGGTTTAAGAGGTCACGGGTTCGATTCCCGAGTTTGCGGACCGCAAATAATCTCAGCAACAAACTTGCTGAGATTATTGCCTCTGGTAAATATATAAAAATAGTAATAATAACAAACAATGAAATGTATTTCCACCTACAGTACGAAACCACCAAAATAACAAATCACCTGTAAGTGTCCCCGTGGACGGCCAAACACAACACGAACACGGAGCGCTGCGGAACTGCTGTGAGTTGTGCGGCATATCGCCTACGGGATCAGATGCTTCTGATAAGGCCGCGTATTTTTTAATCGATGCAAAACCTAATTTCCGATGTTTACATTTCAAGTGACCTTAATGTAGTTTAATGGTGGATGACGTCAACATGAGAGATATTATTTGATAGTGACAGATTCCTAACATAGTTTACACCTGTAGTATGAATAATTGTCATTTCCACACAGGGAATTCAGTATGTATGATTACATTGAGAATCTGATTAGGATGATGAAATGTACGGTAATGGTTGTTAAACTGTTCAAAACCTCAAGTAATTTCTCTTTACCTCTCTCTATCTCTGGGATTATAAAGAATATATATCGGTTACAAAATTATCGCATATTTTCCTGTAAATTCAGGCTCTGGACGATGACAATATATTTGCGGGGTAAATTCATAAACACATGTAGTATAATAATAACACATATATTCATATTGTTGGAGTGTTTTCTGATTGATGCCCTTAGAAAAACAAAAAAAGTTTAGCATCATAGATTTTTATAGGTTAGATTTAGATTATTACAGGTTAGTTATTTTGTTGATGATAAAGATTCGTGCTACGTTGGTGGTTCTAGGCTTGAATCAAAATCAAAATCAAATTAATTTGGATTTACAAGCCATCCAATGGTGGTTTGTAGTGAACAACATGATTTTAGGTCCGATTAAAACCGAATTTATAAATTTTAGACTAAGATGAGAGGCTAATTTTGACATTGTGACATTGTTTACAAATGCTTGGATTGTCTCTGCTGCGGAGGTCATTGTAGTGTGAAATGTGTTCAGGTAACTGGGAAGGAAGCAATTAAAAACCTGGGAATTATTTTGGATAAAGAGCTGAACTTCACAATTCCGTTGTAAAAGTTAAATCAAAACCCCTTCAGTATACTGAGAATATTTTACTTTTCAAAGAATATGTGTGATGCCGAAGTTTTGAGAAATCTTTACTTTTCATTAGTTCACAGTAGATTATATCTGGGATTACTGTACTGTACTTGCTGGGGAGGAATATAAGGAAATATCATCAACCATTAAACATCTTCCAAAAGCATTTGATAAGAATTGCATAAAAGAAAAAAGTAACCAACTCAGCGTTTCCTCTTTTTTCTCAATTGTAGATTCAACCTTTTAGATACATGTATGTTTATAAAGTGTTATGAGAGTTTTTTGTAACCAGCAAAAATTATGGAAATACATTGGACTATAGAGCAAAATGGCGAAATCCTGAAAATGTTTTTGTTCCAAAACCTTCAAATACTGTACCATTTTTTACCAGACCTTTAATTTTTAAGATCCAAGAATGTACTTCCACAACAAATTAAAAATGTAAATCCAATAGCATTGTTTAGTAAAAAGAACAGACAACTTCTATTTAGTGTTGACAATATCGAAGACATGTTTTTCAGAATCAAAGTGTAGGGATTGATGTTTTATAAGCTCTGTAGAATAAAGTCTATGACTATACTGTGCGTATGAGGGTATGTGTTTGGATTGCTGTAGATTTGTATGAAATAAGTGATTAATGCAAGGGCGTATATAAGGGGGGGGGTAACCTCCCCCCAAAATGAAAAAAATTAGAAAAGAATAACTACTTTGATTTATTATAAACATAATGCGCGAGAGAAAATAGCGATACAACGTCAATTGTGAGCGGGTAGCGGTACGCAACCTAAGAACAAATCGGTATTATAGGTTACGAGGGTTAACGGTTTATTTGGTGTCTTTGCTGGTGGCAAGGGGTTGTAGCTCACCTCCATCGGCAGTAATGTACAGTTCAGCAGCAGCCATTGTTTGTTTAAGTTTGCCGTTAGGTCAGATTATCTCTAATGTACCAAAGTACAGTATGGTGGTATTTGGTGTCTAAGTTTACCTGCTTGATCAATGTATTATTGTCGAGCAAATTATTATTGGTATTGCCCCCATCCTTAAAATAAATAAATATATATATATATATATATATATATATATATATATATATATATATGTTTATTATACGGCACTGGTTAATTTTATGAAAGATATAAGCGTTTTATAAATTCATGCCAAGAATTAAGGAGGCTCAATATCAATATAAGCCGTGGAATTTTAGACGGTAAATATCTGATTACGATTTGTATTTTCAAAATTATTAACGTTGGATCAACCGAATGTATATTTATAGTAAACTATTAACGACAAATGCTGAAAATTGTTTTTATTTTATATTAAAAAAGCTAAACCATCACACAGGCTTTGCCTTGGAGGGTACATTTCTTAAAACATTATATTTAAATCACGGAAGATATGTTAGTAAGTATTGTCGAACTGTGATTTATATGTATTTACTGTGGAGGCCATTGTAGTGTGAAATGTGTTCAGGTAACTGAGAAGAAAGCAATTAAAAACCTGGGAATTATTTTGGATAAAGAATTAAACTTCACAATTCCATTGTAAAAGTTAAAGCAAAAACTCTTCAGTATACTGAGAATATTTTACTTTTCGAAGAATATTTGTGATAGCGAAGTTTTGAGAAATCTTAGAAATAGTAAGCATTATTTTTTCACTTAATGGCGGCCAAAAATATTAACTAAGTAAAAATGAAGTATAATCAACAATGATCAGGGGCGGTCCGCAGTCGATATCTTAAGAAATGTAGACAAAATTAGGGGGGACTCATTTAAACTCACCCTGTATAAAGAAAACCTGCTGGTTTATATTTTCCAAAATCATAATTCTATTTTTTCACAACCAACTCACAATTATCCGACTCGTAGCGCAATGAATTTTGGTACGAATACTCCACGCATAAAATTAACATTCTCTACCACTAATGCATATTTTTCTGCCCTAATTTTATATAGAAACCTACCCACTGAATTAAAATACTCATCGTTGTGTAAATTCGATACGTACAAAAAACAAGTTGTAAATTGGTTAAAAAATATTGGTAGAGATGAAAGTGACAGGTTATTAAGGTCTCTTTACACTTAAAGAGTATAACATTATTACATAGCAAAAAATAAAATAAAAAACTTACATACTCTAAAAAAATATAAAATAAAAACTTATATACATTTTGTTTCTCTAAATATCGTAATTAATGTAAATTTACCATTTAATTCACATTCCTCAATAAGCCAGGTCAGTTTGAGGAATTCGATTGGTAGTACAATATTTGTGTTGAAACCCCATCCTCAATTTCATTTTATCTTGTACCACAAGAAAAAGTAAGATTTTCTTTTTTTTAATTTGTTTAACCAGATTTACATTTTCTTTCCAAATAACATTGTAACTCTTTTTATTACAGACTCGTCCCCATTCACAGACTATTAGTCTATGTGGGGGTTTATTTCTTGAGGTAAATGTATACATGAACGGAAATCAAGATTTGTTTTGATTTTATTTTATTGGATTCTTCTTATTATTATAATATTCTTAAAATCGCAAAAATGAATCCTTTAGTCCGAGACCTCCACTGGACCGAATTCCATGCTGTTTGTACTAAATGAATGATAATTGTTCCTATATTTTCAGGTTTATTTGTATTTCGTCTATTTGGTTATTAACTAGTTCAAGAACAAGAATTAAAATTCTCTTATAGCACTTAACATAGGATAGAATTGCACACTTCTCCAAACCTTTGGACAAATAGCCTGAGATTTCTACTGGGTCGATTTGTGGTTTGTTCTAAGTGAAAGATAATCATTTATTATACTCGTATTGTCAGGTTTTATTTGTATTTTGAATATTTGCCCGTAAATACTTAAAAATATCCCCGGGTCGTAACAGAGCTGCGACCTCGGCTTATTTCCAATGGTTAATACTGTATAAAGCCGCTTACATCAACATTCATTCATAAATAAGTGATATAGGATATACAATTTTAATTATTCTCCATAAGAATGCCATGGAGGCGGAGTACGCAGATTTTCTTCAAGAAGAAACACAACATATGGGTTTTATACAAAAATCAATATAGGTGAAGCCACATACCAAGTTTTATTAACTTATGTTCATACAGTAATTAAGGGAGACATAATGATTGACTTAATCTGCATACGAGTAACATGGGGGTTGAGTACGCAGGTTTGCTGCTACGGTAACCATGGGTGAAAATTATTTGTTGAGCAAATAGTAATAGACCACAACCAGGTGAAGCCATATACCAAGTTTCGTCAGTATACGTTCATAAATAAGCAAAATATAAAATTGGAGAATACCATTGGACAACGTACTGTGTTTAGCACTTTTAATATCTCCGTAACCAATTAACATAACAATGATCAAAATACCAAATTGTGTGTGTGTTTAAGCTGAATCTAATGGTGGAAACTAAAATTTGACTTTTTAAAATACTATATGTAAAAGGTTCAAAAAACCCATTTTTGGGGTACAACTCCCCCCCAAAAACACCTTCGGATAAGTCGATCTGTCTGGTTATGATTTTATGAACATAAAATCATAACTGTTGCTTTAGACGTTTGTACCAAATTTCATCAAAATCCGACCATTTTTAAAAAAATATTGTGCTCACGGGCAAATATATATCCTATACAGGGTGTATTTTTTAAACTTGCGTCTTTTATTAAAAAAAAAAAAAAAAAAACTAAAAGAGGTATAAATATGCAGTTTGCGGGAAACGTCAATTCCCTTTGGGAGAACAATTTTAATACTCGTATAAAAAGTGAGTCCCCCATTCAAACCCCCTCTCCCCCCCCACCACCGCAAACTAAAAAAAGTGAAATAGCTAAGTACCCCACATGGCACATCAAATTAAAGATGATTGAATTAAAGATTAAAGATTTTAAGGGAAAGCGGTCCAAACCCCTCAAATTGGCTGATTAAGAAAACACGTGTTTACCTGTCTAAAAACTTTTGGTGAAAAAACTAATCAAATCGGATCATTCGTTATTGAGATATCACAATAATTTAATTTATTAGGTCAAACCTTCCCTTATTCATCTCTTCCCCTATTTTGGCGGTTGCTTTCAACTCGGTAATGTAAGAAAAACTACTTAAAGCGAAAAATGTATGCGTATTTATCATAATAAGTAACTATTTTATGTGTAATTTGATTGTGCCGGAAGTACAAATCTCATACCAAATTGTACACTAACATAGTATTGGGAGTGTTTTATGTAAGTAAACGAAACAGCCAAATGTTAAATCAATAAAAGGAAACAATAAATGTTTGTGTTATGTGAGGTAATGAAGATTGGTTTCCACCAATAAAATATTCAGAATATGGATTATTACTAATTATTACGATACAATTATGGTTAGATCATGTTAGATAATATTATAATGACTAGTGGCGATCTCTAACCGCGACTGGGAAAAACTAAACGTACTGTTTTACCGACAGCGACATGGCGCTACAAGCTAGCTCTAGCGGGCGCAGGAAAAACTACATTTTTAAAATAGACATTTAGTTGAAGTGTAACATCATCTGAAATAATTGAATGTGAGTTAATAAATAAAAAATTATAATAACGTAAAACTGTAGAACGACATAATCAGTACAAATACAAAAAAAATTAAACTTGATGACAATTTTTTAAAGAAATGCTTAGGCAGAAAACTACCGCCAGAAAATTGCCCCCATGAAAAAAACTACTCGTCATTTTGCCGTCAGAGGTTTGGGGTTAGTTTTGTTTGTTGTTTTTGTGAGGTTCCAGTGGGCGGGAAAGTCCCTGGCCCACTGAGGCTGCTTTAGGGCGCTTGGGCCCTCTTCAGCCGAAGGGTTAGTTTTCCGGCCGCGAAATTTAAGGAGAGATAGATTATTATGTATTTTAGTACACCAAAATTTCACGGTTGAATTAGTTCAATGAATTAGTGGTAAGGGACTAATATAATAAAATTATCAGTAAAGCTAGCACCGGAAAACTACCCCCAGAAAACTAATGTATAAATTTTTGAACAAATGGTGTTTTTGGTATCTGGGGACTTCAACACGAAAAGTTATCATGGTCCCGGGCCTAGGTCTTACCATACCGACTACGGTAATAGCTTCTTCCCTATAAGGAAAATTCACTAATAAAACAAGAATCAAAATTCTCTTATGACAATTAACATCAAAATGGGGTAAAAATTTCACATTTTTACAGTTCTTTGGACAGTTCGTCTGAGACTTCTACAATACCGATTTTCATGCGGTTTGCACTAAATGAAAGTTAAATTTTCCTTTATTTGCAGATTTGACTTACTTTAATGATATGTTTTCGCTGCAAATTATAAGAACCTACATATAAAAATCTATTTTTACATTTTCCTTCTTATAGTATTTTTTTTATTATTTCAACGCTAATGGCGTTTTTGTTAAGAGTACATTGCAAACGCTTTTAAGGGAAAGCGGTCCAAACCCCTCAAATTAGCTGATTAAGAAAACACGTGTTTACCTGTCTAAAAACTGTTAACTGTTACCAGACTGGGATTACTAAAGATGTGGTTTTAGTAAATCCTTAATGACCAACACCTAATAACGAACATCACTATGGTTAACATGGTTTAGTTTACATGAAGGTGATAACATGTGATAAGTTTAAAACTATATTTCCCGAGCCTTACATGGAGCTTTGCTCGGTTTGGAGCAAATGGAGATCTAGTTCGACAACTAACCTTGTAAATATTTTTTTTTTCAAACGTAGTTGAAAAAACTGTTTCAAATATAACCTTACCCCCTCACAATGTATTAAACATTCTGTTCGTAAATAATAAATTAGGAGACAGAGCCACTATTGAGGCTTCCACCAAAAATTAAAAAAAAAACGAACAAACAAAAAATACTACAAATGGCTAACAGACGGTTCACTTACAAACATATAATTAAAATAAATATGTATCTTATAATTATTAAATCACAAGCAAGCATAACTGTACATTGTGATCCCTCAGTAAATAAAGTGTATAAGTAAAACAGCTGAAATTGATCAAAATTGCTGAAAATTAATCAAAACGTATTGTAAATAACAACACACTTAACAAATATCAATTTTGAATACTTTTCATTTATTGTAGTTTCAATCGAAATAATGTATAATTTATAATCTTTAGCCAAATTGCTTTACGATGTTATACAATAAACAAACAATGCACAACTGCTAATGTGCTAATGTATAACTACTGATTCCATTTTTATTTCACACAAAAGACAAAAAATACAGCAGTAGAGGAAATATACAGGTTTAACTGTATTTTTGAAACTCATAATAGCGATGGATTTGAATTTATTTTTTTATTTATTTGGACTTAACCTATACTTATACATTGAACACAATTGATATAACTTGCAACATTATACAAGGATCGTACAGACACGGTGAAAATCAACACATATTGCATACACTTTACCCATCTGTGCCTCCAGGATTTAAAATAATTGAAAGACCACAAAACCTAGTGTATTTACCTTTAAACACCAGTTAAATCTCAGACATTGTTCTGAACGTATTAGATCAAGGCGGTAACATAGTTGACTTTAGAGGTGAAACTGTCACCATAAGAATATATATAAGATCGATTTTATAAATAATGGGATTGCCATTTAAAAAGGATCGAGCGAGTGATAAAAATCTCAGTAGCGTATCAGCGTCAGAAGAGTTAACAAGTGAAAACATTCGATTTTTAAAAGAGATTGGTTTTAAAGTTATTAACAATGGATATTCTGGATATAGCGCACGGGCCAACGTTCGACGAGACCTTGTGTGAAAAGGAGTATCACACCCACAACCCTTACCTTCATCGAAATTGAACAATAACGATGAAATTAGGATTCCTATTCAACAACAAGATATCTACACTCTACCTTCCGAAAGTTATCTATACATCGAGGGAAAAGTAACAAAGAAAGATGAAACAGAAAGAACAACTATACCTTTTATTAATAACCCAATGGCTTTTCTTGTTGTTGAAATAAGGTATAAAATTTCAGGTGTTACTGTGGACCCTACAAAAAAGGTTGGAATAGCTAGTACATTGAAAGGATTATTCTCCATAACACCAAACGAGAAAAAACTTCTAGCAGTCACGGGATGGGTTACACCGGATTTAGCCTCTATAAAACCCGATGACAAGGGATATTTTGACTTTTACATATCTTTAAAGTTATTATTAGGGTTTTCAGAAGATTACAATGAAATATTAATTAATGTAAAACAAGGATTGGTTCTTTTAAGAGCTTTAAATGATAAAAATATAATATTAGCTTCAGGAACAACGACTGAAACTACTCTGGACTGGAAGATGGATTTAAAAAAGATCGTTTGGAGGGTACCACACCTAAAACTTGCAGATGAACACAGGATTACCTTGTTGAGACAATTAAAGACGGACCGCGAAATAGTTTTGGCATTTAGAAGCTGGGAGTTACACGAATATCCTATTCTACCCGAAACGGAGCGACATACATGGACTATAAAGACTTCAACACACTTGGAAAAACCTAGTTACGTTATATTCGGATTACAAACAGATAGGAGAAGTAAAATAACAGCTGATCCGATATCGTTTGATAATTGTAAACTTAAGAATTGTAAACTATACCTCAACTCACAATTCTTCCCATATGACAATTTAAACATATCATTCGATAAAAACCGATATAGCATTCTATACGATATGTACGCTGGATTTCAAACATCTTACTACGGTAAAACGAACACACCGCTACTATCACCAACGCAGTTCAGTTCAAAAGCTCCTATCGGTTATTGATTGTTCTAAACAAAATGAATCTAAGTCATCAAGTGTAGATATTAAGTTGGAAATGGAGTTTGAATCTAACATACCCGCTAATACAACTGCATATTGCTTGATTCTTCACGATAAAATTGTAACGTAAACACCTCTAACAGGTATTGTAAAGATGGTTCTGTAGGTCTATGGATGGGGAAGGGTATAAATAGCGTGCACTACAAGAGGGGTTCAGTTGATCAGTGTTTGCGGTTTAAACAACATCTATTACAGTCGAGATGACCTCTGTAGTACAGGGACATAACAATGCAAAAGCGGAAGGTTTAGTGCAAAACGAAGACTCTTACATCAAAGAATATGAAGAAGAATTGGTCGAGTTTCTCAAGTTTCGAAATGAAGAAGTAAAGTCAGACAACGCTTCAACATCCAAGTCGACTTTAAAGAGGAAGAGAAAACCTGAAAACAACATCCCTTTAAATATACTGACAGATATTTTTATTCGCATACTATATCCAATCTCAAAATGTATGACTAAAAGCATAGCAGTAGGTTTGGTAAAAGACTTGGGTTATACACCTAATGCCATTTTAAACCAAGGTCCTAAAATGCTATTTTTTCAGATGCCGCATGGGATTCTTTTCTTAAACACTTACACCTCATCGAGTGTTACTTGGCAAAGAACATGCTTGGAAAAAAGACAGCTATTCGTCTATTAGAATGTGACATTGAAATTGACGTTTTAAAGTGTCGCGGAGAACAGCAAGTACGGTTTAGAGACCTGACAAAACATGATGATAAAATTCAACTGACGCCGGAAGAATTCTACGTTTTGAGTTGTGCAGCTTCGCCTATACCCAGGTATATGAAACAACTAGTATTTTCAAACACTGTGGTAAAATACTATATGGTAGATGCGACTGAACATCATCCCGATGCTCAAATTCTTTACGGTCCAATAGATACATATATTTTTAACCGAATACCTTATGAGGTTGAAATGTGGAGATGTCTGAAGGAGTATGAACAATAAGTTAAGGAACAAAAGATTAAAGAAGAAGAATAAAAAAAAAGTAGAAAAGGTTAAATAATAAGAAGAAATTGTACAAATTGAAGAAACAGAAAACGTTTTAACTGAAACAGTTTACAAAACTAAAGGAAGTTCGTGGGGTAGGCCTACCGGGGACGGTGCCCACGTTAAATATACACCAACGCGCTGAGAACTGTACGGCCTGAGCTATAAAAGCTCTACCGTGGTGTGGAAACAGTTCAGTCAACATCCGAAAGATGGAGAGGTCTGGTATAATTGAATTTCAAGCTTTTCATCGAAACAATGATAGATACATTGTTAAAGAACTAATCATCTTAGACCTGCAAAAATATGTCATTTATAATTTTTTATTCAAACCTCCATTTCCTCTTAACAAATTAAACTCCAAATCCAAAATAATTAATAAGTGGTTGACGAGAACCTTCCATCACATTGGTTGGAATGAAGGTTTTACTAGTTTTGAAGAAGTGGAAAGCATTATGAATCACTACTGCAGTAAATTTACAAGACTTTATACAAAAGGATTAGAAAAGCAATTTATATTCCTTTGTCTGTGATTATATGTAGAACTCCAATAGGTTACGTGGTGAAAATATTCATATCGTAGTTGTGAGAAAAGGTGGAGGGGGTGTGTATAAAATGAAGGCGAGGAGGTGAGAAGCACACTCCGCGAGTAGCCGTATACGAGGTAACGTCATGGCTCTCAAAATTAACTAGTTGTTATTTTACCTAAGTCCAAGTCCAATCCAAGTCAATCCAAGTTTGTTTGTGATGAACGCGTTTCGGCGCTAGGCCATCATCAGTATCCATACACTGTACCCTAGATTATTCATGAGATCTGCGTTGCGTAGGTCTAGTAGCAAACTGCATCATGTTGTTAAAAAACGAATATTTACATACATTAAGAACGTCTACACGACTAACAAAAATACTATTATAAAACCTCGTGCACACAGGTAAGGGAGCCGGCTCGGAACTGCAGTGTCACTATCATCAATCCGTGCTACAAACCGCACATAATCTCAAAATTAAATGTGTCCACTACAGTACTGTTCATCTTTCTACAGTTCATGATTTGCAACTTCTTTGCGATGACTTGAAAGTTTTGATTGTAAACGGCTACAAAGTAATATTGGATATTTTTGCAACAAACTCTTCAGCTCAGGAACCCCGGGGAACATCCACAACTACACTTCCACATACACAGGGGAATAGATATAGTTTTGGAGAGTATGAACCTCTCGCCTCGTTCAATGTAAGCAGCTCTACGAAATCGGAGACGTCATCGTGGCGACCATCATCACTTCCACCCGCGCCGAGAATGAAGTATTATTATGGAGAACGTGAACCCTACACATCTCCAGAAGCAACGGGCACCACAGAATCGGTGGTTCTCTGACAATCATGGACTATGTGTACATTACTGTAAATAAAGATAAAGTTAGAATTAAATCCACTATCTTGCACATGTTTAATTCGATGTATATTATTGTGAATAAAGAAAAAAATAAAATTTAAATAAACTATCTTGCACAGGTTTCATTCGATAGTTTTCATTGGATATCTCTATCGAATGAAAACTATCGAATCAAACTTGTGCAAGATAGCTTTTTTAAAACATCCTCAGGATGACCTTGAACTGACCTACCTCACCGTGACGTCACAACTACGTCACAAATACGTCACAGCTACGTCACAAAAAGTCACGTGACCGGAAGCTGTCAATCAAATGAGCCAGAAGTCTCATTTCCCAACTCCTTATGTTTAACTTTTTTGCTCGAGAAGATTTCAAAGTTTTTTAAAAAATGTAAACAAATTGGTACCTGAGGTTTGATTACAATGTATGTTTGTTTATTTATGTTGCTCTACTGAACTGTTGTTTTGTTCAAACATATGAGTTTAGATATTGTTAGTTGTTATTTTTAGTTGTTTACTTGTAGCAGGGTATTTTTTGTTTAATTTTTTGTTACATTCTATTTAATGGTTTTTTAGTGCTAATTTTAGTAGGGAAAGAGTCCTGTTAATTTATGTTATGAATTATATTTGTATATTATCTTCATTCTGGTAGTATACTTTTATTATCAATTGCAGCATAGACTACATGTTTCGTCTTACAACTGCTAAAGGACAAGGAAATAAAGAAATCAAGAAACTGACTCAAAAGATGAGCTCCAGAAAGCCATGTTTGGTTTTTGTATATAGTTTAGTTGTAGCTATGCCCAATTTATTCTTCTAAAATGAATTAATGAAATTAAATGAGAAGAAAACTATGACAGAACGAGAATGAGCCGATGTTCGTAGCCAATCTTCCCCCGCGAACAAACGCTGAGCTATTATCGAATTACAAACGTGCTATTAAAGCTGAACAAATGTTTGTACCAATATGTCGCACTTTATTTCCCTACATAACGATTGTACAAACTGCTGAAATGAAATATTTACGTTGTAACTAATATATAAGAGGTTTAAAGCATTTCCAAAGGTAATGAATCGATTGAATCTGTAAATTAATTATCGATGGGTACAGTAGTTGACACTTCTGGGATTATATTCAACTAGAATTTCCTATGCGCTGCTTGCGCATCCCGTTTTGAGAAGCGAGAATAGCAAATATAGTAAACAAAACAATGCCAGTCTGTAGTTAGATATAATCCTTATATCAGCTGTTTATGTAATTGAATTGAATTAAGAAAAAATACAAGTGACATAAACCAAATAAAACTCTCCTTCATATGAATCACATGGGGGAGACACGGGGGTCCACGTAAATCCAGTGCGATGGGGCTGAGCCCTGAGGCATAAATCGAAAATCTAAAGCCAGTTTGCGCATCTGCACACCTAGACGCGAGTTTTAGGCGTGTTACACACTGAGGGGGCGTGGCTGCCACGTGGAGGCTCGCATGCATCGTGCATCGTGCCAGTGCATCCGCGAGTACGATGCAAGGAGCTTACACACTGGAATGGCGCCACGCGACTATACCATGCCAGCCACGTAGATTGTTAAATATTGGTGGATTGTTAAATAGATAGTTAATAGCGTATTTTGAGGAAGTTAAAAGGTAAAATGTGTACAAAATAATCCTAATTGGAAGTTGTAATAATGCTAGAGTGCATTGCTTACATAAAAAGACCACAACCATACGCACTACGCGAAGAATTAGCACGCAAATGACATCACCTCAGTCTACTGTACGACTGAAACATTGTTAGGAAAAACTCGCTGAATTCCCTAAGAGGATAAAGTCTAAAAGTAGTTTTACCTTGAAGGAGACCAACTTGCGGCATTTAACGTTCCCGCACACAGAAGCCACTGACTAAATCAACACGAGATATCTTTCTAGCATTAACCGAAACTGCGCCACTGGGATTAGATATTGTATGCCGGAGACTCTTTAAAACAAATAAACGAGTTCGCACGCAGCACGCTGACGTGAGGGAAGTGAATTTCCACATAAAAACTTTTAAAACTCAAAATCAGTGTAAAAACATATATTTATTCCAATTTGTATTGAAATCTGAAAACATTGATTTTTTTTGGCTGTTCTGATGCTCCTGGTTTCATTTACCTGCAAAGCTGGGAATACAATTTTGCGCATTATAATGTTAGGAGAAGCTCTAGACAGGCTTGAAAGTAGGCGTGAGGTTGCTGGGGATGATAAAAGTACTCTAACAAAGGAATAACAGGCTTTTCTAGTGTGAAACCCCCATAAGACAACGTACTGTGTTTAGTCGATACACATTTTCTTTAATAACTCGATAAATATGTATGCTAGAATGACGAGAGAGGGCTTAAAACTTGTTCCTCACTAATTCCCATCTTTTTACATGCATTAATTTTGCATACGGGGCTTTTCTGACCCTTTTGTGGCCCAAAAACTCCAAATTTGAAAGATTAATCCCCAAAATAGGGGTTTAGAGTTTTCCGATTGTTTTGCCCAACGAACTTGTCTAACTGATTACAGAAAGGAATGTCCCTACCAAATTTGAAGTAAATCGGACAAAAATGCAACCGCTAGAGTGCAAACACACACGCACGCACGCACGCACGCACGCACGCACGCACGCACGCACGCACGCACGCACGCACGCACGCACGCACGCACGCACGCACGCACGCACGCACACACACACACACACACACACACACACACACACACACACACATATATATGTCTACATATATATATTTATATACAAAATTGTGAATGACCCCTCAAAACGTAATCAGGGGGTCACGTTAGGAACTTCTATGGGGTCCTGGGCTTAAGTTTCACCGTGCGGGTCATGCTAATAGTTCACTTTCCAAAGAAAATTCACTAATAAGTAACAGTGTGTAAAAACATCTTCGTAATCTGAATTAAAAGGCCGATGTTGCAGGAATGGAATGTTAGTGAATTTCCTATGGGAAGTGAACTATTAGCATGGTGAAACTTAAGCCCGGGACCACCATAGAAGTTCCTAATGTGACCCCCTGAACACGTTTTTGAAGGTCGTTCAAAATTATATATATAAATGTGTGTGTGCGTGCGTGCGTGCGCGTGCGTGCGTGCGTGCGTGCGTGCGTGCGTGCGTGTGTGTGTGTTTGTGTGTGTGTGTGTGTGTGTGTGTGTGTGTGTGTGTGTGAGTGTGGCAGACCGTGTATACGAGGACATTGAGTTGAATTTTCGCCGTACATCCGAGGACATTTTTGGTGTCCTCGGATCCAATTAATATCAGATTCATTCAGGATTTTCAAAATGTTGACCGCAAATACATGTACAGAAAACTCATTTCCAGTAACTGTCCTCAGATACCCACCCTAGGACGGTTCAATAGTTCAGCGTTTTGCCACTTTGCGCGCTGCAATCGTGGAGAACACACACGGTGTGTTTTCAACCACCTTTCCCACGGCATCCGAGGTCACCGTTCGCCGTAGTTGAAAACACAGGTGTGTTATGAGCATGGTTTTTTATTCATTATTCGAGGACATTTTTGCGTCTATTTTGGTCCCCCTGCATTGCTAGTTCAACGCTGTGTTGCCAAACCTACTGCGTTATCTGACTGCCAGTGCTCAGGAGGCGATTGTATTAGTAGTTTACTGTGTGTTTCAGGTGCGTTCTAGAGGCATTATTTGAGGACTTTGGTTGCGAGTTCGAATTAAGGTTTTCGCGTAACTATCTCATGTAATTTAGTAAAGTAACTTTTTAAGATACCTACCTATATCTGATTGTTTTGCAATACATTCGAATTTTTCTTTGTTTGGTTATTGATATTAAACTATAAAACCAAATTTTGAACCTCAAGCGAACATTATGATTAAATTAAAATGTTACGTTATAAGTAAAAGTCTAGTTTATTTTCAATCGTATTATATAAAAGGTTTACTTGTGATTACAGCACATTAATACTGCACACAAGTCATGGTTCGTAAACTTATATGAATAGTCAAGTACTATATTTTATATATACCGTACCTATATAGATATATATATATATATATATATATTTATTTACCTTCTAGTATTCATATTATATACAGGGTGTTCAGAAAAGGTGTTAAAAAATCCAGGACATGATTGTACATATAAAAATACAAATAAAGTTCATATGAACATATGTCCTAAAACCCATAGTTTTTGTCTATCTGTCTGTATGTGATTTTTACATAATTTAACATATCTTACGAACCTGTTAAAGTATCAAGTTCAAACTTAGTACATGCATGATAAATAAATACCCCCGTCACAGCAAACCTGCGTACTCAGCGAATTTCCAATACATAATATATATCTTAAAACCATATAAAGCCGCATACCAAGTTTCATTAAAATATATTCACAAATAAGCGATACTGTACATAAAATTTTAATTATTCTCCATAAGAATAACACTGGGGATAGTACGTAGGTTTGCTGAAACAAGGTACACAAATAATTGGTGTTTATGCAAATATAAATAGAACTAAACTAGGTGAAGCCACATACCAAGTTTCATCAATATTCATTCATGAAAATAAGCGATATATAACATTTTAAATTAAAATATTACCTTCGTCAATCAGCTCATAAAGTTTTAAGTTGTTGGTTACAACTTTATGAGCTGATTGACGAAGGTAATATTTTAATTTAGTCATAGAAGCAGCTCAGGGGCTAGAAAAATGGATTTTTATAACATTTTAATTATTCTCCATAAGAATAACATGGGGGCTGAGTAAGCACGTACCGGTATGCTTCAACAAGGAACACAAAATATGAGTTTTCATGTAAATATCATTATAACTCAACTAGGTGAAGCCACATACCAAGTTTCATCAGTATACATTCATAAATTATCGATATGTACCAATTTGATTATCCTCCATAAGATAAACATGGGGGATGGTAAGTAGGTTTGCTGCAACAAGGAACACAAAATAACGGGGTTTTATGAAAATATCAATAGAGCTTATCTAAGTGAAATCACATTCCAAGTTTCATACATATACATTCATAAATAAGCGATGTATAACATTTTAATTATTCTCAACTAATTATTCACAGCTGATGAACTTGAGTGCCCTTTGAAAAGTGTTTGTCGTTAAACTATCACGAGCTGCTCCCCCGCAATATTTCGCGGATATAATCCTTATAACATCTGTTTATTGAATTAAGAAAACACATGGGACACATGGGACATAAACCGAATAGAACTCTACTCCATTTGAATAACATGGGAACTTGGGAGTCCCGTGGGGCAGAGCCTTGGGGCCTAAATGGAAATTCTGGCTCGACAGTGACTTAGAACTTAGAATTATCTTTTAAATAAAAAAAGAATCATTAAAATCGGTTTTAAGTATTAACTTCAGGAAGTGAGTGAACAAAAAGCAGGATTTTTTTAAATATGTAGATGTTAGGTCAATTTGCCTTATCTAGCCCTTTCATTCAAGGATGTGGTTGCATAATTCACGTACGGATATCCGTATTTACGGTTTTCTAAAAAATGCATAATACGGTTTCACATCGTATATAGATTTTTGAGATTAATACAGTTTTATTTGATTAATGTTATACGTTTCAAATGGTGTAATAGATTGCCTAAAATATATTGGTAAATTACTAATATTGTGCGCACTCATTAACTCCCCTATCACACAGAGATAAAGTAATGAAACTTATATATTTCTTATAAGTATAACACCAAATACACGTATTCATTGCCCCCTCGCACCCTATCGCCGTGCCTCGGCAGACGGCAAACGGAAGCGCTGGGCTGAGGGCTGTGTACAAGGTTTTTTGGTCCTGTAGAATAATCAAAATCACCAAAGCCGAAACAGGTACTGTATAACAACTAGAGTGAAGGAATATACAAACTCAGCAAAGGCCCGTGCCGCGGTCAGGTAGACTGCCCCCGGCCACAAGTCTTTGTATTTACTTCCTTGGTACAGGCCATTTCGGTTAGCTCTTGCCAAATACACCAGTTCTTATCTATTTAGTTACTTATATATGTTTACACTGAGTCATTATTTTATAATTACATATCTTATATATTATTTCTATAGCCTGTTATTCTGTCGGTCCGCGAGTTCTTCCTTATTCATTTACCAAATTCCATGATTTACCCCTCCTTTTAAAGCTTATCGTACCGGCTAATGACGAAAAGTAGACCCACGATCTTAAAATGTACCGCCTCTCTTAAATTTGAACAATATGAAATATAAATAAAAGGAAATTGTTTGTTTTGACAGGAGCGAATATCTAAACAAAAGAAAATGTTATCAGCTGAAAAATAAATATTTGTAAAATAGAATGGCCCATAAAGCGATTTGGTGCGCAGTGCCGGATTCCACACGGGAGGGCTAGTATTGATATATTTAACTTTAAATGCATTATTTATTAAAATAAATAAATGCGCGGAAATAGCTAAAATTTGGAGTAATAGAAGAATCTGAAGCAAACAAACTTCAATAAAGAGTAGGCATAACAAGTAGGCATAAAAGGCTATTAGTTTCAGCCTTACGCCACATATACAAAATTAAAATCAGCTACAGGTAACAAAGTATAACCTAAGTGTAATACAGAAAATAAATATATAAAATAGTTGCATGATTATAAAGTGAATTCGAATCTAAAATGAATCAGCCATGCACGTAGTCGCTCTAGGAATAGCACATACTATAAGATTAATGAAAATTCTAACGAAATCTTCTCATAGAATCCGATAATCTGTAATGTATTTCAGACTCCTTACAAGTAATATCCTAAATATATATATATATTACAAAGAGCCTCCCCCTTCCAACAGTGGTATAAAAGTGATAACGATGGGACTTCAAATAAACAAGTCAATGCTTTATTTCTTAGAGATATGACAAAATGTTACTGAACCAAAATTGTTAAGCGTACTTTTTTTGCCTTGTTATAGCGAATTTCCCCCATAGGAAAGAAGCTATTACCATAGGTGTCATGGTAAGACTTCAGCCTGAGATCACTGTTTGTTTTGAGATCCCCAGGTGCCAAAAACACTTTGTTCAAATTTGAAGGAAAACTGAATGAACAACTTAAGAAGTTACGGAATCTTTAAAAGGTAAGCTAACTAATTTCTTAACTTGTTATTAATGATGATTATGTTATTGTTATGATTCATATTTTTACCAAACAAAATATTTTGTTTTTCACAGTCCCCAAGGCAGCAAACCTACATACTCAGCTCAAATGGCATTCTTATGGATAATTTGCAAAATGCAATATCTTGCTTGTTTGTAAACATACATTTGTAAAACTTGGTATGTTGCTTCATGACATAGTGAGGTACCATTTTAAATTCGCCGAGTATACAGTGTGGTAGAAAAGTCCCGGAACGGTTTAATATTTTAACCATTGTAGATAAATGAATGAAACATAATATATGAATACTTTTCAGAAAAACCTAATTTTTGAGGCAACTATGAGTTCTTTATCACATCAGGGAGGAGTACGAAGAAAATCTTAAAAGACAGCATAAGTCGACATGTACGGTACGTCAAATTAAAGGTCTTCATTATTAGAAAACAATGCCACAAGTTTGATCTCGAACGGACCACCGAGTCGGAAATAGCATTTAAGATTTTCTTCTTCCTCCTCGTGGGCCGTCCCCCTGATGTGATAAAAAACTCATAGTTGCTTCAAAAAGTAGATTTTTAAGATTAGTATTTATATACCAAGTTTTGTTGCTATAGCTATGATGGTTATAAAAATATTAAACCGTTCCGGAACTTTTATAACACACATAGCATACGATATGTGAAAATTCCTCTAGTCTATATTTTTTTCAGGTATTACTAATAACTGCTTACAATAAATATTAAAATTGTGTGATATAACAATACTAAAACTATTTCATGATTGTGAGAGGAATAGTTCCATCAAATTCTCCACGGATAAAACTATTAGCTTAAATTGAATTCGCATTAATCAAGCCAATAATTAAGTTTCTACATTTTTTTAGACTGAAGTTACGTTTTGTTCTTTAGTTCATAAATGAATTATAGTGTGATAAAGTCATACGAGAAAAGTTAAATTACAAAAGTCCGATGTTTTGTGGATTATTATCAATAGAAATGCCATATGATGAATTATTTTTGCATTGAAATTATGCCAATAGTAAAATTTGTAAAAGGTTTTAAAGTTTTAAAATGGTTAAATAGTGATGTTTTTCAGCTTATTTTTAAAATGTTTAGTTTTATTCATATTCTAGGTTTAAAATAAACCCTTTCATTCCCTCTGCATTTACAGTGTATATATATATATATATATATATATATATATATATATATATATATATATATATTGTAACGGGTATCCAAATTCATTGCTAAATAAAACACACCTTAAATAATAAATTATAATGTTACAAACTTTTGGGTTGGTAAAAATGGAATATTTTTAAAACTATGGGTCCGATTGAAATAAAAATGATATAGGAATAAATCATATAAAATTCCTTAACTTGTCTGAAAAAACTATAAAATTCAATCAGGAAATAAAAAAGTCGATTTGTTAACAGACAAAATGTTGTGCAATAATTGACTGTAGAGTAAATGTGGAATATATTGAAAACTCTACGTCCGATTGGAATAAAAACTATACAGAAGTAAATCATATAAAATTCCCTAGCTTGCCTGAGGAAATTATCGAATTCGGTCAGGAAATAGGAAAGTCGATTTTTAATGTACTAATATTACAAAATTAAGTTATAAAGAGTTCGGCCATTATTTTATATATATATAAGACCTGTCCTCGGATGCACTTTAAAAACTCATAGTCCTCGGAGGCAAACACAATTTCTCTAAATAATTGAAATATCAAGTGTGTTTAGTATGAACTCTGTTTCTATATTCCAGCTGGCAATATAATTACGAACGTTAAGATTGTAAAGGGATATTTAAGTGGTGTCCTCGGATCCCGGAGAGAAGTTTATGTCCTCAGATGGGGTGCCGGCCACGTTTTAAATGTCCTCGGATGGGGTGCCGGCCACGTTTTAAATGTCCTCGGATGGGGTGCCGGCCACGTTTTAAATTAATATGTCCTCGGATGGGGTGCCGGCCACGTTTTAAATTAATATGTCCTCGGATGGGGTGCCGGCCACGTTTTAAATTAATATGTCCTCGGATGGGGTGCCGGCCACGTTTAAAATTAATATGTCTTCGGATGGGGTGCCGGTCACGTTTTAAATTAATATGTCCTCGGATGGGGTGCCGGCCACGTTTTAAATTAATATGTCTTCGGATGGGGTGCCGGCCACGTTTTAAATTAATATGTCCTCAGATGGGGTGCCGGCCACGTTTTAAATGTCCTCGGATGGGGTGCCGGCCACGTTTTAAATGTCCTCGGATGGGGTGCCGGCCACGTTTTAAATTAATATGTCCTCGGATGGGGTGCCGGCCACGTTTTAAATTAATATGTCCTCGGATGGGGTGCCGGCCACGTTTTAAATTAATATGTCCTCGGATGGGGTGCCGGCCACGTTTAAAATTAATATGTCTTCGGATGGGGTGCCGGCCACGTTTTAAATTAATATGTCCTCGGATGGGGTGCCGGCCACGTTTTAAATTAATATGTCCTCGGATGGGGTGCCGGCCACGTTTTAAATTAATATGTCCTCGGATGGGGTGCCGGCCACGTTTTAAATTAATATGTCATCGGATTCAAAAGACCTGTCCTCGGATGCACTTTAAAAACTCATGGTCCCGGATGCAAACACAATTTATTTAAATAATTGAAATATCAAGTGTGTTTTGTTAGTATGAACTCTGTTTCTACATTCCAGGTGACAGTATAATCACGAACGTTTAGTTTGTAAAGGGATATTTAAGCGGTGTCCTCGGATCCCGGCGAGAAGTTGATGTCATCGGATAGGGTGCCGGCCACGTATGTGTGTTTGTGTGTGTGGGAGGATGTGCGTGCGTGCGTGTGCGTGTATGCCATCGAGGTAAAACTACTGGAGAGATCATTAAGTGAGCTAAAAACGGTCCGCGTAGGTCTGTGCGGAACAGAAATGGTGGGCCACTGTGTGCTCAGAGCTGTTTCTGGCGTTGAACGCGCTGTCGTTTACACGCTCCTGGACTTCACTGCCATGTTTGAATTGTAATGAAGTTTATATATTCTTTGTGTACGTGAACTAAGGAATCCGAAAGTATAAATATTGTTTTATTTTACCGTGTTTTAATATTTTTAATAATTAAAAATCTTACGTGTTATTAAAGAGAGACATGAAAAAGTTACTCAGCGAGAAAGTTTTTTTATTTTTAGGTTAGAAACAAACTTCCAGCGGGAAAGTTGTAGATAATTAGTTTCTCTAAAACTTTTATTTCAAACCTTTTTCGGTAAAGTTGTTGGTTTGCCTACAATTCGTTTGGAAAGATGCTGAAACTTTTCGCCGCGCTCTATCCAAGACGTGCCACGCGCCGTGCCACGCTGTTAAATTCAACTCAGTGATCCTGTGTTACAACCATCGAGGTAAAACTACTGGAGAGATCGCTAAGTGAGCTAAAAACGGTCCGCGTAGGTCTGTGCGGAACAGAAATGGTGGGCCACTGTGTGCTCAGAGCTGTTTCTGGCGTTGAACGCGCTGTCGTTTACACGCTCCTGGACTTCACTGCCATGTTTGAATTGTAATGAAATTTATATATCCTTTGTGTACGTGAACTACGGAATCCGAAAGTATAAATATTGTTTTATTTTACCGTTTTTTTATATTTTTAATAATTAAAAACTCTTACGTGTTATTAAAGAGGGACATGTAAAAGTTACTCAGCGAGGAAGTTTTTTATTTTTAGGTTAGAAACAAACTTCCAGCGGGAAAGTTCTAGATAATTAGTTTCTCTAAAACTTTTATTTCAAACATTTTTCGGTAAAGTTGTTGGTTTGCCTAGAATTCGTTTGGAAATATGCTGAAACCTTTCGCCGCGCTCTATCCAAGACGTGCCACGCGCCGGGCGCCGTGCCGCGCTGTTAAATTCAACTCAGTGATGCTGTGTTACAACATGGCCTAGTTTTTTGATAAAATACATAGTTATACGACTTTTGTTTTATTCGTATTTTGCTAAGTAATCTAAAAACATTCTACAATTCAACTGTAATATGTAATGTAACAGTTAATCAGTAAATAAAAATTAATTTTGAGAAAAATCATTTCATTTAATCCTATGCCTTCCAAAATACTCTTAAAACTGACTAATGCTACGGATACATTTATACTATACCCCATTATTATTATACTGTACTTGTATCGTCTCTTAAATAAATCATAATCAATTGTTATCATACACTGAAGATAATTTGTTGTTATTCAATAGCGAAATGTTGTATGCAACATTATGTAATCGTTCTTAATACTATACGTGGACGGGTGAACGAACCATGTTGGTAATTAATGTTTATTAAGAATACATTTGCTATTAAAAAGTATTTGTCTTGGTATTCATTCATCAACAAAATTTTATGATATAGGCCAATTAACTTTCATACAATCTACAACTTTTGGCAAACGTCGAAGTTTATATGCTAAAATTCAAAGTTTCACTAGTCAAAAGAACGATATTACTGCTCATAAAAAATTCATTCCAGTACCAAAAACTTCAAAACATCATTATTGAACAACACCTAAAGCCTAGTAGGTCGTACATAAATTTATATGACTGAAAATATGAAAGAATCAGCCATCAAGGAGATTATTTTACAAAACTCCCAACTTTCTGTTATTTTTACGTAACTAACCCTGGTCGAATATATTTACTTTCGGTATTAAAAATTCGAGAAACTATTCAGGAATACGGATCAGAAGGCCATTCAACCATAAAAAATGTTCCCTGGCTGCAAATTCAATTCAAGTGAGCGCGCGTCGTGTTTTTCCCTATATCCCCCATGCTAAGCGCTGCCGCGGTAGCCCACCATTTGCGGCGCGACCTCGAACGCGGCCGGACCGAAATTTGGTTCGCTTCACCACGGGCGCGAGCGGTCCAGTAGTTTTAAGTCTTTGGTTACAACATGGCCTAGTATTTTGATAAAATACATAGTTATACGACTTTTGTTTTAGTCATCTTTTGCTAAGTAATCTTACAACATTCTACAATGCAACTGTAATGTGTAATGTAACAGTTTAATCAGTAAATAAAAATTAATTTTGAGTAAAATCATTTCATTTAATCCTATATGCCTTCCAAAATACTCTTAAAACTGACTAATGCTACGGATACATTTATACTATACCCCATTATTATTATACTGTACTTGTATCGTCTCTTAAATAAATCATAATCAATTGTTATCATACACTGAAGATAATTTGTTGTTATTCAATAGCGAAATGTTGTATGCAACATTATGTAATCGTTCTTAATACTATACGTGGACGGGTGAACGAACCATGTTGGTAATTAATGTTTATTAAGAATACATTTGCTATTAAAAAGTATTTGTCTTGGTATTCATTCATCAACAAAATTTTATGATATAGGCCAATTAACTTTCATACAATCTACAACTTTTGGCAAACGTCGAAGTTTATATGCTAAAATTCAAAGTTTCACTAGTCAAAAGAACGATATTACTGCTCATAAAAAATTCATTCCAGTACCAAAAACTTCAAAACATCATTATTGAACAACACCTAAAGCCTAGTAGGTCGTACATAAATTTATATGACTGAAAATATGAAAGAATCAGCCATCAAGGAGATTATTTTACAAAACTCCCAACTTTCTGTTATTTTTACGTAACTAACCCTGGTCGAATATATTTACTTTCGGTATTAAAAATTCGAGAAACTATTCAGGAATACGGATCAGAAGGCCATTCAACCATAAAAAATGTTCCCTGGCTGCAAATTCAATTCAAGTGAGCGCGCGTCGTGTTTTTCCCTATATCCCCCATGCTAAGCGCTGCCGCGGTAGCCCACCATTTGCGGCGCGACCTCGAACGCGGCCGGACCGAAATTTGGTTCGCTTCACCACGGGCGCGAGCGGTCCAGTAGTTTTAAGTCTTTGGTTACAACATGGCCTAGTATTTTGATAAAATACATAGTTATACGACTTTTGTTTTAGTCATCTTTTGCTAAGTAATCTTACAACATTCTACAATGCAACTGTAATGTGTAATGTAACAGTTTAATCAGTAAATAAAAATTAATTTTGAGTAAAATCATTTCATTTAATCCTATATGCCTTCCAAAATACTCTTAAAACTGACTAATGCTACGGATACATTTATACTATACCCCATTATTATTATACTGTACTTGTATCGTCTCTTAAATAAATCATAATCGATTGTTATCATACACTGAAGATAATTTTTTGTTATTCAATAGCGAAATGTTGTATTAATGCAACATTATGTAATCGTTCTTACTACTCTACGTGGACGGGTGAACGAACCATGTTGGTAATTAATGTTTATTAAGAATACATTTGCTATTAAAAGTTTTTAAGTAGTTTTTAAGTCTTTGGTGTATGCACTCTAGCGGTCACATTTTTTGTCCGATTTACTTCAAATTTTCTAGGGACGTTCCTTTCTATAATCAGCAAAGGATCCTTTCTATAAGTATTGATAAATTCGTTGTTAGTGTTAACACGTTTTATAAATACAGTATATTTAACCTTACAAAAATAAAAAATATTTATACATACCGTATTATAAGTTCAATCTTCACTCTCTGCTTTTGGATTAACATTTAAGTAATAAATATAGATAGCCTATTAATTATTTCGAGCAACCTTTTTTTTAAATGCTGAACCATATTTAAATTACTTTATTATGAATATATTGTTCTAGCAAAAGTGAAACGTTGACCAATATAAATGACCTTGCTGATATTCATTGTTCTTGTAAAAAATTTAACGTCAAATAGTTGGCCCACAATCTGTAGCCAGATGCCAATTCGATGGTTTGCCACTTATTACAGAACATTCTGTATCAATTCAAATTTCCGTTAAAAAATTTAGATAAATCGGAGTTCAGGGTCGTCAAAAGAAAATGCAACCTTTCCACACAGGTCCTCTTTAAATGCAAGAGTACCTGGGGGCCGAGCTTTGCTCGGGGAAGGTCAGTTAGTTTGTTTAGACGACTTGGAGTAATATTTCACCACTTTCCCCTACTTATAATCGGATTTTTATAGCTTATTTGCCTCTTTTCTAAATTTTTAAGGTCACTCCAGTTGTTATTTATAGCTCAATGTCCCTATGATTTATTTTTATACTCTATATATGTAATCTTTACTCAAATATTTTAATCTCTGCACTCTCACGAAACCATATGTTAATAACCATAAACAACATAAGTATTACTTTGACAGTTCATTGATTGATTATGAACAGCTGTTGCAATTCTTTTGTTTTGATTTGAAACTCCATAAGCCCAATGTTAATTTGTTTAACTTTTCATTTTCTTTTTTTACATTGTTTGATTTTTCCTGGGGATGAGACCTGTCTAGAACTTATTTTGATCCCATAAATTAGTTATTTCCCACATTTGAAGGAAATCGTTGGTGCCGTTATTGAGATCAGTGTCGCAAGCAAGCACGGACTCACGCACGCATACCTTACTCATATGAGAGTATTTAAGGAAAGTAATTTAACTGTTGAAGACAATCACCCGCATTTAGCGGAAGTAAATTTTAGGCGCCTTTCAATTCTGGAAAAGACGATTGCTCGGGTATCAAGTCCGCACCTGGCACGTTTTCCAGCTATGACGTAATAAAGATGGCGGCTAGGGTTATTTTTAAATGCGTATATATCGCACACCAATTATCGGATCGGGATGACTCTTTTTTGTTTGAAATCGATACGTCATAACACTTGATTCTGGTAAGAAAACACTGTCATACTGAAATATTCCAATTATGTATTCAATGTTAACATATCCTCGTATGCAAAAGACCTGTCCTCGGATGTACTTTAAAAACTCATGGTCCTCGGAGGCAAACACAATTTACTTAAATAATTGAAATATCAAGTGTGTTTTGTTAGTATGAACTCTGTTTCTACATTACAGGTGACAGTATAACCACGAACGTTTAGTTTGTAAAGGGATATTTAAGGGGTGTCCTCGGATCCCGGCGAGGAGTTAAAGTCCTCGGATAGGGTACCGGCCACGTATGTGTGTTTGTGTGTGGAGGGGGGTTTGCGTGTGTGGGTGTGTGTGCGTGTGTGTGTGAGTGCGCATAAAGTGACAAATGGCACCATTTAGGAGTTCTTAAGAAGACCTGTGGCAACAGTTGTACTTATGACAACACGCTCGGTACCTATGGCGAAAGTAGCCACTTGTTTTCTTAGATACATGAAAGTTTCGTTATAATGCCTCCGAAATTAACACAAATTCCATAGCAGTTAGTTCAGTGTAAATCCAACAGATTTCGTTGGCATCGTTAATGCCACTTACACAGTCATTAATCGTATCGTTTCTCAGATACTTTGTGAAGACACATTACACAGTGTGTTACTAGCTGTGAGTATTTATTTTGGAGCTTTGCAAGTGGTCCAGAGGCGGCCCTACATAAAGGCGAACATGGCGTTACACAGTGTGGTACTAGCTGTGAGTATTTATTTTGGAGCTTTGCAAGTGGCCCAGAGGCGGCCCTACATAAAGGCGAACATGGCGGCGCCAGGAGCCGCGCGCTGTTTTAACCGTTGGAAAATGTAATAACGCTAGTTTAGCAATCGGAAAACTTGTATATAAAATCATACATAATCAGTAAAACGTCGTACCTGCACAACTAATTCACAGATTTTGTTTATTCTTACGCGGTTGGCGGGCATAAATATTATGTTGGGGATAATTGTTGCGTCGGTGTTGGAAACATGGTTGGTTGTGGTCCGTCGCGTCGTCTGTCTTCTGTCACATCGTCACATGATGGAGTCTGCCGGTGTATCATGCAAAAGGGCAGGCACGGATACAGGAGGTCATGGAGGTCATGACCCCCCCCCCAAAAAAACCCCTCAGAACTTCACGTATCAATTGAACAAACAATCGGTTGATGACATTTTCTGATATTGTAACTATCGAACTAGGCTAACGATATTAGCGATATTGAACATACCGTGTAAGCGATAATGTGCTAACCATGTTTGTAACAGCTGATTTATATAAAAACCTATAGTTGCCTATTATTGCCTACACGGGAGGTTGATATAAATCAGCTGTTACAAACATGTGGTATTAGCCAAAGGTAATGTGCTTTCATAAAACAACCAAAACTTTGTACACATTTAAATGTGCCAAAACACTCAAAATTACTCCTTCTCGGGTGAATAGCTGCCAAACGAATGATCGAATATTAAATCCTACGAAAATTCGTTGGTTTGGAATTATATTTTTTACAACTTTTGTGTTTAACATTTCGTGCCATCTCTTTCCGTTTTATTGAAAAAAGGCGCTCAAAGTGGAAAAATTGAAAAAGTGGAAATTTTCCCGCCTAAAAATTGCCTCCAAAATTAAAAAAATATCAACTTTTGGCAATTGGAGAGTTTCTTGTAAAGAGCATGAATTCATATATAAGAGATCGAGTAGGGTCCGATTATGGGAAGTGCCTGTCTCGAATACATTTTTTTTAGTTTTAAGGCTAAGCTAGGGTAATATTTCGTATCCTCATTAGTACTTTAGCTAGTAGGCCAAGCATATTATTACTGTTCTTTGTATTAGTATACCTCCTAATTAGCTTTTGAGTCAAGAGGAGGACTAGGCCTATTATTTATCATATTTTTCTTAGGCTAAGTGACTTTGCCTGTTGAAACTATTGAGTGACTGTAAATAAATAGGCCTAACAACATTAAAAAATAATCATGATTATTTTGATTCATCATTTGAGTACTTAATTCAAAAGAACCATGCTTTCTGAGCCCCTTCTAAATTAAATTTTTTTTCAGACACCTTTTTTAAAATAGGGGAGGTTTTTTCTCACATCTGAAATAGGATGTTGAGGACTGGATATAGGCCTAGCCTATAGTAATTTCCTTTAACCCCAAAAAGTCCAAAATTGTTCAAAAAATTATAGCCTAGGCCTAAGCGTTTCAAAAATGTGCAGCATACGTATAGAAATGTCAACAGGGCACATTGTTTTTGGCTATTTCGGTTTACACCGGGTTAGGGATGGTTGCGCTAAAGTACTATAGATTGAGAAGAGTGCGAAAATTTTCACAAGGTTATTAGAACATATAAATCAAGAAATGGTTCGAAATTTTGCATTGTTTTTTTCCATTTTATAGAGCTTAAAAACAAATAATCTAGTATTTAGTATCATTGGCCTAGGTTAAGTGGTTGCGGAGAGAATCTAAAAAAATTTCATAAATTTTCTCACATTTTAATCTTTATTTTTAGCTAATGTTATTTTTATGGAGGGTAAGTAAATTTTTTTATCTCCCTTAATTATAAACATAATAAAACTTGGTCTGTGGCTTCACCTAATTGAGTTATATTGACAATTGGATAAAAACATGTTTCTTATCTTCCTTGTCGCAGCAAACCTCCGTACTCAGCCCTAATTTTATTGTTAAGAACAAATCAAATGCTATATAAGTTATCACATTATTACATTTTATACATTTTTATTAAACTTGGTAAGCGGCTTTAACTTATGTGGTAGTGAGAAACATGTACATGCATTGGAAATTCACTATATAAAGTACGCAGGTTTGCTGCGACGGGGTATTTACTTTATTTTTTTATACATAGGCTCTCTGATAAATATATTTTATCTATTTCATATTATGAAGAGTGGCTGTATTCGGTTCAGAGTAAAACTGTGTCTGAATACGTCAAAGATTGCTCAACGAAAACTTTAGCAAGTGGTTATAAAAAGGACTACCTTTATTGTAACCGGTCCTATAAAAAAGGATGTCTACCGAACGGTCAAAGGAAAAGAAATTTTAAATCACAAGGCTAAAAAAAAACTGGAAGATCATGCCCTTCGAGAATTGAAGTTTCCAGGAAAAATGGGGAGAAATTACTTGTTTCTTATTGGAAAACCCATTTTGGACATTCAAGCGACCCAGGACATCTGCGGCTAGACAAGCACTCTAGAAACGAAATTGCTGGTAGGTACCTAACTTAAATTGTTATTTTTAGATATTAATTTTGAGTAGGGTATTTTAATAAAGAGTGTAGTTTATACTTACAGCAAACCAACCCTAATAGGCTTGAACATAAAAGCTAATCATAAATGTGTTTCATTTATTGGTGTTTTGAGAGACAAATACAAAATGTCTTACATACTTAGGCCTATTACAAATTGAAATTACGAGATTTCTCATAATACAAATTTTCATTATTTTGTCGTAAGTGATGTAAATATTCCAGGAACATGTCATGTATATCTGTTACTTACTTGTTACTTGATCCTCATAATTTCCATGGTAATAGGCTGCATATACAATTATATATGTGAATATCAGTGAAAACATGTTATTTGGCGGGAAAAGAAAAAAATACTACTAGCATATTAATAACAAATTAAAAAGGCCTAACAGGGCCTTCTAAGTAGTATTAATAAATTAAAAATACCTCAAAGGTTAATAGCCATTTAATGTATTCTAGTAGGCTATTTTCCAAGATATTTATTTATATTTATGTAGGCTAGATTGCCAGATAGGGTATTTTTTAGTTTATATGTTTAATTTCAGAGGAGTTACTTTAGTTTTCCAGAATCTATTTAATTATTATCAAGATTTTACATTTAGCCTAAACAACGCGACAAATGAATCAAGAATTAAAAAAATATTACTTACTAACTATCTTTTACCTTTTTATCATCTTAAACACAGTATTTTTCACCATTATGTGAACTAACTGTGTTTTTAAATAGACCTAGCCCTTATTTCTTTGTATACTAAGTCTGACTTAAACAAAGGGTAATTTTGAACCTATTTTCCATCAGATTTTTATGAAAGTGGGCTTAAAGTGGACAGTTTTAAACCCTCTTCAATCTCAGATATCAATATCTGCTGTTCTACCTTGTTTAGTATTTTTCCGAGGCTCGTTCACATTTAACAAATGGTGTTTTTGGCTCCTGGGGACCTCAAAACTAAAATTGATCATGGTCCTGGGCTTAGATCTTCCCATGCCCACTACGGTAATAGCTTCTCCCCTATAGGGGAAATTCGCTAATAAAAAAGGTGTTTTACCATGTTTATTTTTTTATGTAGGCCTTTATGTATTAGCGAATTTCCCCTATAGGGAAGAAGCTATTACCGTAGTCGGCATGGTAAGACCTAGGCCCGGGACCATGATAACTTTTCGTTTTGAGGTCCCCAGACCCCAAAAACACCATTCGTTCGAAACTGTATATATATATATATATATATATATATATATATATATATATATATATATATATATATATATATATATATATATATATGTGTGTGTCCGTGAGCACGATAACTCTCGTGAAAATGATCCGATCGTGATGAAATTTGGTATAAACGTGTAAGGCAACATTTATGACTTTAAGTTCGAAAACCAGCCAGATCGCTTTATCCGAAGGGGTATTTTGGGGGGGTTTTGTACCCCAAAAATGGGTTTTTCGAATTTTTTACATATAATTTTGGAAATAGTCAAATTTTAGGTTTTCCCATTGGATTCGGCTTAAAAAAACAAACAATTTGGTATTTTGATCATTTCTCTACGTCAATTGGTTACCGAGATATTGAAAGTGCTAAACACAGTACGTTGTCTAATGTTATTCTTATGGAGGAAAATAAAAATTTTATATCTCGCTTATTTATGAACGTATACTGACGAAACTTGGTATACGGCTTCATCTGGTTGTGGACCATTGATATTTGCTCAAAAACAATTTTTTAACCAAGGCTCCCGTAGCAGCAAACCTGCGTACTCAGCCCCATGTTATTCTTATGGAGAATAAGTAACGTGTTATCTGCCTTCATTATGAAAATAAATTAATGAAATTTGGTATGTGGCTTTACCTACATTAGTTATATTGATATTTGTATAAAACCCCATTTTTTGTGTTCCTTGCTTCAGCAAACCTGCATACTCAGCCGCCATGTTATTCTTATGGAGAATAATTAAAATGTCATAAATCGTTTATTTATGAATGTATATTGATGAAACTTGGTATGTGGCTTTATGTGGTATTAAGATACATATATATGCATTGGAAATTCGCTGAGTACGCAGGTTTGCTGCTACGGGGGTATTATGTAAACTTACGTCTGGTGTGAAATTTGAAAAGTGCTTGATGACGTGAGGAATGTAGAGGAAATGGTTCAAAACAAGAGAATTAAGTTGTTGGAGAGACAAGACTTACACAACATTGTAAGAGACTTTTCAATAACCTACTCCACAAAGCGGCACCATGACGATGCAGTTAGTGTTATATTGTGGGTCGAGGACATGAAAAGCTTCGGTGAAGAAAATCCGGTTTTGTACTTTAAGCCCTAAGAATCTAATGACAATCTCAACACAGAAGACTTTATGCTGGTTTTATGACCGATTGTCAGGTATCAAAGATAAATAAATTTGGCCACGACAAGTTATGTTGATGGAACGCATGGGACATATCCATATGATGTCTTATTGTACACACTACTTGCTGTAGATGAGTTTGGTTCAGGCTGCCCTGTAGCATTTTGTTTTTCTAATCGAGGAGATGAGGGTGTTTTAAAATTGTTGTTTGAAAAAATTACAATAAAAAAGGTCAAATTAAATTACAACGTGTAATCACGGATAAGGTGGGAATAATTGGAGTTGAAACGTTTATGTCAGATTATGCGCCAGTTTTTTTTAATGCTTGGTGTGATGTAATGCCTGTGCCTAAACACAAACTTCTCTGTGTCTGGCATGTCGACAAGTGTTGGCAAAAAAATCTGTCCAAAGTAAAAGGAGGCTCGGGAAAAAAGAACATGGTATACAAGACTCTAAAGGCTCTTTTAGAGTACAATGGCTCTTTGGAGGATTTTAAAGTATGCCTTAACCAAACTGTGTCTGATTTAATTGCAGATGAAGATACTAGTAATTCTGGGGAATACTTCACAAAGTATTATGCATCAAGGCCTGAATGCTGGGCCTATTGTCATCGCAGAGGACTGGGAATTAATACAAATAATCATTTAGAAGCTTATCACAAAAATTTGAAACATATTTATTTAGAGGGGAAGAGAATTAAACGCTTGGACAAAACGATTCATGCTGTTTTACACATAGCTAGAGATAGCTTGTTCAAGCGTTTGATAAAACTAACAAAGAATTCGTCAGACCATAGAACTTCAAGAATTTACAGTAGTCACAAAAAAAGCAATTACATAGGCCCAGACATGATTAAAATTGTAAACCCTGGTTCGGAATGGCTTGTCAAATCTTCTAGTTCTGATAGTTATTATTCTGTAACGAAAATGAATAACATTTGTTTAGAACCATGCATTATGTGTACAGCATGCCAAATTTGTGTTCATTCATTTACATGTACATGCATTGATAATGTCATCAAAATGAATATTTGTAAACACATTCATTCTTGCACGAAATTGTTCTATCCAGCATTGATGACATCTAATCAAACATCTAATAATGTTGAAAATGCAGTAAATAGGCTAGTTGAAACAAAGCCAACTTTTACTGCTAACAAACACAACCCCATTACAAATGAAAGACTTATAGATAAAGCACAGCTTCTTGTAAATTTAGTACATAAAGGTAAATTAGAAGAAAAGGCTAGTTTAGTTATAGAAAAAAAACTTGATGAATGTATTCGTTTAGCAAATATCAGTAGTGATTCTAGTTGTAAGTTAGTTTCTAAAGTCAATGTTAACGAAAAGGTAGACAAACAAATTCGATTCTTCTCAAGAAAGAAGAAAAGTTCTTCCAAAAGAGTAGTTGAAAAACCAACTACTAATGAGAAAAGTAATATTGTGGAACACCTTTTGAAAGAAAATACCGGGGTATGTCACATACATACAGATAATGATCACACCTATGGTAAAAGTTAGGAGTGAACATCACAAATCACAATGTGTTATGTTAATGTTGTGATAATTTAATGGTACATGTTCTTGTATGTATATATATGGCAATGACAATAAATGTATTATTACTTTTATGGTGTCATTTATTTTTACAGATTTCCTACATTGTGATTGAATGAATTAATGCAAGTTTGTTTGGTTTTAAATCCATTCAATGTAAGTTTGTGTGAATCCATTCAGGAATTTAATGCAATCCTATGTAATAATAACAGCATGTAGTGGCGGCGTGTAACCACCTATTCTAAGTAAACTACTAAACCTAGAGAAACCAGGTTGGTGTCAATAGATTTCCCTTAGGCCAAAGATGATAAAAAAATACGATATCCTAAATTTAATCAATTATACATTTGCAATCGGCAAAAAATATGTTTTTTTTGCCTTTTTTCGTCATCCCCATGTATAGGAAACGTGTAACCATCTATTCCGAGTAAACCCTACTGAACGTAGAGAGGCCAGATTGGTGTCAATAGATTTCCCTTCTTAGGCCAAGGTTGATGAAACAAATACGATATCCTAAATGTATTCAATTATAAGTTTACAATTGGCAAAAATCACAGTTTTTATTTTGGCAATTTTTCATCAATCATTTTGTTTACCATGTCATGTGTTCCCTTTCCCTTCCTTGCATCCAGCTGAGTAAAGTTAGCAAGTTGAGCAGGTTGTGTTTGTAAAAAAAGTAGACAATCTTAATTAAAATTAGGTTTCTGTAATTGAAATTGGCAGGCAATAAGCAACACAAATTATATGCTGACTGGAAATAGAATTTATAATACTGTATAAAAGTGGCAGAAAAATTAATTGTAATTCAAATGCAAATTTAAGTATTCTATATTCTCTATTTAAATGTTCAATTTGTTTCCTTTAATGTTGCAGTAATAATTGTGTTTTACTACTGTTAATATAACTAAAGATAGATTTTTCCTTTGTTTAATCCTGGGCTACGGGAATTATTACGACAAAGCGGCATTATAGCAGTTCACATCTGGTGTTGTTGCAGTTTAGGCAGTTTCTGTAGTTTTGTGTAAATATGAAGAATCAAAAGCTTTTTGTAAAGTACGATGGTGATAACCATTATTCTTTCTAATGCAATTTGAGTATAAGTATAAAAACCATGTATAGGGGCAATTTTTATTATTCAATGCAGGTAATTTGTTAATAAGTACGGTTTTTTGTATTGTATGAAGTTTTATCTTGTTTGGTTTGTTTTTGTTTTCTGAATTTGTTCATCCATGTTGTTTACATACATACATACACATCCCACGTATTTCTCAGTGACAGCTTGACTTGCAGAATAGGACCGATCAAAGTTCAAAAACGATTCTCTTCGAAGGGAGGTTGACGTCAAGAGATAAACTTAGGATTCAAGGCTAAGGCTTAGGAGCCGTAAATATGCCCTTGCGGCGGAGAATGTTTAGACAGAGACAAGGAGAAGATTGGTATGAGGGTTTATTTAATTTGTTTATATTTTTTTTATTATTATTTGGCAAAGGAAAAGAAGAAAATAATTTGAAGGAGAATTACCAGGGAGGATCCCTCCTAGAAAATCAAGGAAACAGAAACTAATCAGTAAAAAAACTACTCCAAGGTGTAAAAACACTTCTGAATCCAAAAAATTTTCCAAGGTTTCTAAAATAACAGAAAATAATAACCATGCAAGTGCTGGACAAATTTGACACCCTAGTAACTAACTGGGTTTTTTCTCGAAGAGGGTTAGGTTGAGTTGAGTCGATGTACGAGCATCCCGAAACCGAGTGTTATAGTCTGGTCATACCAGGTATCATTGTTTTTGGCAATGTCCAGTGCATGTTGTAGTGCTTGACAACTAAAACATATTGCTTGCTAATCAACAGATTTCAAAATATAACTATTATTAAAAGGGCATACGAAGTCGCACAGATCAATGTTTTTAAAGTAATTTAAAACCTATTTACTGCCAAAGAAATTAAAGACTAGGAACTTGTATACCCCAAGTATTATTTTATTAAAAACTGTAGTTATACATCATCACTGAATCGTACTGTAGGCTATCTTTAACACTTCTGTTACTGCTCAGCCTCTCTACGACCACCAACGCAGCGAGGCGCCGACAACAACGGGCCTACGTCCAGTCTCACTGAGCCTCCCCCCTTTGGACTCATTATTAATTTAAGAGGAACTAATCTGTGTAAAATAATACGGTTACCATTTTAAAAGCTAATATAATATTACGAGTATGCCTGTACAGTTATAAACTGAATATACCCCTCATCAAGCCCATAATGCTTAACAAACTATCCAAGTCAAAGTCAAAGTCAAAATTCGGTACTTTGGTATTATACGGATGCCACTATTTTTGGAGATTAAATTTTTACCGGATACAAAGGATAACTACATAATTCGAAAAAACGTACTTTTATTGACTTACTGTACAAATTTTACATCATTCTGATGAGCGGTCTTTGTGTTGTGCCTCCCAAAAGGCAGCGATGTCTGCTAGGAGCGTGTTGAATGCGTCGCCGCCGCTAGCAGCCAGACCCGATCGCCACAGGTACGCCGCCAAATATACATCGCGCTGTGGCAGTTATGTTAGGATGGGTTATCATAAAAATGCGTACGGTTTCCTCTTCATTTCGAGGTAAATCCCACATGAAAAGAACGTCACTCATTATGAAAACAAATGTAACGTAGTGCACGGCAATAAATCACTCATGACACTGACCCAGGACCCAGATTACAGGCGGTGACAGGTGATGCGCGCGCTCTGGTCAACGACCTGACCTTGGCCTATTTGGAGGGTGTTTGGCGGCCGGAAGTATGACTCATCAGGTATCATTCGATTCGTAACAAAACAAGGAAAGTCCTACAATCATTTTTATGATAACCCATCCTAACATAACTGCCGCAGCGCGCTGCATAAGGGTGGCATCCGTATAATACCAAAGTACCCAAAATTCTTTATTGTCGTAAGCAAAATAAAATGCGATGACAAAAGTCAGTAATATGTACATGGAATTATAAAAATGTTTGACGATATGTACAATAAAAGTCAAACTTATAACTAAACAATTGAGTCATCGTTTAAAAATAAATGTACACTGTAATATTCTTTAACAACTAAAAATTCTTTCACGCTATTCCTTAATATTTTAAAATCATTTAACAATATAAACTTATTTGGAAGGCTATTGTACATCTTTATTGCTGAATACAAAACTTGCTTCTGAAAAAATGTGGTGGAATGTGGTAGGATTGCCAGGCGGTTGATAGGGCGAAAATTGTATGAGGAGGACCTTTTTTGAAAATATTCTCGATTTTTCATAACTAAACAGGTTGATTCCAAAATATATAGACAAGGGAAAGTCAGAATTTTATTCTTTCTAAAAATTCCTTGACATGACCTAGACGATCTCAGCCCGAATATGACTCTCAGTGCCTTCTTTTGCAATTTGAATATGCTTGCAGTAGCCGTTCTTTCATATCCCCAGATAGGAACAGCATATGCAAGGTGTGGATAAAAACAACCATAATATCCTGCCATTAAAATATCTAGATTAGAGAAAGTAGATAACCTACGCAGTATAAAAATACCACAGCTCAGTTTCTTAGACACTTTATCAATATGGGATGAAAATTTCAGATTTGACTCAATTATTACACCTAGAAAATTAGTTTCACAGCACTATTAAGACTAACTGATTAGAAGATTTAGATCTTATACAAAAATCAATGTACTTAGTTTTATCACCGTTAACAAGAAGATTATTTGAGTCCAACCACTGCAATAAGGAACTACCCTGAATAAACATCTCCATTTCAAGTTGATTTCTGCTTTTGTTTGATACACAAAATGTTGTATCATCTGCAAAGAGGCAACTATTACCTTTACCAACTGAATCAGTTATATCATTCATAAAAAGCAAGAAGAGCATCGGACCAAGAACCGAACCTTGAGGAACACCAGAACTTATCAAAGTTTGAGTTGATTCATGGTAACGAAGACATCCAGAAGGGTCAATGTATGGCATTGTTACAGACTGAATCCTTCCCTTTAAATAGACGATATCCAGTCCTGTGCGACTCCTCTTAAACCGATACGCTCTAGTTTTGAAAGCAATAGATTATGGTTGACGACATCAAATGCCTTTTTTAGGTCCAACAAAATTCCCATTACATGTTCGTGACTATCCAAGGACGAGACAATATTCGAAATAAAATCAAACATAGCATCAAGGGTAGACTTACCCTTCTGAAAACCAAACTGCTTGTCAGACAGAACATTATTTGCATTCAAAAAATTGTTTAAGCGGATTAGAAAGATTTTTTCCAATAATTTAGAAAACGTGGATTGGATTGCTATTGGTCTATAATTTTCTGCCTCGTCAGTGAGCCCTTTTTTAAATACAGGCTTAACCAATGACATTTTTAAAGGAGCCGGGAACTCACCACATTGGAAGAATGCGTTAATCTAATGACACAAAGGAGGGGCGAGTACCTCAACACACTCTTTCAGGACCTTAGAAGATATGCCATCTCTACCCGCAGAACAACTTGAACGGAGAGAACGTACAACCTGAATCACCTCACCTTCAGTTGTAGGCAACAAGAACAATGTTTTATCCATGAAAGGTATTAAAGTTCCATGGTTTGGAGAATTACCGTCCTTAGATCCACGCCCTATTCCAGCAAAGTATGAATTAAAGAGCTCCGAAACAGACTTTGCATCTGTAAGCAAAACTCCATTTTCATCCTTCAAAGATACTTGTTTAAAAGGCTTAGGTACTTTACTAGGATTGAAATCATTAATCACTTTCCATATGGTTTTAGGTAAGTTTTGGGAAGAACTTAATTGATCAAGCACACTTTGCGCTTTGAATGACTGAACACTATGTCTGAATTCCTTTTTCAAATTCAAGTATTCTCTCCTGAGGTAATGAGTTGATCGAAGGTTCCTAGTCAAAGTAACATCCTATTGCGCAATTTTAGCACTGAAGAATCGAGTTGAACTTTTCTAGGAACCTGGTTGCTCTTGCACTTTACTGTGCGTTCAGGAAAGCTTCATTAAAAATATGCTTTAATGATAAAATAATAACTGTCATTCTACGTTAAGTTTGAGCCTTACAATGTTCATTTAAATAAAAGCTTACATAAATTCAAAATGGCGGATATTTGTCCAAAATGGCGGAAAACCCGTTATGGGATTTAAGAAACAACAGTATTCCTGTATTAGAAACATACTTAGAAATATATTCCACATATTCTTGGTCTGTTTTTTCCAGATTGGTGGTGGTGGTTCTAGTTTATTTAGTAAATTCATGCAGGGAAACAAAGGAAATGGAGGCCATTTTGAATGACGTCATCCTGAGTTTTGAATGATGGCAAAACTCATTTCATCGATTTCAAGTCGGGAAAATCAGTAGCCTATCCATCTGGTACATTCGTAGGTGATACTAAAATTGATTCTTGTCTGAAAACGAATTTTCTAGGTTTAATAATTGATAATCGCTTTGATTTTTCTGAACACATTGACAACTTATCTCGTAAACTTATCTCGTAGTAGTTTTTTTATTCTTCCCATGCTGGCTAAGTTTGCAAACACTGATCTACTTCTTTAATCAAATTTTGGTTCCTTTTATCCTCAAATAAGTTATGCCGTTGCGATATGGGGTGCTGAAACCACAAAAACAAAAGCCATTTTCCGTTTGCAAAATAGAGCAATTAGATTGGTCTTTGGTATGAAAAATGTAATTCATGTAGAGGCATTTTTACAGTCAACAATCTACTCACATTTTCTTGCTTATATATTTTTTAGTGTCTCTCATTCTTCATTAAAAACAAATACTTCTTAACATTAGGCACTACAATCTCAGGCATGCTTCATCTACACTAACCATTCCCCATCACAACGCTGCTTCTTTTGAAAAACACTCACACTTACACTTCACCATCATAAAACTGTTCAATTCACTTCCTTTACACACAAAATCAGTGTCAGACGTTAAAAGGTTCAGAGGCAGGATCAGGTCATTTTTGGTTGGTAAAGAGTACTACAGCAACCAGGAATATTTTACTGACAATGATAATTTTTAGTTGGAGCAGTAGTTTATTTTATTTTAAATATTTTGTTACTGAGTAACAATGTTGACGATTGTCCATGCTATATATATAGTTTTATGACAATAAACGATCTTGATCTTTGATTCTTGAGAAAACGCGGGGGTTAGGAAATGTCCACCCAAGTTTTTTTTTTACCTTCCTATACTTCCAACTAACTAGTTCAGCAGGAATTTTCTCTGTGCGGGTGTTTGCACACAGAATTGTTGTCAGCTGCTGGACTAGATCCGATATCGTTGGCTTATGGCTCATTTTAAAACGAAAAATATAACCTAGCAAATTCATTGAGCAAAGTTTCAATATCACAAATAGCCTAATAGTAATTGTCCTACAAAATTCCAAAATAGTCTAAAGCCTATTTACGATTTGTCTTTGGGTGAACTCTGTGATATCGGAATTCTGCTCACGAAATCGCTAGATTCTTTTTGCTCTAAAAAAAAAAACATAAATCGTCGATTTCGTATAATCCGTTGAGGAGAGACCCCGGGTTGAAAGTTAACATTGGATCCGTAAGATTATGAAAAAAGCAGGTAGACGCAGAAGACTGGAGCTTGCTCTTAGAATCAATTTAACGTTTAAGCATAGAATACAAGTACAGGTATATAGTTAATGGCTTAATTTCCGTATCTCCTCAACGGATTAGAGCGTATCCGAAATAGTTTATGAACGTGTATTACTCATTTTAAAGAAAACCCCCACCTGGTGCATAATATACTAGTGCCCAGAAATTTGATGTAAAAGACAATAATTTTGAGAAATTCCAAAATATTCAATACTTGCGTTTTTAATGAGAAACCCTTTTGTGATATCAAAATTCTGCTCACTGGAACAGCAGTTTGTTCTTTCAAAGTAGCCATAAAGCAATGATTCCTATAATTAAGTCTATGTTTGTATCCAGGCCCATAATTTGTGAATAAACGTGTGCAATTAATCATTGTGGCCCCAAAATGGAGGTAAATATTAGAAGAAACCTCCACAACAGCTCAGTAGTTTACGTTTTTCACTATTCCTTTATTTTAAAAGGTATCTTGAATTATTATTAGGAAGACGCCGAAATAACGCAGCCAATTTGCTATTCGGTCCCTCAAAGTGTAATTATAGCGTTTAGCGCGCTAATAGCGCACTGGCATTGTGTCATATTATTGTTAAGGTGAGAGAGTAGACGCTCACAGTAATATATTTCTATCCCGATTCTGTTTTATTATCTACTGTTAACTACGGCTTCCTTCCCCCACTACAATGCCCTCGCGTCTCTCACACTTTCGTGTACATGTGAGAATTGAGAATCGTAGGTATCGTGGAATGCCACATGAAGATAAACAAACTAAACAAACAAACGTAGGGAGAGAAGTGACAGTTGTGAACGTATACAACTTCCGCAATACTGTAGCACACATACCTCGCTGATGACTTAAAACAAACGGTTTCATTTGATTTTAATTTATCTGTAATAGTAAACATATTTGAAAAATGTGTAAATGTGTATTGTTGTGTCACTACACAACAATAATAATGTCCCGCAATTCAGCAAAACCTAACCTAAAACAGACAAATTAAACTAACGAAACATTTTAATTCGAACGTTTTCCAAAGTAAAATAGAATCTACTCACTCGTCATAACTATCCTCATCATTTTTCTTGTGTATTTTATCACTATCACCAAAAAACCACATCATAACCCCGCCCGGTAAGTTAACATAACCTCATAACCTCTTACAGCAATCGGACAATCGTTTCGCGTTCGGGACGTCTGCACCTCGAAAGTACCAACACTGACGCTGAAAAATATCGTACACGTATCGGCAGCGTCAGTATGGCCAACCTGGCTACATTGTTCGCAGCTGTCGTTCGATTGTTCTCTAAGAACAATGGATTGCTGACTTCTTTGCCCACTTGACTTGGCTTTTAAATCGCTAATTACTCGAACTGATAACGCTCTAATTAAGTTACACGGTTACACACGGAACCCATCACCATTTCTCGTCATTTATAAGGGATTGCATGTTTCCAGAAATTGAGTAAATCGTGTTACTATATAGTTTGCTCTAGAGGTATACCGGTATGTAAGTTACCCATTAATTTCCATAATACTCCCCCAAAAAATACAAATTAAAAAGTAGCAGGCCTTAAGTACCTATATGCCTAGTACCAAATCCCTGCCATTGTCCTGTTTTAAGTCAGTGAGACTTATTTTCCTGATGTGCTAAACAAACATGCATCTGGATAATGTATAATTATATTACACAATTTGGTTAAGTGTTTTGTGAGTGATATCCTAAAAGTACAGTACACAGCTTTGCCAACTTCCTTGTATATTCTTGTTCTAGATTTTCCTTGTATGCTCTAAAAAAGTAGAATGTAAACATATTTAAAAGAACAACAAATACGTAGAACATTTTTATGTCTAAGTCTGGCCATAATAAACATGAAATTAATCTTAAATCAAGTGAAGAAGACGAATAGTAAGTATCTGTATATTTACTGTAACATATCCGAAGTTGGTGAATATAACTGTAGGCCAGTTAAATGACGTTTAAAGGTTCGGGGGTTTGATAATACTATTTATTTATACTTAGCCATGCAATTCTAAATATACCTACTAAGTTTGGGATAGGCATCATCATTTTGAAAGTAAACAGTAATGATTTTGTTGACAGTGAAAGTTGACATAGGTCAGGGGTGTTTGTCATACATTAAAGTTTATAGACAAAACAGGCTGTACAAATATATGGACTTAAGTAAAGGCGGTCCCACACTTCTCGGGAACAGGCCCGAACATTCGGCCGAACTCCGAATGATCGGAGTATTCGCGAGAAGTGTGAATACGGGAACATACGGGACGGAATGTTCAGTGAACATTCGGGAGAATGTTCGGCCGAATGTTCAGACCTGTCGCGAGAAGTGTGGGACTGTCTTAATGGACACTAAATTAAAACAAATATGAGGGTTACTTAAACAACCAACTAGGATCCGGCTTGTTTAAGTAACCCTCATATTGGAAACTTCCAATCGAACAACGCAACAATACCGCGGAATGTAGGAGAGAAGTGCCAGTTACAAAAACGCGGTCTGTAACGCGGCATGTAAAGGTAACGACTAATGTTGTTTATCCCTAGCAATTTATGTTGCAGTACTTATTCAGTAAAATAAAGCTACAAACACAAACAACCAATTTGGCATATTTGGAAATAATTAAAATAAATGCTGAATAATACTAAAGGTCCTTTAAATTTTACAGAACATTGGAAAATTCCAGATTTTTGTGTATAAATATAAATGTAAAAAAATTCAATGTAACAAAAATATCATAACACTTGCTACAGTTGTATTGCTTATACACTATACAGTAATTACAATATACAGGATATTTGTTTAATGCAAATCAATTTTCAAGTACCAAAAGACACTGTTTAAGAACAAATAAAGTTCATAAGTTGGCAACCCTACTTCATTTACTTCGCCCTTTATAAGCTAATTTGAATTGTTCCAATGCTGCTTATTTCATTTTATGTTATTTGTAAGTTATAAAATTTAAAGTACTAAAGTAGGTTTTACAATTTTCTTCAAAAAGTGGACTGTTACATAAATGCTGCAGTCTATTTGAGCCCCTACTCTAAAACAATTATGTTTAAATTATAAAATTGTAGGAATTAGTTTTAGCAAGTGATAAAATAAAGAAAATATATTTTAGCTATATCTATTATTTGTAGGTTTTGCTTTAAAATTCTGGTTTGCATTTTAAAAGAGTCTAGTTATACTTAAACTAGCACCTGTTCACACGTGAAGCTGAATTTACTTCTAAACAGAGGATTTTAGTGTAAATCAGTGATAACTTATTGACACTGAACAACCCAAGATGCTCTGTATTCCTCAAACTCGCTTCACTATATTTTCAAAAATTATTCATTCCCTGCCTCAGTATGTTGGTCCATTTGTTGTAAAAACCAATTTTTGTTGTTAATGGCAAAAACTCGCCCGATTTTAAAAGTAGCTTTAGTAAGCTTCCCAGAAAAGTTTCTTTTTGTTTTTTACGGTCCAACGGTCTTTCAAGGATTAAGAAGAAATTCTAATGTATTTCTTATAACTTAATATTGTTGCTAGTAATTATTATCAGACATCAGATTTAGACGAAGTTGCAACATATTTGATCAGACTTCACACCAAATAGACTTGACAAGAATTTTGGGTTTAGTCCCTTGTATGCGGGGCGTGCGAGAAGCTGCCAGTGACAGTGAACCCGTCATTCTAGGTGTTGTAAATCACACTAGACAATACCGATCCTTTGACTGAAGGTCGAGCCTTCGCACGCTGCCGGTCGGTAAGGAAGAATTATTTGAAAAACTGCTAGCGCTCTAGTGGCCAAACTCCAAACGAAAATGCGGAATTCTATCTGACTCCTGCCCCCTCTTAAGCTTGGTGGCGAGAGTTTTACTGTGTGTGACACTGTTAAGACCTTGGGTGTCACACTTGACACTGAACTCCCCTTTTTTAACACATGTCACTCTTTCATTACAGCGTGCGATTGGAAGGCTGAGAGGCTTATCCAGATTTAAACCTGAACTGCCAGAACACGCCAAGCGGCAGCTTATGCGATCACTGGTCCTCCCAGTTTTTACCTATTGATTCACTGTCTAGGGGAACAGCATCTCTAAGGAAGCCATGGCCAGAATTCATGGGACTCAAAACTCTGCTATCAGGTTCATTTATAACCTGAGGTTTCATAATCACGTGTCCTGCTTTTGAGAGGCTGCAAACATGATCCCGATGGAAGTTTTGTGTGGGAAACTGACCTGCTGCATGGTACACAAAGCGCTCGTACTGGGTGAGCCTCGGTACCTTTGCGAGAGACTCCGGTACTGGGAACCGCTGTGACCTGCCCCAGAAACCTGCACTTCCCCAGACTGAGGCTGGAGGTCGGAAGACGGGGTTTCTCATATTTCGGCCCAAAGTTGTACAATGGCCTCTCTCAAGCACTCAAGAGCTGCTGCTCTTATACCTCTTTTAGATTCAATTTAGTTAGTTTAGTTTTATGTCTTTATTGAAATATTTTATTCAGTATATGTATGTTTTTTTGTAAGTTAGTTTAGTTTTACATTATGTCATTGACTTGAGTTGATTTGAAAACCAATTAATGTACAATTGAAATCCGCTTGTAAATAAAGGCTTTTTTGGCAAGTTTGGGGGTTAAGGAAAACCTCGTAATGGGACCAAAATAAATGGTTCTGAAAAACACTGCATAAAATTGTTGAGTATTAGGCCATAGGGGTACACTGTACACCCATAAGGCTGTATTTAAATAAGTTAAGTATTTACTGAATTATACATTTAAGAAACTACTGTTGCAGTAGAAAATCACTAACACGACCCTCAATACCACGACTTCCTCGATAACAAGTGCATTTTTAAAATCCCTGTGAGATTGCTACAACACTTAATGTTAAATGTATCCCTGTAGTACGACTATTATTGTTTTACAAACCTCAATAGCAGAGCTTTTTCCCTAATTCAGATCTCAGTTCAAACCCCCTATAGCACGTATTTTTCAACCTCAGTAGACACAATGGAACCTTTATAACACGAGTTCAATCAGAACAAATGTTTTTAAGTAAATAATTCCTTGGAATCAGGTCTAAACATGAAAACCCTGCTCCCACCCTTCCTTTGGAGAGTTGATCCAAAATGTACTTGCTATAAAAGTCTTTAGAGAAACCAGTAACCTTAATAGCATAACTTTTAGTCTACACAACATTGATAACACAAACCTCAACTAGAAGAGTACCTCGATAACAAGACTGTTTCCCAAATCGCCTTGAGAGTCTTGCTATCAAGGTTCTACTGTATTTCCCGATCAAACAATAAAATATTAAATAACTGAGTTAACTCACAAGAACACAATTCAACTGATGCAATACGCAATGACGACCAGATTGAATAAGAGAAAAGCATTTACTACCGAAAAGTGGAAATCATAAACCTATAAGTATAATTATGCAGCCTCAAAGTTTGTTATTTATGACAATTTCAATATTTTGTAAATTACGTTTTCTCATTTTCAAATAAAGGATTGTTACGTTATGTTTTTAGCCAAAAATTAAGTGTCTTCATAAAACTTGACTAATTTTCAAACTTTGGCTTAAAATATATTTTAATACAGTTCAGTTACATTTTTACTTTCTCCCCCTATACATAGTATATGGAGAAAGTATTGTTTTCGTCAAAATTTTCGAATTTGAGTTGTTAGTGGAAATATTCGTTTTGGTGCTCCCTGAACCCAAAAAAGTGGTTTTTACGTGATGTCTGTCTGTGTGTGTGTGTGTGTGTCCGTGTGTGTGTGTGTGTGTGTGTGTCTGTGTGGATGTGTACAGAGCTAGAGCCCTAACCAATGGGCCGATTTTTATGAAATTTGGTATGTAGGTACTAATCCACGATATCTCCAGGTGTTTTTTTCATTTTTTGGAATTTTTGATTTTTAAGGGTAATTATCCCCCAAAAACCACCAAAAATCATGAAAAATCAAAATTTCTCAAAAACGGCTCTAACGATTTTGATTAAACTTTGGTCGTTTGTAGAACTTTAGTTTTCCAATAAAATGACACCACCCGCATGTCTGTAAAAATGCGGGTTCAGAAATTACAGGACTTAAAACATTAAAAATTAAGTTTTTTGGATTTTTCTTAAAAATACATAAGTATAAAAAAATATTACTATTCACCATTAAAAAGAGCTCAAAAAACTAAATAATTTAGTATTTTTAATTACTATTCTACGATTGCTGGTTGCGGAGAAAATTGGAATTTTAATTTTGCGGTAAACGCAGTACGTTGTCCAATGTTATTCTTATGGGGAATACAAAAATTACTATTTCTCTCTTATATACTGATAAATTGCATTCAAACTTGATATGCTTGTCAAGTTAGCATTGGCCAACAGTGGAAATTTGAAATATGTTGCCCCTTAATATCCCTGGGGGGGAATAGGGGCATTTCCCCTCTTAAAACCACGAGTGTAGCAATGGATTATGTAGTGCCTCCAAAGCAGGGATTTGGGTGGATGTTTTTTAAAACAACTTGTTTACAAGATTTTCTGTACATTCGACCGTGCTTTGTATTCTATATTTGGTAAATAAAAAGTAATTTATTCATTAAAGTTGGACTAAAAGGGAGAAAGTATGTGTCAGTTTCCTGATACCGTTTATTAATTAAAGCTTGGTTTAACCTCCACGATGCCGTAGATATCTTAATAGTATCTATACCCATACTCGCGACAGGCACAATAATTTAAACACTCTCACAAAACGTATTTATAATTCCGTTTAAAATTAAAAACTCATACATTTACGAGCAAATTCCCAAGGACATAACTTAAAATTCTCTAAACCTTTTATTTTCTCTATGGGTTTCACAGATAACTTTTTATTCTTTGGAAGCTGAATATCCCTTAGAAGAATCAAAAGCCTTCAAATGGACACAATGATCTACGGGGCTACGAGCAACGAGGGAGAAAAGCATACGGGATAAACTTGTTCATAGTAATCCATGAATCTATGTTTGACAATCGTAAGATGTGAAAATACCGCAATGTTAAATGAATACTCACTGATGGTTATTTGTCCTACACAGCATTTTTATGTTATGACTAGTGATATGTTTGTTTTTCATACCATCAGAAATTTATTTTTTGGGAAGCTTTAAAATTTGTCCTTATCTATGACCCCTTTTAACAACCATATTATGATTACTTCGTTAGGGTTTCTTATTTTGAAATCTATGACTGAAATTGGGTTTAGATATAGGATATAAGCACCTAAGTAAGCATACTGTATTGTTTCATTTTGTTCAACTTTATTAATCAAAGTTTGCCTTCTACTGCAGCTTCAGTTGAAGCTGTATTGATTTTGCAGCGTTTGTTCCCAGGTAAATATTATTTTCTGATGGTAGGCAATTTGAGGATTTTAGGTTATATTGGAAAGGATGTGAGCAGGGCCGTACTCAGGGGGGAAGCAAGGGGGGACAACTTTGTTGTCTAAAAAAAGGTCACCAACTTGGATCCGGGCGGTGACAAGGGCCCACACCACCAGGCCTGCCCAGGGGCCCGTGAAAGCTGAGTACGGCTCTGTGTGAGACTGTAAATAAGCCTAGAACTTTTATATTTTTACTTTCTCCCCCTATACATAGTATATGGAGAAAGTATTGTTTTCGTCAAAATTTTCGAATTTGAGTTGTTAGTGGAAATATTCGTTTTGGTGCTCCCTGAACCCAAAAAAGTGGTTTTACGTGATGGATTTGTGTGTGTGTGTGTGTGTGTGTGTGTGTGTGTGTGTGTGTGTGTGTGTGTGTGTGTGTGTGTGTGTGTTTCTGTGTGGATGTGTACAGAGCTAGAGCCCTAACCAATGGGCCGATTTTTATGAAATTTGGTATGTAGGTACTAATCCTCGATATCTCCAGGCATTTTTTCATTTTTTGAATTTTTATTTTTAAGGGTAATTATCCCCCAAAAACCGCCAAAAATCATGACAAATCAAAATTTCTCAAAAAACGGCTCTAACGAGTTTGATTAAACTTTGGACGTTTATAGAACTTTAGTTTTCCAACAAAATGACACCACCCGCATGTCTGTAAAAATTTGGGTTCATAAATTACAGGACTTAAAACATAAAAATTCAGTTTTTTGGATTTTTCATTAAAGAACATAAACGTAAAAAAATATTACTACTCACCATTAAAAAGATCTCAAAAAACTAAATAATTTAGTATTTTGAATTACTATTCTACGATTGCTGGTTGCGGAGAAAATTGGAATTTTCATTTTGCGGTAAACGCAGTACGTTGTCCAATGTTATTCTTATGGGGAATACAAAAATTGCTATTTCCCTCTTATTTACTGATAAATTTCATTCAAACTTGATATGCTTGTCAAGTTAGCATTGACCAACAGAGGAAATTCGAAATATGTTGCCCCTTAATAACCCTGGGGAATAGGGGGCATTTCCTCTCTTAAAACCATGAACTCCTCCTGTATCCGCACCTGTCAGTGTGTGTGGGCAGCTACCAGACATATGTTATTTGTCTTGGCAGCAGTCAGCGTCACTTATCGACTTATCCTACATATTATATCCTACATTAAGTTGATATTGGATTTACTCTTCATTCAGATTACTGTAGGATATTTGGTATCAAATCACTGTACACACTATGATTCGTAATTTAATATTTACAGTTACCATTCTTTCATATATAGTTGTGACCTCCTCAGGAAGTAAAAAAAGTAATTATTTATTAAGGGATTTTTTAATTTGTTGTCTTCAAAGTTTGGGGGGGCAATGCTCCCCATGCCCCCTCTCACTCCGCATGTGTATTCATTTAATTAACTGAACATAAACACAAGAGGAGGATAGCTATAATTGTTTTTATTGATAACCAGCACTACATATAACATAGAACACTAGCTCGTCGATAGGATGGTGCAGTTTATCAGGCTCTTGAACCAGGAGGAGTCATGAAACCAACTCTCAATCCTTTTTCGGGGGTGCGTAATAAGCCCAATGCGGCTGATGTGCCTCGGGACTCATGTCCGCCCCTTCTGATGATGATGATGATGATGGAACACTAGAACCTAAAAATCTTATCCTTTATCTTCTAATATAGTTTTAACACCTTTTGCAATAATGAAAATTTAATTATTACATATAATACTCAGCGTCTATAGATGCATATCTTATTAATTTTTGAATGTTTTAGAACATCCTTTCTTGATGATCATTTTACGTGTTGTTGATGAAAATTACTCAGTGATTTTATAAATTACTAAATAAAACACATTTTTACGTAAAAACAACTCTATATATTTCAGTTGGCATTGCCGAAATATATCACCATTTGTTAATAATAATGGTGTAAATATATAGTGTTGTTTTGACGTTAAAAGTTTTAGGTCAAAACAACACTATATTTTTATACCATTATTAACAAATGGTGATATATTTCGGCAATTCCAACTACAATATATAGAGTTTTTTAAAGTAAAAATGTGTTTTATTTAGTAATTTACAAAATCACTGAGTTTCATTCCAACCTTTTAACCTGAATTTTAAGTGTATCAAGCTTTTAAATTAAATAGGATATATTTTTTAGAGAATAGCACTTGAATAAGCACTTACGACGAGTTATTATTTTATTTGTGATACACTGTTATCATGTCTTCAAGGAAAAACTATTTATTAAGTCCTTTAAAATATGCTACGCACACTACTTTACAAATTACAAGTGGCACACCTTAAAACTAATTACAGGTTTAAACAGGTTCCTTCACAAAGCTGGTCTTTATTGGTGTAGCAGTAAAGCATTGCAGAATGCATTTAGTCTTCGCAGGAACTTAAAAATACAGGTACAATAATTGGCACATAGATTTAGTAATGCTAATTTTATGGGAATAAACACATTATAGCAATAAATCATTGTTATAAATATTTTTATAAATATTGTTTTACATACAATATATTTTATAATAACGTTTGTTTGTAAATAAATAAATAAATCTTTATTGTCACATAAACGTTTACAAACATAGAACAGCTATAAAACAGGTGACATTGTCCACATCAATACAATTCTAATTATATCAATTACATTACATTAAATCGAAATTCTAAAGTTGTAAAACAAACAAATCAAAACTGTTGCTTGAAATACAATTGTTTAGTCATTTAATACGTACAACAATAGACACATTACAATTGATTATCATTCTAGTACTCATTCACACTGTAATAAGTTTTACATGGTTTTATTGAGCATAAAATCGGGAAAGGCTGCTTTTAAAAGATCTTGAGTGGATTTTCATTTGCATATATTAAAGGTAATTTATTAAAAAGCTTTTTCCCCATTTGTGTCGGTTTTAGCGAATTTCCCCTATAGGGAAGAAGCTATTACCGTAGGTCTCATGATAAGACTTAAGCCCGAGACCATGATAACTTTTCATTTTGAGGTCTCCAGATGCCAAAAACACCATTCGTTCAAATTTTTATATGTATGTGTGTGTGTGTGTGTGTGTGTGTGTGTGTGTGTGTGTGTGTGTGTGTGTGTGTGTGTGTGTGTGTGTGTGTGTGTGTGTGTGTGTGTGTGTGTGTGTGTGTGTGTGTGTGTGTGTGTGTGTGTGTGTGTGTGTGTGTGTGTGTGTGTGTGTGTGTGTGTGTGTGTGTGTGTGTGTGTGTGTGTGTGTGTGTGTGTGTGTGTGTGTGTGTGTGTGTGTGTGTGTGTGTGTGTGTGTGTGTGTGTGTGTGTCCGTAAGCACGATAACTCTCGTAAAAAGGTCCGATCTTAATGAAATTTGGTACAAATGTGTAAAGCACCATTTATTCGAAAACCAGACGAATCGCACCATCCGAAGGGGGGTTTTTGGGGGGTTTTGTACCCCAAAAATGGGTTTTTTGGGGTTTCCACATGTAATTTTTATTTAAATTAAATTTTAATTGTTACCATTGAATTCAGCATAAAAAACAAACAATTTGGTATATTGATCATTGCTCTACGTCAATTGGTTACTGAGATATTGAAAGTGCTAAACACAGTATACGTTGTCGTTGTAATGTTATTCTTATGGAGAAAAAGAAAAATTGTATATTTCGCTTATTTATGAACATTATCTGACAAAATTTGGTATATGGCTTTATCTGGTTGTGGTTCATTGTTGTTTACACAGAAAAAAAAATTGTTGCCTATGGTTCCGTAGCAGCAAACCTTGGTACTTGGTCCTGTTATTCTTATGTAAAATAATTAAAATGTTAAATATTGCTTATTTATGAATGTACATGGATGAAACTTGGTATGTGACTTCACTAAGATTAGTTCTATTGATATTTGCATAAAAACCCATTATTTTTTGTTCCTTGTTGCAGCAAACCTGCGTACTCATCCCCAATGTTATTCTTATGGAGAATAATTAATATTTTAAATATCGCTTGTTTGTGAATATTTTCCTTATGAATCCTGTTAAGTGTTTTAATGTGTTATGCTATATATCATTGGAAATTCGCTGAGTATGCAGGTTTTCTGCGACGGGGGTATTCTCTATAAGCATCAGACGCTGTCTTGGATATTGGACGTTATTTTTAAACCTTGTATTATAGGTGTACTCAAAATTGCCATTAAACAATTTTTCAAAGTTTGCCTGTTCCATTAGTAGTAATTTTAAAATAGTTAATTTGGAACTGTGATTATTTTTAATTCTCTTTAATTGGTTTGCATGATGATTTCCAAAGTGTAAATGTCATTAGGGGTGCCCATCCCCCCCCAAAGGCAATAGCGTGATTCCCCCCAAAATTATAATTGGTCCTTACTATCCCCCCCTCTACAACAGTCAATCAAAATCAGTATTATTTATACAAAACATAACACATATATACAATTATTTAGCATTGTATGTTTAATGAAGCAAAGAAAATTATATATATATACATATATACATACATATATATACATATATATACATACATATATATACATATATATACATACATATATATATACATACATGTATAGAATATATTTGAAGAAAGAAAACGTATAGGCTATAGTCATGACACTGACAAAGTTTAAATAACAAAGGAAATGAGCCTACATGGACCTCAGTGGTCTGTGTATAAGACTCGAGTTGTTTCATTTTTGCCTATAAAAATATTCTATAAATATGTTACGAAGAATGGTCTTATATAAGATTTCTGTTTACTAAATTAATATGTTAACTAAATATACTTTTCACCAGTTGCAATTATTTCAATAGGACTTACTTATATTTAGTAAATTGAAATTTGTTAATAATGACTAAGATTGATTTCAATTGCCTTGATATTATCCAACGGTTAAAGTGTTAACAGATGGGGGGGGGAAATAATTCCCTAATTTAAAAATAAAGTACCCTTTTCTATTCTCCCCATTTAACAACTTTCACTGAAACCATAGTGGAGGCTAACTACCCACAAATAAAATTCAAGTTGTCACTTTAAACCCATAATTTTAGATAGTGAATACCCTAAAAGATAGGAACTTATATTGCAGTTTGTTTTAGCGAATTTTCCCTATAGGGAAGAAGCTATTACCGTAGGTGGTATGGTAAGACCTAGGCCCAAGTCCATCATAACGTTTCGTTTTGAGGCCCCCAGATGCCAAAAACACCATTCGTTCAAATTCTTGTGCCCAAGTAGCATAGAAATAATTTGTAATATTTTCAAAATAATTTCAAATGGTTTTGAAATGAGTTTTTATTTAAAACGAGTTAAAATTATTTTAATATAATTATGATATGGGTTTACAATTGATTACAAATAATTTTGAAAACATGTATTAAAATCATTTCTATATCAGTTTTAATATTATTTTAAATAAATGTTACAAAACTCGTTCAAAATAGTAAAAACAATATTTTAAAATGGTATTAATATAATTTTAAATTATTTTCAATAACAAAATTTGATGCTTTTATAACATTATAATAAATTATTCCAAATCATTGTTTTTTCGATCAAAAATTATGAAGAAATTATAATGAAAATAAGTTTCACATTAGTTTCAAAATAATTTTAAATAATTTTGAAACAATTTTAACATATCTTTAAATTAGATTCAAAATAAACTTGAAATATTGATTTAAATTGTTTATATATTGCTTTAAAATTATATTAAATAACTTTTTACTCAATTGAAAATCGTAACTAAACCTTTAAAAATGATTTTAAAATTTGATTAAATAAATAACTTTTAAGAATATGAAATGTTTAAAATTATTAATATTGCTTTTTTCAGTGATTAAAAGTTAATGAGAAACATGGATTGCTTAGCAAAGAAGTTCTGTATTCGTTTCAAAATTGTTTATCTTTACCTAAAATGAGTTGATGTAGTAATTCGTTTTCAGCCTAAAAAAACTTATATGAATGGACATTTCATTTCCTTTCCTGTGAAAGTCTATGTAAACTAAATAAATACTTTCGTGGGTATTTTTATATTTGTTGCATGCAAAGGATTTGTGTAAAATCGGTTTTGGGTACCATATTGCTCAACAATTTTATATATATAAAAGGAATATTATAAGTTTTGTTTCTACAACCTTACAAGATGTATACAAATTATAGTGTTTACCAGCAACAGCAAAAGCAAACAAGGAATGCTAATAGTTTCACCAAGTCCTCGTAGGGTGTAGTCAATTGGTTATTTTATGTTGCCAGCCCGACCTTTATATATCAAGGGTCAAGTGGAAGTGGTCAAGATGGTTAAGAGTCTTCATCACCCTCGCGAAAAAGCTAAAAACATGCTTTCGTAGTACCCTGTTTCTGACACCATTTTTCATCCGATTTTCTCATAAACACTCTTAAACTTATCACAAAGAGTGTGTCCTTTTTTATGTAACCTCATAATATTGAAAAAAATATAATTTAGCATCGAGAAAATCTATCAAAATTAGCCAAAATGACTTGATTTTCATAATTATTTAAAAATACTTCCATGAATAATTTTGAAATTTTCAGGTTATAGAAAGAAGCAGTAAGATTCGAAATGTAAGCAGAAATTTATCCCATCAACAATTGTTTGTAGGTTGCAACGGAAACAGGGTACTACGAGAGCGTGTTTTAGGCAAAAACGGGGCGTGTGAATAGTGATCAACAGGTTGTGGGTTCAATACCCGGTTTGATCATAATATTTTTGAAACGTAAAATATGTTTCATAATTTTGTTCAATGATTTTCATGCGTATCACATTAGTCAGATTGTGAAAATAAATATAAACAGTATTTTTTTCTGTAAATATTAATTTTGTAATTTTTAAAAATATTTTTAAATCATTTAAAATTAATTTAAAACTGATTTATAAATTATTTCAAAATTATTGTAAAATAAATTTTAAAATGATTTAAAAATATGATAAAATAGATCAGATAGGAAATTGGTTTGTAAACAAATCATTTTATAATAATTTTGAAAAAATTATTATAAAATAATGTTAAAAAAATGTTAAAATTATTTTAAAATTGATTTGGCCTTTAGAAATGCTACTTGGGGTATGTATATATTATATGTGTGTCCGTAGGCAAGATAACTTTTGTAAAAATGGTCCGATCTTGATGGAATTTGGTATAAACGTGTAAGGCAGCATCTATTTTTATGAGTTCAAAAACCAGACAGATTGTGCCATTATAAGGGGGGTTTTTACCCAAAAAATGGGTTTTTTGAACTTTTACATATAGTTTAAATTTGAACCATACCAAATAAAAAGCCAAACTTGTTTGTTTGGTTTGTTTGTTTAAAGCCAAACTCGAGTTTACACTATTGGATTCAGCTTAAAAAAACGAACAATTTGGTATTTTGATCATCGCTCTACGACAATTGGTTACCGAGATATTGAAAGTGCTAAACAAAGTACGTTGTTCAATGATAATCTTATGGAGGATAAGTACAATTTTATATCTCGCTTATTAATGAACATATATTAATGAAATTTGGTATGTGGATTTTTATGGTTGGGGTTTACTGATATATTTGCATATAACACCCATTTTTTGTGGTCCCCATGGCAGCAATCCTGCGTACTCAGCAGCTATAATGTTATTCTTATGGGGAATAAGAAACATGTGATATCTTGCTTGTTTATGAACATAAATTGGTAAAACTTGGTATGTTGCTTCATCTAGTGGCGATCCATTGGTATTTGCATAAAAAAACAGATTTTTGTGGTCCTTGATGCAGCAAACCTGCATTCTCTGTCCTAATGTTTATCTTGTGGAGAATAAATAAAAAGTCATATCCCGCTTATGAATATGCTTTGACGAAAGTTGGTAAGTGGCTTCATGACTTAGTGAAGTACCATTTGAAATTCGCTGAGTATGCAGGTTTGCTGCAACGGGGGTATTTAAACATAGTTCCCTTGACTCAGGCCCAGTCTGGCTCTATTGGTGGCCCTCGGCTAGATGCTGATTTGAGGCCTCCCCCCCCCCCCCCGGAAATAAAACGAGGACTAAGGGGTCCTCTCAAGGCAAAATTGTTACATTTGCTACATGCAGCTAACGTGGTTTTAAATAGTTATTAATTTTAATGGATGTGGTTTAAATGAATTGCACAAGATTTTACCAATATATCAGAGCAAATTTAGATTTATTAATTATTGAATTAATTTTGAAGAATACCAAAGTTTGATATATATAGAGGCTAGGAAATGTGAGGATTTTCTTCTGACGGAACAGTGATTTACAGGATTCATTTCTTTTTAGGTGAAATACAATACGGAGAGCCTTTTTCTGAAGTCGAAAAATATACTTTGTTCTTGAACTCTCAAAGCCCCAAATTGGGAAAGCGTATATCAGATGTGGATAAAAACACCCGTAATAAAGCGTCAACATAACATCAGAGTTGGCATGTTGAGCCAGCTTCCGGATGGCAAACAAACTAAGCAAACAAACTAAGCTTTCCTATGACTTTATTTACGTGATTTTAAAACTTCAGGTTTGCATCAAGTTTCAGTCCAAGGAAGTCCACAGAATCTACACAAGTGGTTTCAGTCTCATCCACTAGAAGTTGAACATAATCTGAATTATTGTTTCTAATAGAAAAATTAAGAAGTTGGGTTTTGTCTGTGTTTACGATAAGGCCATTTGCTCTGAACCATTGAAAAAGGTAATTTGAATCGATAAAGCTATCCATTTCCATCCCAGCCATACTTCTTTCTCTGAAAAGAAGTGTCTTATCGAATTGGGCCCAAGACAGACCATCTTCATACCATTCATTTCATCATATCATTGGGCCTTGTGGGACACCCATCCTGACTGACATGTCGGTGGAATGTACTTTACGAACACAGTTTGTTGAATCGATGTAGGAAATTTCAACTTTTTGTTTGCGCCCTGATAGATATGATGCAAACCATTTGTTCGCTCGTCCTCTTATACCCATTCTATTAAGCTTATGAAGGAGAACTGAGTGATCAACCAGGTCGAAAGCCTTGCTCAAATCAACAAAAAGACCTATAGCATGTTGTTTGTTGTCGAGAGCTTCTACAACCTTATTTACAAAACAAAACATGGCATCCAAAGTGCTTTTGTTTTTCTGAAATCCAAACTGATTTTTAAATAGGCTGTTGTTAGTATTAAAGAAACTAAGGAGTCGTTTAGCAACAATTTTTTCAAATACCTTTGAAAAAGTTGACAATAATGAGATTGGCCTATAGTTACCACAAATATGAGGATCTGATTTTTTATGCAACGGTTTTACAATAGCTATTTTCAGAAAAGATGGAAATTCAGCAGATGAAAAAGAAAAATTTATCAAGTGAACCAGTGGTAGACAGAGTAAATCAACACAATATTTCATTAGCTTTGATGATATTCCATTACAGCCAACAGAGTTACTAACTATCAATGTCTGGATAGCTTCCAAAATCTTGTTAACATTTGTAGGATACAAAAACAGTGATGTACATGGAGATTTAAAAGAACTTTCATTGGTGAATGAAGGGACAAAGGACAGATTAGGTTGTGAATTCAACTTTACTCCTAATCCAATAAAGAAGTTATTGAAGAGATTGGCTTTTTCAAATGGCTCTTCAACCATTTTACCACGTGCATCAGCTACCGGACCTATCTGGCAGGACGATACCTTTCTACCTTTCCTAATAAAATCTTCGTCAATGATTCTCCACATGGCTTTAGACTTTGAGTTGGATTTCTTAATGAATCTCAGCATGTTTTCAGATTTTAATTTGCGAATAGATGACCGATATTCACTTTTCAACTTTAGGTAAGACTGTCTCACAGGATCAGAAGAAGGGAGATCACTGGATGCAGTATTCAGTACAATTAGTTGCTCCCTCATCCGTTGAAGATCGCCATCTAGGACTACTTTTGAATTAAGTTGTCCATGTTTAAATTTAATCTTCCAAACAGGAAAAGCAACATCCAAGATAAAGGAGAGTGTTGCGTTGAAGACACTATATTTATCATCCATGGATTTTGAAGAGAACATATCAGTCCATGTTTCTTTTGAAAGCAAATGACGAAATACCAATGAATTGCTGGAATTGAAAGTACGTGTGAACATAAACTTGGCAGAAAAAGTTACAGGAGTTGAGGAAAGCTCCACAAGTTGAGCATGGTGATCAGATAATGTAGTTTTTATAACAGCTGTGTTCATAATAGAAGGGCTTATGTCCGTGTAAACATGGTAAGAATAGACCTGGAGCCCTTGAATTCCCTGGTATATGTTTGGACGGTGTTTCGCAGGCCACAAGAACTCATAAGACTGAGGAGCTTATTACTAGTAAAGCTTGCTTCGGCCAAATTAACATTAAAATCACCCATAATGACGGTATGAGAATCACTTTTCAAAATTCTAACCAAACAATCATAAACCAAATCATGAAATGTGTCAAATTCCCTCATTTCATTTGAAGGCGGTCTATATATGCACAAGATGGTGAGAGGCTTTGGAGTCAAATCTAACTTAATGACAGCCAGTTCACAAATGACTTGCCTGCAGTATGAGCTGACATCAATCTGAATATACTTATAGTTGTCCCTAATGAACAAACAAACTCCACCTTTTTCAGAAGAAGCACGACAATATGATGAGATTAAGGAAAACCCATTCATAGATAAGACATGTAATTCAGTTGATTTTAGAAAATGTTCCGACACACAAACAATATCAGGCGCTTCCAAGTCGATAGTTACTTCAATTCACACAGACTGAAGTTAACATCTTATGTTTTGGTGCATTAAGCGTACACAGGAGTTCCTCAAATGACTTTCATGACTGGAGGAAAGTATATCATTATTTGAGTGTGCTATCGGTTTTGCCTTGGAGGCTTCTTTCCTTCTAAAACATGAGCTTCAGAGCTTGTGTTTTCCACAATTTGAATATATCTTAGGGCTGAAGTTTGATAACAGCGTGGCACATAAGCTGGAACTCTATCTGTGGACGTTCCCTGAGTACAACAGGAATAGAAGAACAAGCAGTGGCCCTCTCTGAGGTGGGAAATAACGTGGCATTTATCCTTGATACAATTACTCTTTTGCCTGCAAGATTCAAGTGAAGCCCAAAATTAGTAAAATGTATTCGATAATCTAAATTATCTAAAGACAGAAAATTACTATGATCAAAGCCTCTACAAGGCTTTTTACTTTACAGTTGATATCACAGATGGTCCGATTTAAGAATGGTTTATCAAACCTGTAGGGCACCCCTAAAACGATAACTTTTGTGTGTTTTGTTTTTCAAGCAGTTTTGCAAAATTATCCATCAGATCAGGTTTACAGCATTCATTCACAATATCATTGGTCCCTCCATAAACCAGCAGTCATTTTCATCCATTTAATTTACCACATTTTCAAACCCTTCAATCACATTGTTTAAGGTTGCATTTGGTTTAAAGCTAACAAGTACATCACATTTATCATGATATTTACTCTGCAACAGACCAGCAAACCTACGTCCATGGTTGTCAGCAAGCATTCTTAACTTAATCTTAGTGGAAACCTGATTACTACCTCTGCTGATTTCTATGTCATCAGTTACATCGGTTGAGCCAGTGTTAAACAAAACAGGGGAGGTGCCTGAGGACATGGCACAAGAAGGTTTACAATACTCAATACTCCAATAGTTTGGCTTGCCCACTGTTATGATTTTTAAACTTTTACCTTTAGCTTTATGCCTAGAACTCTTAATAGTATGAGACTTAATAGGCATTGGCAAACTAACGACTTCATTAGGTTGTTCACTATCAGATAGAATTTCAAAAGAGTTCTCACTCAAGAAATTTGGACGTTCAAAAGATTAAAGCATAATGTGATTTCCTTTTTTCCTTTTTACCACTTCCCAAGCTCCAGTAGATACTTTCATGACGTTCACGGGGGACACATTCCTCGGTTTTGTGGGGGTTGAAGCATCAACAACCACACTGTGATCCGACATAATTTCCACAGTTTGTGGATCGATACTATTTTGAGAAACACTATTTTCATTTACACTTGATTTTAGGCTAGACTAACAAGGATTCAGACGGCAGCTGTACCATTCTTCAAATGGTGTAACAAAATTGGGAACACATAGTAATGCTTAAATACAAACATTGCATTCAAAACTACATTAAAACCACATTCAAAGCTATTTGTTTGCTGAATACAATCCAACTCCGTAAAATCTGTACCTTTCATGCCAATGTTTTGAATTAATTTCACTGCAGAACCTATTAAGGAGTCAAAGTGGAATGCCTTCTTTCTGTAACAGTCAAGAAATACTAGGGACCAATGTGTACCTGATTCCCTACTTACAATATTGCTCTTGTTTAGGCAAAAAAAGCATAATTGTGTATAGAGAAAAAAGATGAATCTAGAGTTTCACTAACAGATGCCTTAGATCCTAGTTTCAATGAGTGAGTGGTAGAGGGCCCATAAAAAACACAAGATTTATTATCAAAACTTCCAGACGTTTCCTGAAAATATGTGTTAATAAGGTCATCATCAACCCATTTCTGCATGTTACCACTCTTAGAACTAAGATTACAATTTTCATTCTTAACTACATCTAATTTAAAATTAAGATCAGTAATCTTTTTCAATAAATCAGTGTTACTAGATTCTATTTTAGCAACTCGTTTTTGCAAAATATTTTTTTCAACCAAGATTGAGCTTATCTGAGTATCTCTTTCCTTTAGGGCTTTGTGTAAGTCCCCAACTTTCGATACAAGAGAACGATTTTCATTCTCAACAAAGTCCTGTGCCAATAGTGAACTCTCAGTATTATTATACCTCTCAATATATTTACACCTGATTTTTTTCTAAATCTAATTTAAGAGATAAAGAGTCTAGATCATGTTTGGAAGAGTTAAGTTCACCGTTTTGAGCTTCAAAGTTACTCTTTAGTGACTCAAATTCGTTTAACAGTTCAGAAATATGTAAAGACAAACTGTCAAAACTAACATCTGGGTAATTACAAGACAATTCATTAATGTCTTTGGTCAGTTGTAAAATAACATCTTGAACATGCTCATCAGTAACTGATGTTTCAAAAACATCATTAGCAGTACAGGTACTTAAGTTAGTCATTATTTAAAATTAATCATAAAAGTAAAATAAAAATAAAACACACAGCGGTGAGGTTATTCTTTAATGAAGAAAGTCAATAATTCTTTGTTGCAAAATAAAAACAAGGCCAAAGCATAGACCAGCTGAAAAATATGATGTCCCGGAGCGAAGGGTTGCAGCCAAACAAAGCACGGCTGCTGCGATGATGTAGCAACCCGAGTGAAGGGATGGCTGGGTGGATGAGATTTTCAGGCCGGGCGAAGCAACGGCACCGGTGCGCCTGCAGACAGCAACGTGCAAGACGTTCTTGAGTAGTTAGTGACGCTTGGATTGAAGGCGCAAATGCGAAATTCAGCTCTGGGCCGCTTGGGCTGGCAATACCGGGTACAAAGTCCAAACCCTCGGAGCTCTTGTCGTATCCAGGATGTAAACACGAAATACTATGTCCATTACTCAAACATCAAGTTTGGTTAGTTGCACATTTTGTGTACCACATTCAGCGTACTCACAGCTTTCTTCAGATGGTGGTGGCCAATAAACATAATATGATATGTAGGTTCCAAATTAGTTTAGAACCAAGAAACGACTAGGCACTTTACTATTTATTAATAGTCTAAAATTGTAAATTAAATATCACAGATCTCGGCCTAGACCACACACGGCAATCAGGACTGCCAACCTCACTGGCAGGGAGGATCTGCCAGACGTATTAAGGGGACTCCCAGTTAAATGGAGTCCTGATGTATGTAAAGTAGTCTAGAAATATAAATAATTGTTGTTTTTTTTGCATACCGACTGTGTTGTGTTGTATGTATAGGCCCGATGATTATTTTTTTTTTATTTACTGTAAATGATATAATAAACACACAGGTGGATTATAATACTACACATATTTAAACTACCCTGTAAAATACAGCCACATACAATCATCGACAGAACTTACGATCAAGTAGAGTTTCTAAAATGCAGTTGGCAAAAAATCAGACAAACGGAAATCGTTTTATATACAACTGCCCTTTGACTTTGCTATACACCTTTAATACTACCTTACAAACATATTTTATGAGGCACATGTATCAATATTGAAAGAAGAAAAAATCTGAGAGGTGAAAGCTTGAGGTTTAAAGTCTTGTAGCAGGTTAGTTATAGGTGTGGCATATGAGTCAATCGCTCAGAATAGCTTTGGCCAGCTTCCTGTAACTCGCTGCTTTGGCTCTTGATGTATTACCTCAATTATTCACTAATATCTGTACTTTTTATTTTATTTTTTGACTGCAGGTTTGAGTAATATTTAGAAACCTTGACAATGTTGGGACTGATTTCAGTTTAAGTGGTACAGTAAGAGCACATTAAACAACATTAAAGGGGCTGCACCATTTCGGACTAACAATTTTTCTGTTAGTGAACATTTTTTGTTGTTGTTTTAGCGAATTTCCCCTATAGGGAAGAAGCTATTACCGTAGGTCTCATGGTAAGACTTAAGCCCGAGACCATGATAACTTTTCATTTTGAGGTCCCCAGATGCCAAAAACACCATTCGGTCAAATTTTTATATATATATATATATATATATATATATATATATATATGTGTGTGTGTGTGTCCGTAAGCACGATAACTCTCGTAAAAAAGGTCCAATCTTAATGAAATTTGGTACAAATGTGTAAAGTACCATTTATTTGAACGAGTTCGAAAACCAGATGAATCGCACCATCTGAAGGGGGGTTTTGGGGGGGTTTTGTACCCCAAAAATGTGTTTTTTGGGTTTTTCACATGTAACTTTTATTTAAATCAAACTTTAATTAATACCATTGAATTCAGCTTAAAAAAAACAAACAATTAGGTATTTTGATCATTGCTCTACGTCAATTGGTTACCGAGATAATGAAAGTGCTAAACACAGTACGTTGTCTAATGTTATTCTTATGGAGAAAAAGAAAAATTGTATATCTCGCTTATTTACATAAACATTGTATATCTCGCAGTTTGAACATAAACTGACGAAATTTGGTATATGGCTTCATCTGGTTGTGGTTTGTTGTTGTTTGCACAAAAAACAATTTTTCGCCTATGGTTCCTGTAGCAGCAAACCTAGGTACTTGGTCCCCATGTTATTCTTATGGAAAATACTTAAAATGTTACATATCGCTTATTTATGAATGTATATGGATGAAACTTGGTATGTGACTTCACTAAGATGAGTTCTATTGATATCTGCATAAAAACTCATTATTTCTTGTGCCTTGTTGCAGCAAACCTGCGTACTCATACCCAATGTTATTCTTATGGAGAATAATTAATTTTTAAATATTGCTTGTTTGTGAATATATTTATTATTAATCCTGTTAAGTGTTTTAATGTGTTATGTTATATATTCATTGGAAATTCGCTGAGTATACAGGTTTGCTGCGATGGGGGTATATTTTGGCTATTCTGATGCTCCTGGTTCCATTTACCTGCAATGCTGGGAATACAATATTGCGCATTTTAAGGTTATGAGAAGGTCCAGTCAGGATTGAAAGAAGGTGTGAGGTTGCTGGGGATTCTAGAAGTACACTAACAAATGAATAACAGGCTTTTATAATGTAAAACCCCCATAAGACAACGTACTGTGTTTAGTGGATGTACATTTTCTTTAATAACTCGGTAAACATTTATGCTAGAATGATGAGAGAGGGCATAAAACTTTTGCCCCACTAATCTCTTATCTTTTTGCATGCATTAATTTTATATCCAGGGTATTTGTGACCCTTTTTGGACCCAAAAACCCAATATTTTAAAGATTAATCCCCAAAAAAGGGAGTTAGCGTTTTCCGATTGTTTTGCCCAACGAACGTGTCCAACTGATTATAAAAAGGAATGTTCCTACCAAATTTGAAGTAAATCGGACAACATATGCGACCGCTAGAGTGCAAACACACACACACACACACACACACACACACACACACACACACACACACATATATATATACACTATATATAATTTTGAACGACCCCCCAAAACGTGTTCAGGGGGTCACGTTAGGAACTTCTATGGTGGTCCCGGGCTTAAGTTTCATCGTGCGGGTCATGCTAATAGTTAATTTTTCCAAAGAAAATTCACCAATAAGTGATAGCTTATATAACATTTTCTTTACTCTCCATAAGAATAACATTAGGGCTGAGGACGCAGGTTTGCTCCAACAAGGAAGAAAAGAAAAGAGTTGTTACACAATTATCGAAATAACTCAACAAGGTGAAGCTTTATACCAAGTTTTATTAATTTAGGTTCATAACTAAGGGAGATATCAAGCATCCATAAAATACATAAAAATAACACTAGGGCTGCAGCCCCAGCCCTAGCCTCTGCTTGCATAGTACATACAGGTTTACTGCTTCGAGGAAAATAAATAAATTGTTATTGCAAATATTAATAGACCACAACTAGGTGAAGCCACATACAAGTTTCATCAATATCCGAGAAAAGTTTCATTAATAATCGAGATTTAAAATGTTATTTATTCTCCATAAGAATAACATTGGACAGTTTGGTATTGTGTTTAGCATTTTGAATATCTCTGAAACGGTTGGTAGTAGATACAAAATGATTATACCAAAACGATTGTTTTTCAGAGCTGAACTTATTGGAAAAAACAAATAGGAATTTTATTATATGTTATAAACTAAGAAGAAATAAACTGAACAGATAACCAACTATGATGCGTACGATTTACAAATTAATATAGATACCGGTACATAAATGAAAACAACTAAACTAAACTAAACGAGTTCGCACGCAGCACGCTGACGTGATGGAAGTGAATTTCCACATAACATCTTTAAAAAATCAAAATCAGTGTTAAAACATACATTTATTCCAATTTTTATCGAATCCGGAAACCTTTTTTGGCTATTCTGATGCTCCTGGTTCCATTTACCTGCAATGCTGGGAATACAATATTGCGCATTTTAAGGTTAGGAGAAGGTCCAGTCAGGATTGAAAGAAGGTGTGAGGTTGCTGGGGATTCTAGAAGTACACTAACAAATGAATAACAGGCTTTTATAATGTAAAACCCCCATAAGACAACGTACTGTGTTTAGTCGAAACACATTTTCTTTAATAACTCGGTAAATATTTATGCTAGAATGACGAGAGAGAGCTTAAAACTTTCGCCTCACTAATTCCCCTCTTTTTACATGCATTAAATTTACATCTGGGGCTTTTCTGACCCTTTTTGGACCCAAAAACTCGAAATTTGAAAGATTAATCCCCAAAAAAGGGGTTTAGCATTTTCCGATTGTTTTGCCCAACGAACTTGTCCAACTGATTACAGAAAGGAACGTCCCTACCAAATTTGAAGTTAATCGGACAAAAAATGTGACCGCTAGAGTGCATACACACACACACACACACACACACACACACACACACACACACATTATATATATATATATATATATATATATATATATATATATATATATATATAATGTTGAACGACCCCTAAAACGTGTTCAGGGGGTCATGTTAGGAACTTCTATGGTGGTCCCGGGCTTAAGTTTCACCGTGCGGGTCATGCTAATAGTTCACTTTCCAAAGGAAATTCACTAATGAATGGCATTCCAGAGAATAGATAAATTTATTAAATACCAGGAAATTAGAATGAATGAAGCAATGAAATAGAGATAAAGTTGGCCTGAGCGCCAATGTGAAGGGGGGAAGGTGGAGGTATTCCAGGAAATTAGAATGAATGAGCGATAAGATAACGCCAGCTCAGGCGCCAGGGTGGTAGGGGGAAGGGCGGTCTCAAGGTCACTACGCTCCCCCTCCCTTCGACTACACCACCTCAATGCACTAGCGGGTGGCGGTCTGCGTCTGCCACTGCGACGGCGCTACGCCGCGCACGAAGAGAGACGAGTTAACGACCAGAACTGAAAACTCACAGGCCGTGAAATAGGCTACACAATTAATTACTTTCTCACATAATTTATACTTATTTGTAAATTTATTTGTTTTATAGTCTAGCATAGGCCCAGTTGCAGTTGCAATGTTTCAAGGTTTTTCAACAGGGAAAAGACAAGAAACATTGTCAATAAAAAAACCATTTATTTTTCTTAATTAATCTATTTTGCTAAACATATTTACTAAACGTTGCTATCTGCCTTTGTCATCAAAGATAGATAGCTACAAATAATAAATATGGATCGGTTACCCAATTCTAATAACAATATCAAGAAAAAAAAAATTTCTTACATGGGTACTTTACTTTAAATATCACTATTAATTAAACAATACAATCACATGAAGCCTCTCAATTAAAAATTTTGCAAATATATTGGAATAAGTGATATAAATATCTAAATAAATAAGGGAGATTTCATTTATTTGGCTCTCTTTGACACTGGACATTGTGTGTATTCACCATTTTCAACGGCCCTGATCTCTAGAGGCAGAACAATTGTTTGAAATTAAAAGGTGTTTAACCTTTAAGAATTAATAAACATAAAGTTTAAAAACCTTAAATCTTAAATCAAACATATATTGTCTAACGGGGAATCTCACAAAATCAAAGGATTTATTTTAATTGATTTTGCTATAACAAGTGGACACCAAAGTAATGATTGGTGTTATCATTTCAATGCACTGTAGTGCGTGTTTCACAGTTAAATCAATTGTTCTGTTCCATTTCATTTGGAGTATTAAACAAGTTCATTTAGTTCCTGCCTCTTTTGTATAAATAAATAATTTCTTGCAATAAATTAACTATTATTGATAGTATTCTATATTTAGCAAATATAAAGGAAGATTGATTGATTGAAAGAGGGCTAAAATGGAGTATGTAGGCTATAAGCACAGAGAAACGAATCTATAGATTCTTTTGTCTGTGCTATAAGTGTGTTTCTGTTTTCTGATACCGTTTATTAAATATTATGATGTATATTAAAAAACGCCTACAGACAATCACACAGAAAAAAAATATGTTTACATTCTATGTGAATAAGACATGTTTTAATTATTAACATTCCAAAAACATAATGCCAAAGTTATGGACTTCAGATACCCTGCATATAAAAGGAATTTGTTGTGGCCTTGAATTCCCTATCTGAACAATGCATCTTCATGAAGTCACAGATTTTTCCAGCTAAAGTACACGTAGCTGAAACAATGTCACTTGACTTTTTCCTTTATCTCCTCTGGGAGCATAGGGCATCCAGGAGAGCTCTCTTCATCCATCTCCATCCCTAGCGAATGCCTTCAGCTCTCCCCAGATTTTGTCCACTTCCCTGTCAATCGTTCTCTTCCAGGTTTCCTGTGGCCTCCCCCTCCTTCTAGTGCCTTGTGGATTCTATTACAGAGCATTTCTCTCGATAGCGTCAAACGGCTTTCGTAATGTATATCCTAACCACCTCCGTTTTCACTCTCGGATTCTCTCCACAGCTCTTCGTTGGTTATGGCATAGAATTGTATTATTTATTATATGGTTATGGTGACAGGCCAATATATGTTCATTATGAGGTGGAGACATCTATTTATAAAAACTGGTAACTTGCTAGTTATTATGTTCTTTACTTTCCACGTCTCACTTGTGTACAGGACAGACTTGACGTTTGTGTTTAAGATATGAGCAGCTTGGTCTTCCTTGAGATGTTTCTATTTCGCCAAATTGGGTAAATCTGTACGAAAGCCAGAAACTGTGTGGGTCAAGTCAATTAAAACTGTGTCCTAACTAAACGATTCTAGCTTATATGATCCTAATAAAATACCATACAAGTTTTTGCACCTATTAGTATGTTATTAAAATGGAAACACCAAGTTGATTATATTAGTAGTAAGAAAACAATTAGTAGTATCAATTCTTGCAGATCTCTGAGAATAAATTGCTTAATAAATCATGTTGTTACATTTGTATACTAGGAGTACACTCCAATATTTGTGTAATGGGATGACCGAACTCAAAAATGGTCGATGAAAGTTTCTGCTGTTAACGTAAGTTCTAACCGAAATTTCATCACAAAATATTGAATGAATAAGCTTTGGGGACTCTAGGAAAGAAGCTATTACCGTAGTCGGCATGGTAAGATAGGCCAGGGACCATGATAACTTTTCGTTTTGAGGTCCCCAGACCCCAAAAACACCATTCGTTCGAAACTGTATATATATATATATATATATATATATATATGTGTGTGTCCGTGGGTGAGATAACTCTCGTAAAAAAGGTCCGATTTTGATGAAATTTGGTACAAACGTGTAAAGGAGCATTTATGACTTTAAGTTCGAAAACCAGACAGATCGACCTATCCAAAGGGGTATTTTGGGGGGGGGGTTTCTACCCCAAGAATGGTTTTTTTGAGTTTTTTACACCTAATTTTTGAAAAAGTGAAATTTTATTTTTTTCCATTGAAATCATCTTAAAAATACGCACAATTTGGTGTTTTAATCATTGCTCTACGTCAATTGGTTACTGAGATATTGAAAGTGCTAAACACAGTACGTTGTCCAATGCTATTCTTATGGAGGATAAGAAAAATTGTATATATCGCTTATTTATCAACTTATCCTGACGAAACTTGGTATATTGCTTCATTTCATTGTGGTCTATTGATATTTGCACAAAAACCCATTTTTTGGCCGATAGTTCCCGTAGCAGCAAACCTGCATACTCATAATATATACTCATAATAAAAGCCCCAGATGTAAAGTTAATGTAAATGATGGGAATTAGGAAGGCGAAAGTTTTAAGCCCTCTCTCGTCATTCTAGCATAAATATTTACCTAGTTATTAAAGAAAATGTGTATCGGCTAAACACAGTACGTTGTCTTATGGGGGTTTTACACTAGAAAAGCCTGTTATTCCTTTGTTAGAGTACTTTTATTATCCCCAGCAACCTCACGCCTACTTTAAAGCCTGACTGGACCTTCTCCTAACCTTATAATGCGAAAAATTGTATTCCCAGCATTGCAGGTAAATGAAACCAGGAGCATCAGAACAGCCAAAAAATCAATATTTTCAGATTTCAATAAAAATTGAAATAAATGTATGTTTTACACTTATTTTGAGTTTTGAAAGTTTTTTATGCGGAAATTCACTTCCCTCACGACAGCGTGCTGCGTGTGAACTCGTTTTAAATTTGTTACATTGAGGTTTATTTAAATATGATTTATTACAAATGTAGAGATATAGTTTTCATTGCATCTTATGGCTATTTTAAGGGGATTTTAAGAAATTTGTTAAATTGAATTCATTGTATTGAGATTTGTTACTGGTACATAAATTTTTTACTGTAAAATATATGTACTGTCTATTTTAGTTTAAATATTATCAATTAAAAAATGTCTATTTAGATATAAAAATAAAAAAGGAGGAGAATAAATACATTTTTAGTATTTATAGGAAACCAACCCAAAGCGAACTTCACATTCCCTCAACGTCAAACCACCCCTGGAAATATAAGATGTCTGGTTTCCGTTCTATGATAAATATATCAACTGATATGATCTGATTAATCAACATACCTATAAACAAACATGAATTCAAAAAAGAAAAAGACACAATATTATACTATTATTCTTTGAGATTTTTCAAAAGATATGTAAACACAAGCCAACATACATTGAGCATCGTCAACCAATATTTCAATTGTTAACTAGTTTGGCCCACCACAGCGTTATGTTTCAGTGTCAATCTTGTGCAATATTTGTGAACATCCATAAGCGTGATTTCAGTATTTTGATTGGAGGGGCAAAAATGGTCGAAATTGTGATTATTGTGACTTTTCATAAATTAAAATAATATTTCCTCCAAATTATTGGGGGGGCAACTGCCCCCCCCTTGCCACCCCCAAATTACGCCTATGTGAACATCCCAATTGAACAAATTGTTCTTTGTAAAATTCATTGTTGGTGATTGTTAGTGTACGTAATTTAGAATTTATAGCGGACATTTTTCATCACTGATTGATAAAAAACTTTCACATTTCGGGATCCAGAATGTGTTGGGTTCAACTAGGTGGAAAAAACTAAAATGACACAACTCCCCTATAAAGGATGAGGGCAGTGAAGAAATCCAAAACTGACGATGTCCTGGTCTTGAAGACAATGGTAAATAGTAAATGGAAATTTTAGAGTTTTATACCGCGAAATTAATTTTAAGCTAGTGGATTGACGACTATCAGGTCATGTCGGAAAAACCTATATTTTATTTAAAGTTTGGGATCAAACTATAAATCACAAACAACATTAACAATTTATTATTGATTTATTTGGACTTTACCTATTGTTTTGAGTTTCCTTACCTCCCGAAATGTAGTGTAGTTTTAAACACTAGAAGTGATAGGTAAAGTCCAAATAAATGAATAATAAATTCAAATCCATCGCTATTATGAGTTTAAAAAATACAACATTAACAAATTTCTCAACAAACTTCATAGTAAACCACTTGTATAAAATTCCAAACAAATTTATTAATTGCAAACTAATTTTTTAGAATTGATCCATGAAAACTTTGAACAACAGGACTCCATATTTCAAGCAAACAAGTCTCTCCAAAACACCAGAAATATGAATGACGACTAGGCTGTCAGAGTTGGCGCGACTATGTTATTTATAAACTAGGTCACGAGGACCACAGAACTTGGCATTTGCGAATGGAGTCAATTCTGTAGGATGCGGTCATTTTTTGAAACCTTCCCAACTGTGCAATCAGCTGACCAACTGTCAGTTCACCTTCACTCGCGATGGAGTCCCACGTAAGTTACAATCACTCGTGTCTCATTGCCGGCTCATTTGCCGGTTCAACGACATTCACATATGGTTCTTGTTTTTATTAATTATTTCAACTGTAAACATTGTAAATTGATAGAAGCCTTTTAGAATCAAAATAACATAATCTAAATATAAAATAAAGTATTTTTAAATTAATATTATGTATGTAGTTATCAACAAAACAATGTCCTTTATACCACATTATATCGACCCACCATGATGAAATTTTAATCCAACTTGAATGTTGTTATTTCCTACTTTGGTTTATGTTAATATTGTTATACTTTTGCTGCATACACCAGAAACATAATCAGTTATTGATATATATTTACATATGTGTATATAAATATATATATATATATGAACAATACAAAAATGCTGGTAAGCTCTTTGATTAAAAATCTTAAACATTAATGCAACTCAAACGTATAACTATCGCTTATTATAATCACATAACCAGAGTATTTTCCAATCTAATGCGGGAAAACTCTTTTTGAGTTATCCTATTAAAATTGTTTGGATTGCAAATTTGACATTTTAATTTCATTTTAATTCTACTTTCATTGAGTTATTTTTTGTATATTTTATGTCATAGTCAAATTGTTTTATATAAAACAAATCTGTAAATTAATTTTTTCAAACATTACAATTAGTTTTTCTTTTGCCTCTATAGAGAGAGACAAAATATTTGAAATTCTAAAAATACTTCTCTATAGTTTTGATACAACGTAGATTTATTATTTATTTAATCTTAACAATAACTCCAAATAACAGCTGACAAAACAAAGTGGCCTTATCTTATAGGAACGAAAACATGCATTTGATCAAGAAATAGTTCTCAAAAAGAATGGCGAAGAGAACTTACGAATGGCTCAAACCCTTCATGCGCTGCGACTTGCAACTATACGAGGGAGTTTAGAGGATATCATACGCACACTTTCTAAAGGTAAACAATAAGCAACCAGTTGATATTTATTATATGAAGCCAAAAATAGTACTTAGTTTTTATTAGAATCTCATTTTAATCAAAATATTAATTAATTGTGTTTATTTTGGAATATTTTTCAACAGTAATTTTTAGTGTACAAAATAAAATATCAGAACTATCGGACAAAAGGTGTATCACTTCCACAGAGACAAACTTTTCAAAGTTTTCATTACAATAACTTTGCAATACTCACAGATAGATTTTCAATAATCACATATAGCTTTGTAATACCTTACAACTGGACGGGGCAGCTCATAGGTCAATGGTCAAGTGTAAGGTGCAGTCCCGGCTGACTGCTATATGATATTTGTTCACAAGCAGTCACCACTGGCTTAACCATGTGACTATTACAATTCCTTGCTGTCTTTAGATCATCGCACAGGCCTATTGGTCTGTTGGTATGTCGATGGATAGTTAAGATATTGATATTAAAAATTTAAAAATACTCAAATTGATAGGTAGCTTTGCAATACTCACAGATGAAATCCTTAATTTCAGATTAAGATTTTGTTGGTCTATACAAATTATAAAGAAGGAGATTTTGATTGGTTTCAATTCAGATATCATAACATAACTTATATCTACAAAATGTATTGGCAGGCGGCTTAGGCATGCGAATAACAGTCTTTCTCAAAAATCAGAATATTTTGTCAACAACATTATTTTGTTTCTTGAAATACAGTCTACAATATCCATGTAAGCATCTGTAGATGGCTTGGCAATTCAAAACAAACACCTTAAAATTACAGCTCATACTGACCAAACTATCATCAAATAAGGCTACTGAAATAAAAGTAAATCAAAAGCCACACAGATGTTGCTCAGTTCTATTAAAAAACAAAATTAGAATTTAAAAGTAAAACTTATAGATTGATGACATCTAATTAAAGCTCAAAATGAACATATCAGTAGCTAGAAGGATCTATCAACTGCTCTCTCACTTCCACTTATACTTTCTCTTATCATTCTATGCTTTCATGTGGCTTAGTGGTGTAGTGAGAGTGTGTAATGTCAAACTCAATAGAGTTTAAGCTTTATTACCAGCACCTCCATCGCAGCGCTCCTACCTAGGCTACCAGTGGTGAGTATAACATTGCTCCTCCAGAAATAAAACATAAGAAACCTCCATAAATAACTAAAAATAAATTGTATCCTCCCTCAATTCAGCTATTAATGAACATATATCATGATAGGAAAACCAGATAAGTTACCGCAAACCACTAATGTGGTCAGTTTCCAAAAAAATTGTCCCAGGACTACTTGAACTAACACACTGCAAATTAAATAAATAAATTATTCCCTGACTCCAAAAAAGGGAAGTGGGAGAAAAGAAGTGGGTGATTAATTATTTGATAGAGGCTCTGGAAGAAGAACTATACCGGAGATTTAAGGAGTGCAGGTGGTTGATCAACTGTGCAACTGTGGAACGGACAAACAAACAAAAGAAGTGGGTGATTAATTATTTGATAGAGGCTCTGGAAGAAGAACTATACCGGAGATTTAAGGAGTGCAGGTGGTTGATCAACTGTGCAACTGTGGAACGGACAAACAAACAAAAGAAGTGGGTGATTAATTATTTGATAGAGGCTCTGGAAGAAGAACTATACCGGAGATTTAAGGAGTGCAGGTGGTTGATCAACTGTGCAACTGTGGAACGGACAAACAAACAAAAGAAGTGGGTGATTAATTATTTGATAGAGGCTCTGGAAGAAGAACTATACCGGAGATTTAAGGAGTGCAGGTGGTTGATCAACTGTGCAACTGTGGGACGGACAAACAAACAAAAGAAGTGGGTGATTAATTATTTGATAGAGGCTCTGGAAGAAGAACTATACCGGAGATTTAAGGAGTGCAGGTGGTTGATCAACTGTGCAACTGTGGAACGGACAAACAAACAAAAGAAGTGGGTGATTAATCATTTGATAAAGGCTCTGGAAGAAGAACTATACCGGAGATTTAAGGAGTGCAGGTGGTTGATCAACTGTGCAACTGTGGAACGGACAAACAAACAAAAGAAGTGGGTGATTAATTATTTGATAGAGGCTCTGGAAGAAGAACTATACCGGAGATTTAAGGAGTGCAGGTGGTTGATCAACTGTGCAACTGTGGAACGGACAAACAAACAAAAGAAGTGGGTGATTAATTATTTGATAGAGGCTCTGGAAGAAGAACTATACCGGAGATTTAAGGAGTGCAGGTGGTTGATCAACTGTGCAACTGTGGAACGGACAAACAAACAAAAGAAGTGGGTGATTAATTATTTGATAGAGGCTCTGGAAGAAGAACTATACCGGAGATTTAAGGAGTGCAGGTGGTTGATCAACTGTGCAACTGTGGAACGGACAAACAAACAAAAGAAGTGGGTGATTAATTATTTGATAGAGGCTCTGGAAGAAGAACTATACCGGAGATTTAAGGAGTGCAGGTGGTTGATCAACTGTGCAACTGTGGGACGGACAAACAAACAAAAGAAGTGGGTGATTAATTATTTGATAGAGGCTCTGGAAGAAGAACTATACCGGAGATTTAAGGAGTGCAGGTGGTTGATCAACTGTGCAACTGTGGGACGGACAAACAAACAAAAGAAGTGGGTGATTAATTATTTGATAGAGGCTCTGGAAGAAGAACTATACCGGAGATTTAAGGAGTGCAGGTGGTTGATTAACTGTGCAACTGTGGAACGGACAAACAAACAAAAGAAGTGGGTGATTAATTATTTGATAGAGGCTCTGGAAGAAGAACTATACCGGAGATTTAAGGAGTGCAGGTGGTTGATCAACTGTGCAACTGTGGGACGGACAAACAAACAAATTTCACACAGTAAAGCTTTGCTCCTTATATTCCTTGTCAGCTTAAATAACCTAAGCAGCACTCAATCTCCTGAAAGCAGTGCACCCCTCGGGTGATTTACGAAATGGCACCGTACATACAGGCATGTAACTAGGATCCATTTTAACATGGTGTCTCTTGGGAGATGAAGCATGCAGATGTGTGCAGTCATTTACACTGATTTCAATAAAATAACCAGTTTCGTACAGTAATCACATTTTCCCCTTTTCTTAATTTATACAAATTAATTTTAGCTGACTGAAAAATATTGTACCAGACATACCAATAATATACATGTATAATTGAAATATAATGTTTACACAAGCTCAAATTTGATTTATACCTACTTCTTAAAACATTAATATGTTTTTGATGGGTATTTTATAAGTTTTAACATAACATAACTTATAATCTAAAGTGATTTAAATTTTAAGAATATAAAATATGATCGTGTGGATACTGTGTTAAGCTACAAGTAATGTCTGCTAACATATGAGGTAGTCATGTATGATTGTTGTCTATGAAACAAAAATGTGGGTTTCAACCCCTCAAAATGAAACATTCCATTTTAAAATGAAAAATATTTTTGTGATTGTTGTGAATGATTTAGTGGTATCCATAAGTTGCATCATTAGTTTTGGCTGATTTTCAGACCCCCTCCCGATAATCATTCTAACTTCATAGTTCGGTACCTAACCCATTACCCCCACCTCATTTCCAAATTCATATATTCTTTTAGAGAATATAATACAATTTTTGCAAGTAATGCAACTGTATTTTTAATTTATTTTCAATTTGTTTAGACAAAACCTTAAAAATAAACAACAAAAATCCATCGCTTAGCCCATAAGTTTAAAAGTAAAATATCTAAATTTAATTTGTAGGAAGAATATTTAAATTTGAAAATTCCCTTTTGCTTAAGTATTGTTTCTGGTTTTTTGCCTTTTTTGGTTACTACTAGCTAAACTGATTAAAAATCAATACTGAAAATTGCGTTAGATCATGAAACCCCCCCTAACTTAACATTGTAATTTACTATCTGAACCCCCGCCCCCTTTTTTAGATAATGTAATTTATAAACAGACCCTTTTAACTAACTATTACACAATCTAATAAAGCCAGGAGTTCTAGGAAAATTGTATTGAAAAATACCATAAGTCTATTAGGAAATATAGATATTCTTATAATTCTTTGTTTAAAATTCATTGTTGGTGACGGTGATTTTATATTACTTCACACATTACGAGAGAACCCGTAGCAACTCTGCAGCATCAGTCAATGTTGCACCTTAAGTTTATGTAAACAAAGGCTAATCAAGTTAAAAAATGCATGTTTTTGCTGGTAAAATCTAAAAATACATTTTACTAACGGTAATTATTTCAAAATGTATATAAATATTTTGTGAAAAGATATATAATTTTAGCGCTGAAAACACTAAACAGTTTTAACTATCAATAAAGGTAATATTCTCCTTATCCTTGAATTCGTTAGACCTAATGTTTTTCTCGCTAGAGTTCAGCAGCAGGGTTTTTATTTAATTTAACAGCTGTGATTTATGTGGCCAGTTTATCTGCTTGAAACAGTTATTGGGAGATAATCTATGACCATACTATGATGGTTGTTTTAAAATAAAGTAATCACTATATTGTTCATACGTATATATACGTAATTCAAGAATAGTATTCTTAGGATTTCTATCCCAATGCTGACTGACTGAGTACTCATTCCTAGCCACACTGTGTCTTTAAGAAAATCCATACTTTTGTCATAATGTCGTTTGTATTTATACAGTGTCAGGAGTGACTGTGAACCAGCCATTGAAGGGAGGATGGACAGCTCTCATGTACGCTTGCTCCCTGGGCAATCCCTCCATTGTCGAGTACCTTCTCAAGCACGGAGCAAACCCTAACTTCCATAAAGGTGAGACTTCATCTGACTGTACCAAAGTTTGAGGTTATACTAAAAAGAGGAGGTATTTGCTGGTGAAAGAGATTAGCTGAATAAAAACATGACTGACTGCCTCAGAAAATTTAAGAAAAGAATTTAAGAACTTAAGAAATTTAAGAAGTGAGAATTCAGCTCAATTACATTCTGCTTTTCGTTCTGATATGGTTTTATAACAATTTTTTCAACAATAGATATTTTTCACTTCTGATTATCCGACCTTTTGGGTGTTTCTTTTAAGCTCAAGTCCAGTTAGTGATCGGAATGAAGAACACCGTATAATAATAAAGCAAGACAATAACCTTTAGTTACAATCTTTGAACTGTTCTCATCTAAAAATGTCAACTGCAATAATACCTTGTTTATGACAAGTGCATAAACTGGATTCTCTATGATTGGGAAGAGACCTTGATGTATTTCAAAGAATTTGAAAGATCAAAATTGATCTCCAGATTCATTGAAAGCTGAAAAACATTGGGAGTGATGCCACCCTGAAATTTAACACTAAATTTTCAGGTTAGTGTTAGTGACCTTAGTAAGGTTGTAAGAGGGTAATTCATAGTAATTTGATTTTGACACATTTTAGCGAATTTTCCCTATAGGGAAGAAGCTATTACCGTAGGTCTCATGGTAAGACTTAGGCCCCAGACCATGGCAACTTTTTGTTTTGAGGTCCCCATCAGATGCCAAAATCATTATTCGTTCAAATTATATATATGTATATATATATATATATATATATATATATATATATATTTTACTTGAGTTCACGAATAGGGCTACTAATAATGTTATTAGATTGAAAACAAAATTTCCAGAGTACCCTTTTTTAAACATTTTTATTACACAACGCGTTTCGGCTATAATGCCATTTTCAAAGTGTATAAAAAGCCGAAACGCGTTGTGTAATAAAAATGTTTAAAAAAGGGTACTCTGGAAATTTTGTTTTCAATCTAATAATATATATATATATATATATATATTATATATATCTATATATGTGTCCGTGAATGCGATAACTTGAGTAAAAAACTTCCGATTTCGATGGAATTTGGCTCAAATGTGTAAAATGACATTCATGACTAAGTTCGAAAACCAGAAAAATCGGACCATTGGAAGGGGGGTTTATGGGGGTTTTAAATTTTCCAAAAATCAGTTTTTTGCATTTTTCACCCTAAAATTTTTAAAACTTAATTTTGGTGTTCACCATGTTATAGAGCTTGAAAAAACAAATAATATAGGTTTTTTAATTATTAACCTAGGTTGAGTGGTTGCGGAGAAAATCCAAAAAAACCTACTCATAAAATCTCCCATGTTAATCTTATAGGAAAAAGGTTTTTTGTTTTTCCTCAGTTCATTCCAATGTAAACTTCACATTTCCTTTTACCAATCTGTTTAGTTCCACAAAACAATCATTTTGGTGTTTAAATTTTGATTCTACGCCCAATCGTTGCAGAGATATTCAAAGTGCTAAACACAGTATGTTGTCCGATGTTATCCTTATGGAGAATAAATAAAATTTGATATCTCGATTATTTATGAATGTATGTTGATGAAACTTGGTATGTGGCTTCACATAGTACTGGTATATTGATATTTGCACAAAAAATAGAGTTTCTGTTAATTATTCCCTTTGCAGCAAACCTGCGTACTCAGCCCTCATGTTATTCTTATGGAGAATAATTCAAATGTATTGACTCCCTTAATTATGAACATAAATTAATAAAACTTGGTATGTAGCTTCACTTGGTTGAGTTATATTGATAGTTGCAAAAAAAACCATTTTTTGTTCCTTGTTGCAGCAAACCTGCTTACTCAGCCCCCATGTTATTCTTATGGAGAATCACTAAAATGTTATATAGCGCTTATATATATATAGCGATTGAATATTGATGAAACTTGGTTTGTGGCTTCGCCTAGTTAAATTCTATTTATATTTGCATAAAAACCAACTGTTTGTGTTCCTTATTTCAGCAAACCTACGTACTCATTACCAATGTTATTCTTATGGAGAATAATTAAAATCACTTATATGTGAATATATTTTTATGAAACTTGGTATGCGGCTTTATGTGGTACTAAGACATATATTATGCATTGGAAATTCGCTGAGTATGCAGGTTTGCTGCGACGGGGTATTTAGTAATACAGTTCACAATAAGGATCTGGCCAGTTAGTCAAGATTCTAATGAAAAATTTATATTCAAGAAATTTGATCTCATCTTCAGATTCATCTTAGTTAAAATTTAAGTCACTGTGCACTGTCATTTAAAATCTGATTATATATGATAAAAGATATGATATAAATGTTTTTTTAATGTTTAATGAATAATGAATATATATTGACATCAACACTATACAGGTTATAGACAAAGCCAAAATTAAATACTATAAATAAAAAGCAATCTTTACAACTTGCATAATAAATCATTCAAAATATATGAAAAATATCAATCCAGATCAGCAATACAAATATCAAACAAACAAAACCAATAAAAAAGTGCTTCCATAATGTCTTCAAAATATAATATTACTGTTATTAAAATTTAAAAACTCAGAAATTGAATAAAAATTATTTAAAATAGGCCAGTTATAAAACTTGGTTTTAAATACATTAAAAGATACATTAAAAGCTGAATTGGGTAACTTATTGTAGAATTTCATGCCTAAAACTACATGACTATTTTGAGTTTTCGATAACCTGCAATAAGGTATATCAATTTTAAAGTGACTTCTTGTTGTATAAGAATGGATATTGTCTCTTAATCTAAAACTATCAATATTTTTAAAAATATATAGGGTAGTGTCAAAAATAAATAGATTGTATACAGTTAAAATATTAAGGTCCCTAAATAAAGGTCTACAGTGGGAATCCCTTGGTGAATTTGTTAATATTCTAACAATCTTTTTTTCATTTAGAAGAATATCTTTAGTTTTACTTGATTGACCATAACAAATTAAACCGTATCTTATAACTGACTGAAAAAAAGCAAAGTATGAGTGAGGATATAACATATTTCTGGGGAACAAAATTTAACAATCTTTGCAATAAAAATACAACTCTAGATATATTTTTGGTCACCATATCAACATGTGGAGCCCATCTGAGCTTATGATCTAACATCATTTCTAAATATTTAACTGGTTCAGGACCTGATAAGATATCATCGGGGATTTTTCTTATAGAAAAAATAACTAACTGTCTGAGTCTGTTTATTGATAAGTAGGAAATTGTTTGAACTAAACCAGTCAGAAGCATCTTTTAAGGAGGATTTTACCAGATATTTGAGCTCGTTGATGTTAGAATGAAAATATAACAAAGCAGTATCATCAGCATACATGAACGAAAGAGAGTTGATATTGGCAGGCAGGTCATTAATGTATATAATAAAAAGTAAAGGGCCAAGTATTGACCCCTGAGGAACACCACATGTTATATCGGTCATCGGCGACCACTCACCTCTCACACAAACTGATTGTTTACGATCACAAAAATAACTTTTAAATAAATTTAGCTGGCTATCACAAATGCCATAATATTCTAGCTTTTTGAAAAGTAATTCAAAAGGTATGCAATCAAATGCCTTGCTTAGGCCACAAAAGGTGCCCCAAGCAAAGTCATTACTTTCAAATCCTGTTAAAATTTGTTTCACAATAGAGTCAATTGCGTTTACAGTAGAACAACCACTATGGAAACCAAACTGAAAATTATTTAAAAATCGATGACTTTCAAAGAAGCTATATAAACTTGATTAAAGATTATGTACTCAAATATTTTGGTAAGTGTGGGGGTTAAAGATGTTGGACGGTAATTATTTAGATCAGATCTACAACCATTTTTGAAAATAGGTATTACTTTTGATAATTTAAACTCGTTAGGAAAATAATCCTCTTCTAGACAACGGTTCAAGTAATACACCTATTACTTGAACCGTTGTCTAGAAGAGGATTATTTTCCTAACGAATTTAAATTATCAAAAGTAATACCTATTTTCAAAAATGGTTGTAGATCTGATCTAAATAATTACCGTCCAACATCTTTAACCCCCACACTTACCAAAATATTTGAGTACATAATCTTTAATCAAGTTTATATAGCTTCTTTGAAAGTCATCGATTTTTAAGTAATTTTCAGTTTGGTTTCCATAGTGGTTGTTCTGCTGTAAGCGCAATTTGCTCACCAGTGGCCGCAAATAAAGACTAATTGTTTGCTTTACAAATGTATTAGAGAAATCAGAAATATCAAGGCTAGGAGGATTTTTCATTTTTTTTACAATTGAAACAATTCTTTCCTCTATCGTAAACTTCCAACTAAAATTTGCATTTGTTATTTTGTGATTCTGAAAAAGCTGACTTGAGTTAAATAATGAGTGAATGATTTTGGATGATATATTTTTTATTGAATTTATGAAAAAATTGTTCAGTAAAAGAGGAGGGAGCGGGCATTCGACCTTGTCCGCTACACTGCAACAGTTGGAATTTTTGATAAATTTCCATGCAGCACTACACTTGTTTGAGGACGTTCAATTATTTGAGCATTGAATCTAAGTTTAGCCTCCTTCAAACCTTTTAGCGAATTTCCCCTATAGGGAAGAAGCTATTACCGTAGTCGGCATGGTAAGACCTAGGCCCGGGACCATGATAACTTTTCGTTTTGAGGTCCCCAGACCCCAAAAACACCATTTGTTTGATACTGTATATATATATATATATATATATATATATATATATATATATATATATATATATATGTGTGTCCGTGAGCACGATAACTCTCGTGAAAATGATCCGATTTTGATGAAATTTGGTATAAACGTGTAAAGCGACATTTATGACTTTAAGTTCGAAGACCAGCCAGATCGCTCTATCCGAAGGGGTATTTTGGGGGGGTTTAGTACCCCAAAAATGGGTTTTTTGAATTTTTTACATATAATTTTTGAAATTGTCAAATTTTAGTTTTTACCGTTGTATTCAGCTTAAAAAACACATAGTTTGGTATTTTGATCATTCCTCTACGTCAATTGGTTCCCGAGATATTTATGAACGTATACTGACAAAACTTGGTATACAGCTTTATCTGGTTATGTTCTATTGATATTTGTTGATAATAATTATTTTTTGCCAAAAGCTCCCGTAGCAGCAAACCTGCATACTCAGCCCCATGTTATTCTTATGGATAATAACTAAATGCTATGTCACCCTTAATTATAAACATAAATGAATAAAAACTGGTATATGACTTCACCTAGTTGAGTTATATTGATATCAGCATAAAAACCCATTGTGTTCCTTGATGCAGCAAACCTGCATACTCAACCCCAATGTTATTCTTATGGATAATAATTAAAATTGTATATATCGCTTATTTTTGAATATATTTTTATGAAACTTGGTAAGTGGCTTTATGAAGTATTAAGACATTTATATCTCCATTGGAAATTTGCTGAGTATGCAGGTTTGCTGCTACGGGGGTATTTAATTATCAATACAACACAACCAGGTGAAGCTGCATACCAAGTTTTATTAAAATAGGTTCGTAATCAAGGGAGATATAAAACTTTACTTATTCTCCATAAGAATAACATTAATGCTGAGTATGCAGGTTTGCTACTACGGGGACAATCGAACAAAATGATGCAAACATCAATAGACCACAACCAGGTGAAACCACATACCAAGTTTCATCATCATACATTCATAAATAATCAAGATATTCAATTTTATTTATTCTCCAGAAGAACATCAATGAAAGAACTGGCATTTAATACAAAGTAATCGGAATGAAATTAAATAGAAATGATAAATAGTAAATTCCTGGAAATAAGCATGAATGGAGCGATAAAATAGAGATAACGTCGGCCCAGCCGCCAGGGTGGCAGGGGGGGAAGGTCGGTCCCAAGATCACCGCACTCCTGTCGGATTTTTAACAGCGCCTGCAAACTTGAATAAACACCTGCAATACACGCATGTACTGCCGTTAACATCTACTGAAATGGAAGGCGCTGTCGGGCTAACGTGAGCCGCTGAACGAGTCATGTTAAACACCTGCATGTTATTTTGACTAAGGAACTGTCTTATGGAAATAAGTGAAGCACTGGCAGTCAGTGAAATGTTCCAGATGCTTCAACACAGATGGGGATAGAGGAGCCCCAGATATTACCATTAGCATCGCCATCGGCAGGCTAAAATGCTACCATAACGTGAAGCGAAACGTATAAAGCAAAATTTGAGGATGGTTTTGGCTGTATTTAAAACTAAAAACATGAAATCAGTAATACTATATTTCTATTTTGGAAAAATCTATCGTTTACAATGTAAACATTGTCAGGTCCCAAAATAATATCTTCCGTAGTTTTATCACCACTATTATAATAAACGGTATCAGGAAACTGACACATACTTTCTCCCTTTTAGCCCAACTTTAATGAATACATTACTTTTTATTTACTAAATATAGAATACAAAGCATGGTCGAACGTATAGAAAATCTTGTAAACAAGTTGTTTTCAAAAACATCCACCCAAATCCCTGTTTTGGAGGCACTACATCAGAATCCATTGCTATACACGAGATTTTAAGAGGGGAAATGCCCCCTATTCCACCCCCCGTGTTATTAAGGGGCAACATATTTCGAATTTCCTCTGTTGGTCAATGCAAACCTGACAAGCATATCAAGTTTGAAGTTTGAACGAAATTGATCAGGAAATAAGAGAGAAATAGCAATGTTTGTATTCCCCATAAGAATAACATTGGACAACGTACTGCGTTTACTGCAAAATGAAAATATGAAATTTCTCCGCAACCAGCAATCGTAGAATAGTAATTCAAAAAACTAAATTATTTAGTTTTTTGAGCTATTTTTAATGGTGAATAGTAATATTTTTTATAATTATGTTTTTTTATGACAAATCAATACCCCCGTAGCAGCAAACCTGCGTACTTAGCGAATTTCCAATGCATATATATTTATCTTAATACCACATAAAGCTACATACCAAGTTTCATCAATATAAATTCATAAATAAACAATTTATGACATTTTAATTATTCTCCATAAGAATAACATGGCGGAAGTGTATGCAGGTTTGCTGAAGCAAGGAACACAAAAAATGGGGTTTTATGCTAATATCAATATGACTCAACTAGATGAAGTCACATACCAAATTTAATTAATTTATTTTCATAATTAAGGGAGATAACACGTTACTTATTCTCCATAAGAATAACATGGGGCTGAGTGCGCAGGTTTGCTGCTACAAAAAATTTTTTTTGAGCAAATATCAATGGTTCACAACCAGATGAAGCCGTATACCAAGTTTCGTCAGTATATGTTCATAAATAAGCGAGATTTAAAATTTTTATTTTCCTCCATAAGAATAACATTAGACAACGTACTGTGTTTAGCACTTTCAATATCTCGGTAACCAATTGACGTAGAGAAATGATCAAAATACCGAATTGTGTGTTTTTTTAAGCTGAATCCAATGGAAAAAACTAAAATTTGACTATTTCCAAAATTATATGTAAAAAATTCAAAAAACCCATTTTTGGGGTACAAAACCCCCCCAAAATACCCCTTTGGATAGAGCGATCTGGCTGGTTTTCGAACTTAAAGTCATAAATGTTGCTTTACATATTTATACCAAATTTCATCAAAATCGGATAATTTTTACGAGAGTTATCGTGCTCACGGACATATATATATATATATATATATATATATATATATATATATATATATATATATATATATACAGGGTTGGTGAAAAGTCCCAGGACGGCTTAATATTTTTAACCATTACAGATGGAGCTATACAAGTTGGTACACTGTTACTGGGCATAAAACACTATTTTACTACAATTTCAATGAGCCGCTACCACCTCAGGGGGACGGCCCACAAGGAGTCGGAAGAAAATCTTAAATAGAAGCATAGGTTGATATGCACATCAAATTAAAGGTCTTTATTATTAGAATACAATGCCGTAAATCCGACTTTAAACGGACAACCGAGCACAAAATGACAGCTATTAAAAGATGGCTTGAATTTGAAGTGTTGATAAGTAGCTGTGCGTAATCTAATGTAACACATTTAAATTTTACATTGAAATGTACAATTACATTAATGTAATACATTTAAATTTAATTTGCAAAAATTTACTCTCCTAGCTAATAAATTACTAAACCGATTCAAAACTTCAGCACATAAAAATTTAAAATTCAAGCTATCTTTGAATAGCTGCCATTTTGTGCTCGGTTGTCCGTTTAAAGTCGGATTTGCGGCATTGTATTCTAATAATAAAGACCTTTAATTTGATGTGAATATCAACATATGCTTCTATTTAAGATTTTCTTCCGACTCCTTGTGGGCCGTCCCCCTGAGGTGGTAGCGGCTCATAGACATTGTAGTAAAATAGTGTTTTATGCCCAGTAACAGTGTACCAACTTGTATAGCTCCATCTGTAACGGTTAAAAAAATATTAAGCCGTCCCGGGACTTTTCACCAACCCTGTATATATACAGTTTTGAACGAATGGTGTTTTTGGCATCTGGGGACCTCAAAACGAAAAGTTATCATGGTCCCGGGCCTAGGTCTTACCATGCCGACTACGGTAATAGCTTCTACCCTATAGGGGAAATTCGCTAAAAGTCGATGGCTTCTTACAGTGGAGTTTTCAGGAAATGATTCCCCCTTCCCCCTTCCAGGTAGCAATATATTTATTTCACTACTTTTAATATCGATGACTTAAAATCTTTTTAGTAGTCTTACCTTGAGATTTTTAAAATAAAAAATGTGTATCCCTTGATTAGTTTAAAGAGTTGCCATTAGTTGAAAAAAACTCTAATCAACTGCAGGAAGTCCAGGCTGAACATGCGAACGTGTCATTGTGCATTTCAAGATCATTTGTACGATTTCAAGAACCCTTATGGCTTTGAGGTCCCCTGCATAACTGTTCCCCTGTCCTGAAAATTTGCGTCTGCTCTCGTGTGGTAAATGAAACTCTCAAAATAAAATGTTTGAGAAACCCTAAAACTGCACACATATCTATAGCAGGGGCGGACACAGACTATCATTTTGAGGGGGGGGGGGGGGGGTCATGAGTGACAAAAAATTATAAACTGTTGAAACACAATAATCTTAATGGAGAAAATTGGTAAAATATGTGTAACTTTGAGGTTTGGGGGGTCACGACCCACATGACCGATATTCCGCGGCTGATATATAGTCTACATATATATATGTGTAGTTTAAATATATGTATATTTAAATTACAATTAAATGTTTCCTTCATACAATCCGCCAGAGGTTACTACATACAGATCAGACCTCAATGATTTTAGTTCTAGGAAGAAGCTCTTGAACTCTTGGCGAACCAACAGTAGGCCTACTTTTATTTTGTAAACTCTTCCATACCAAGAGGTGATTTTTGTTTTTTAGCTCCCATAAGAGCCCATGTTAAAATTTCAATAACATTCCTATTGCACGCAATAACTGCAGGACCGATTTTTTTGGTTTTTGTACTTAGTTGAAGGTCTCGGCCTTTGTGTAGTAATACTTCTTGTATGTTCAAATATATTTTTCCTCTTTGGAAAATTGCTTTAAAGTTTTGCTACCCATAGTTGAGAGTACATGTTAAAATCACAACTGATATTCTTTGTACACCTCACGATCAATAACTACTAGTCTGATTCCAATGGTCTTGGGTTTAAACTTAACAACTTGGCCTCAGTGGCGGATTTAAGCAACTGCCGCTTAAGGGCTATTAGGAAATCTGCCGCCCTCCCCCCCCAACCCTATAATCTTTGTCCTTTTCGCCGACCAGGTTTACCCACATGTTATATATCTAGTTTAGTTATTTTGTGACAGTATCTAAAGAAGTTACGAATTTACTGAATGAATAAGTTTAAGAAATTTCTGTTATTTCCTAGTTGAAAAAACCAGTAAAATAATGTATACTTCACTTGATTCACATTGACACAGTTTAATATTCAATATACTTTGCACATCTCGCATGAAAAATGGAGACAAAAAACTAGCTGACGTTCAACTTCTATTTTCGTTTTAGCGAATTTCCCCTATAGGGAAGAAGCTATTACCGTAGTTGGCATGGTAAGACCTAGGCCCGGGACCATAATAACTGTTCGTTTTGAGGTCCCCAGACCGCAAAAACACCATTCATTCGAAACTGTATATATATATATATGTCCGTGAGCACGATAACTCTCGTAAAAATGATCCGATTTTTATGAAATTTTGTATAAACGTGTAAAGCAACATTTATGACTTTAAGTTCGAAAACCAGCCAGATCGCTCTATCCGAAGGGGTATTTTGGGGGGGGGTTTTGTACCCCAAAAATGGGTTTTTTGTATTTTGTATATCTAATTTTTGAAATAGTCAAATTTTATTTTTCACCATTCAATTCAGCTTAAAAAAACACACAATTTGGTATTTCGATCATTCCTTTACGTCAATTGGTTACCGAGATATTGAAAGTGCTAGACACAGTACGTTGTCTAATGTTATTCTTATGGAGGAAAAGAAAAATTTTATATCTCGCTTATTTATGAACGTATACTGACGAAACTTGGTATACAGCTTCATCTCGTTGTGGTCTATTGATATTTGCTAAACAAATTTTTTTGCCAAATTCTCCCGTAGCAGCAAACCTGCGTACTCAGCCCCCATGTTATTCTTATGGAGAATAATTAAATGCTCTTTCTCCCTTAATTATGAACATAAATGAATACAAACTGGTATACGACTTCACCTAGTTGAGTTATATTGATATTAGCATAAAAACCCATTTTTTGTGTTCCTCATTGCAGCAAACCTGCGTACTCAGTCCCAATGTTATTCTTATGGAGAATAATTAAAATTGTATATATCGCTTATTTGTGAATATATTTTTATGAAACTTGGTAAGTGGCTTTATGTAGCATTAAGAAATTTATATCTTCATTGGAAATTCGCTGAGTATGCAGGTTTGCTGCGACGGGGGTATTTTATATTCTGCTCTTAAAATAGACAATAGCTTTTTCGTTTTAGCTGAACCAGTGTTTTTATACACATCATGACATGCTAACATTCTTTGTTTTAGTAAGTTCAGCTCAGGTGTGTATCAAGACTTATTTCTATTTTTAGAGTTTGAATTCTGTACTCAGACTTTCTTAACCTTAAAACTTTGATTAAAAACATGAGTCAAAGTTCTAAAAAAAATTAAAACATTCATAAGCAGACAGGTCATGGTTAAGTTTAGATTCATAGTTAACTACTAACATCAAGTCAAAAAATGCATTCATGGAGTCAGGTTTAAAAATTCTTTTACTAGTAAAAAGGTTAAGCCCCACAGTACTGATGTTTACCTCTTGTGTACCACACTTAAAAAATAAAGCATCATGGTCCGAAAAGGCACAATTAACAACATTTATATAATAGTTTGATGGCTGTAAATTTGAAAATGTATTGTCTAAACATGACTTAAATCTTGTAGGTTTAAAATTAGTAACATATAAGTTGTTTTTTCTCAAAAGATTAGCAAGTTTTTTCATAGGTTCAGTATCTGGTCTTCAGATATCAAAGGGTGAATTAAAATCACCACCAATAACTTTATTTATTTGCTGAATGAACCTAGTACCATCGGTCCCCCACAACTACTATATAACCTGTCCATTTAGATACAAGAGTAAATACCCCTGTCGCAGCAAACCTGCATACTCAGCGAATTTCAAATGGAGTTATAAATGTCTTAATACTATATAAAGCCACTTACCAAGTTTCATAAAAATATATCCACAAATAAGCGATATAAACAATTTCAATTATTCTATATAAGAATAACATTAGGGCTGAGTACGCAGGTTTTCTGCAACAAGGAACACAAAAATGGGTTTTTATGCTAATATCAATATAACTGAACTATGTGAAGTCTTATACTAGTTTTTTAATGTTCATAATTAAGGGAGACAGCATTTAATTATTCTCCATAAGAATAACGTGGGGGCTGAGTACGCAGGTTTGCTGCTACGGGAGCCTTTGGCAAAAAATATGTTTTTTTGAGCAAATATCAATAGAACACAACGAGATGAAGCCGTATACCAAGTTTCATCAGTATACGTTCATAAATAAGCGAGATAAAACATTTTTCTTTTTTTCCATAAGAATAACATTAGACAACGTACTGTGTTTAGCACTTTCAATATCTCGGTAACCAATTGACGTAGAGAAATGATCAAAATACAAAATTGTATGTTTTTTTAAGCTAAATCCAATTGTAAAAACTAAAATTTAACTATTTCAAAAATTATATGTAAAAAATTCAAAAAATCCATTTTTGGGGTACAAAACCCCCCCAAAATACCCCTTCAGATGATGCGATCTGGCTGGTTTTCGAACTTTAAGTCATAAATGTTGCTTTACAAGTTTGTACCAAATTTCATCAAAATCAGATCATTTTTACGAGAGTTATCGCGCTCACGGACACAAAGATACATGCATTAAAAGATACATTAAAAGCTGAGTTGGGTAACTTATTGTAGAATTTCAAGCCTAAAACTGCTTGTCTATTTCGAGTTTTTGATAACCTGCAATAAGGTACATCAATTTTAAACTGACTTCTTGTCCAGGGTTGGTGTGATAAGTTGTCCGCAATTTGTACCAATACTCGGAACACAAAAAATATTACATTTCAAATCAATTAAAAAATCCTCAACAAGACTAAATTTACCATTAAAACCTTGAACATTAAACAAAAAATTACATGACCTTTCAAAAGACGTTACCTTCACATTTTTGTTTACCTTGGAACTGGGTTCACTACTACATTCGAGTTTAAAAACATTTCATCATACAAAAAACTACTATTATTACTTGATTCCGACTCAACAACAGAACACGCCTTCACTTGGGTAACGCCCCCTTCACCACACATCACAGCACCAGACACACTGTCGTTAACTCCCAGTATGACAGCCTCCGCAAATGAACGATGTCCAGGAGAAACACGATGTCCAGGGTTGGTGTGATAAGTTGTCCGCAATTTGGGGTCACCAACTGCATACTCACAGGACGACTGATGTATTCGAGATGACTGGCTAGTTTTTCTATTGTTCAGATGGCGATTTATTTCAGGATCGTTTGACTCTAGCATTGGTCTCTTTGGTTTGTATTTTCTGCTCGGTATGAATTTAAGCTGTTGATGAGTAGCAAAAGCTATTGCTTTAAGGATCTTAGATGTAAGCAATTTTTTTCCAGTTATGTTGAGATGAATCCCAGAAGAAGCATAACATCGATCAGGGAAGGTAGTCGTATTGTTGATGAGAACATGGTGCATTGTTTGTGCAAGTTCATGAATATACTATTTAATATTCATAATATTCTCATTCGCACAGGATGGTACAGCGGAAAATCTCGTCGGAATGGAATGTTTCCAAGAAGAACACTAGCTGGTCTTAGTTCTGGAAGAGCTGATTTTAGGAATTGAATAATATTTTTTACTTCACCGCCATATACATCATTTGCCCCTCCTAGCAATATTGCAGTATCCTTGGATGTCTTTGGAGCACCAGGTTTGATGTAGCTACTAATAGAAAGTGTGTCATTGCTCATTTCCCGGAACAGTCTTCCAATTTGTCTACCATGGTTGTCGGCTACAATATAAACTGTACCTGATTCTAAGTTTTTGAGAGTTCTTGTGTACTCCACTCTTATGGATACTTTACTCACAAAGTTTAGAATTATTTATTTTTTGATTTATTTGGACTTTACCTATCGCTTCTAGTGTTTAAAACTATACTACGTTTCGGGAGGTAAGGAAACTCCTCACGTTATCAAGTGAAACCTACTTACATCTAAATATCAAGTTCTTACACCTAACTGACCTACATTTTTTTGGATTTTCTTATCTTTTTCTTTTACATTTTAATTTACACAAATACAAAAATAACAAATATATATAAAAATTCAATCACAATACACTAACACAACATTTATATACACGAACAAATGGAAAACTGAAAATACATTACCTGTTCTCTGCATCGTTGCCTCCAAGCAATGTATTTGTTATTTTTGTGTTAGTGTAATTGAAATGTAAAAGAAAAAGATTAAGAAAATCCAAAAAAATGTAGGTCAGTTAGGTGTAAGAACTTGATATTTAGATGTAAGTAGGGTTCACTTGATAACGGGAGGGGTTTCCTTACCTCCCGAAACGTAGTGTAGTTTTAAACACTAGAAGCGATAGGTAAAGTCCAAATAAATCAAAAAATAAATTCAAATCCATCGCTATTATGAGTTTTAAAAATACAGTTTAGAATCATCATAGGATGCCCCAGTAAGACCCAGGAAGACCGTTTTGTAGCATCGGTGACTGATAAACGTCTTAACTGTTTATAATAAATGATCAACTGAGAAAACCCGTTGATATAACTTGCTGTTGAAGATTGGGAGCTCAGTAACTAAGAGGGTTGATATGGTCTCCATAAAGATTTGAAGAGTCTATTGGTATTTTTGATATTTGCATTATTTGTATGGTCTTTTGCTGTGTTTGTGTGACTATCATCAGACAGGTTATCTAGAACCGCAAACTTATTTTTAGTTTGTATAGTGAAATTCTTCTCAGGTACATGTTTAGTACTTTTAATGTTTAGTTTCTCTGAATGCTTATTTCTGTTCAATTGGTTATTGGTGTTGCTGTCGGTGGTCAAAGAAGTTAAAACAGGTTGAATCCAGTTGCTCCGAGATTTAACAGACAACAACTAAGAAGAGTTTTTACTGAATTCTCTATCCAAGTTGCGGTTACCTGCAGAAACCTCTTTCAATGCTGTCAGGACTTGTACTTTGTCCTTTAAAGCATTATTTTCTATTAATGCAGCTAATTTTTTTACTGTCTTATATTCGCCTAGTAGTCTGCCTAACTCAGTCTCAATTAGTAGGGTTCTGTCTCTGTAGAAGTTATAGCACCCTAAAATATTTCCATTATTATTTTTATTAAATCCTCTTCAGTTGTGATATTATTTAAAGAATGCTGATATTCCAGTGTGGGTGACTGCAAGGTTTGTGTAAGAACTGACCTAAAAGATTTAGCCATCGAGTTAGGTTCTTCTTAACATTCTTTTAAATTATTAATTTCAAAGTTTAAATTATTTATGAGGTTATCTTTGCTTTTTAGTTCTAGTTTTAACTGAGAAATATTTTCATTAAGATATGAAGCTTCATCATTGTATTTTTCACACATTTCAACTGATTCTTTTTCTGCTAATCGCATTGAGCATTCCAAATTCTCTTTTGTAAACATCAATTGACTGTTGAGCTCACATAGTTCAATTATACTAATATCATCTTGAGTATGTTGGTTATCCTCGCTAGAGACAAAAATAAACTATTCTTCAGTTTCTTTCAGCTTCATCCAAGTAAATGTAGATGTTATTCGCCTGGTAGGCAATATTTCTTCGTGATATTGGGTAATGAATATTTCATTCACCTTGCAGGTCCTATTCTGACCAGTATCAAAATACACCACATTGTACTTATTCCATTCTACTTTAACAATGTATGCTGGCCAGGGTTGGCGTCCCTTTACCTTTGCAAAAAATTTGTCTTTAACTAAAAACATTATTAAATAATTGCATTAACTTTGAAGGGGTAAAATAAAAAAATAATATTATAAATTAAATTATTGTTTAATATTAAATCAACAATAAAAATACATTATCCTTCCAAATCCAATATTCAATTATTAACACAGTTCAATGTTCGTCAACAAGGAAATGTTTGTAAACAATCCTGTTTCCATGGAGACTAAAACAAGACCAATTTCTGTGTAGGCGGCTTAGTGCTAGACAGCGGCTGTTATCTATAGTCCAAAGGTCAGGAATCCTTATCTCATTCCTCTTCTCATCTATGTTCCAAGAAATAATCGTGCAATCCAGGAAAATTATACTTATATTTATCTTTTACTCTTTAAATACTTTAAAACTCTGTACAATTTACTCACATTTTTACCTGATAACTAGCTACAAACAGGCCGAACTCAGCTTTCACGGGCCCCTGGGCAAGCCTGGTGGTATGGGCTCTTGTTGCCGTCCGGATCCAAGTTGGTGACTTTTATTTTAGACATCGGCCCGGCGGGGCCTCCCTCCATGAGCCCGGACCCCCCTCGACGAGCCTGGGCCCCCCTCAACGAGCTCGGGCCCCCCCTGCCCTGGCCCGGGCCCTGGGGCAGTTGTCCCCCCCTGCCAACCCCCTCAGTACGGCCCTGGCTACAAACTTCGGTGTAAAACAAATTGCCAACCAATATTTAAAACCTCCCAACTTTTAAGCAAAAAACTAAAGAGCACACCAGCACCTGTTCACTCTGCCTGGGCCACCGTGGGCCTACGAAAAAACAACAACATTAAAAGAACAACATTAAGATTACTATAATACAACAGTTAGCGCAATATAATTGACTACACTAACTATCACTAACTGCACAACTATCACTAACAAAGACTGTAAATAAACAAAAAAGAGACTACAAAGGGGTTAGTAAAAGGAAAAAGTTTGCAAGTATATAGTACCAAATCAGTTAAAAAACACAGAATTACAAACTTCAAGATTTTTAATGAAGTCAATCCAGATTCAGAACAGCAGTTTACAATCAGTCCAATGGAAAGATGTCTTTCTATCATAGGAACTTGTCCAAGGAGTAGAAGGGGACAAGGGAGAAAAGGGTTGGTTCACCAACCAGATTCTAAGGGCTGGCTATGTTTTTCCTATTTGGCTTCTCATGTCCCCAAGAAGCAGATTATGGCATTTCCTGTTGATATATGACGGCTTCTTCTCAGGACTGGTCTGTCAGTTTTTCAGCGCCCGTGCAAGGACCAAAATTCCCCCCTCCCCTCCACATCAACCACGAAACCTCCCCCCAAAGCTCTGAGATAAGACTGAACGTGTGCGCCTCATTCCCTTGCTTGTTGCTGCGTTTGCGTTGTTTCTGGTTCCGATCGATACTGATCACCTGAAATGATAAGCTATGGAACACATTCAGCTGAGAGACTTGTTAATTCAAAATCTTGATTTCATATATTATAATCGCAGGCGGAATGATAAATTATATTCTTCAAAGTAAGCTAAAGAGTGTACCTTACATGTAACGATCGAAGGGGGCGCCAAAAATCTGAAGTAGGCACATCATATTTTCCCCTTATTACATATAATAGCAATATAAAACTCAAATCATTGTAACTTCAATTACAGATGAATTCCCAATTCAGTACTCTCCAATCCCCAAATCATATATTACCTAATCTAAGAAGTAGTTTCAAATAATCGATGAGGGCGGATTAACCAAGTAGCTGCATCATGTAACTTGATACTTTAACATTGCAATTTTCTTGCGTTGTATTGCGAGTTTTACTCACTCTCGCAAGATACCAATCAGAATGCCCTGAAGTTATCACAAAATGATAGAGGTCAAAACAACTTCTCGATTTGGAACAAAGGGGAGCAGAAGTTGTGTTATCCGATATGAAAATTTAATGTTTAATATAATTAAGGTGAAACATAACATGGTGAATACACAACTTTCTTCCCAATAATGCCTTTCAACATATTTTAATAATAATATAAAAAAATGAACAAAATCAGTCAGGTTATTTATTTACAAATACTTTAAGGACTACACCCCTCAACCCACACCCCACGTCCCGTCATGAGCGCCGAGGGCCGCCCCCCAAAAAGCGCCGCGCCCCGTGCTGGAGCACGGCTCTCACTGCCCTAGAGCTGGTACTGCTTCTTCTCGTGGTGAAGGGGCAACTCAGCTTATATTTGGATGAATGTGTGGTGTTATGACAGTGGATGTGGATGTCTGTTCATTTTTGTGGTGTTTCATATCCACATATAGAATCACCTTCCTGATGCAAAGTGTATCAACTGTCATAATGTTTAGTTGTATGAATGCTTCCCTGCAACTTTCCCTCCAATCCAGGCATTTTTTTTTTTTAATTTGATAGCTCACTTTTGAAAGAGCATGATGCAATTTAGGTCTCGTATTATAGCTCCTCCCCAGACTCCAAAGCCATATGTTAAGTGTGACTTAAACAGTGTGTAGGGGGGTGTCTTAGTGGTGCCTTAATTAATTTTGTGCTTTATTCTCTTCAGGACATTTAAGCTGGGGTTAAGTTTGCTATACAGAGTGTCTATTTCTTGTTTTCATGAGATTTTCCCATAAATTATTATTCTAAAACCTCCTCGTCAGGTACTGATTCTATCACTTCTTGATTGTTACCACACGTCAATTGTTTGGTTTTGTTAGTATTTACCCAGATCATTTTTATGACTAAAGTGATATGCTTTATTGAGTGCAATGAATGAGTCTATGGCCAGGTCTTTAGGATTCTTTGAAGAGAGAAGGTGGCAAGGTGGTGTCGTCTGCAAACATCAGTGTTGTGTAGTGGACTTCCAGGTATTGAGGTAAGTCTTAAGACTAAATTATAAAAAGAACTGGATCAAAAACGGATCCCATTCTTGTGCTTGGGGTAGATTTTTGAATAGTTTTAAGGCTATTGGAAAATGTCCCTGCATTATGATAAATCTGTTACGGTAAAAAGAGATTTGAGAAGAACATTGCTGCAATTTTGATTATTTTGGCTGATATTTCAATTACACCAGCTGTCGTTTTAGGTTTTAGGATGTTTGTAATGCATCTAGTTTCATTAGTCCGTGTGTAGGGTATGTAGAAGAGATCGTTGTTTGTGGGGGTTGCGCTTGTAGTTTGTCAGTCCTTGCAGGGTTTTTGCTGAGTCCGTTCTGCTATATTGACAACAAACTTGTTGAAGTGGTTAGCGATTTTGTTTAGGTCATTGTTTTCCCCCATCTATTTCAAGTACTATATGTGAGTCTCCTAGCTTTTTGCTAGCTTTTTCTTTATTTATGACTTACCACACAGCTTTTAATTTATTTTCGGCATTTTTAATGAGGTTTGCAGAAGCTTGGTACCACAGCATTTTGAGTCGAAGATAATATTCAATATTGTAGGGCGTAGTTTAATGATGAGGTACAGTATCCTACAAAGAAACTATTCAACACATGTTATATTATACGTTAACAAACATCTCATAACTTTGAAAATATGCTCAGAAATAAACCTAGTACATATCAAAAAGTAAAATCAAAATGGGCTATGTAGAATTAGTTGTAGCATCTACCTTGGAAACTTCATTTGTAAAAATAGAAAAATCATTCAGAATTAGATTTTAATACCGGTGTCATAACCTGAACACTAAATGTGTCCTCAAAAACAAAAATATAAACTGCTGAACATTTGTTAGGTGAAAATAATGAAGTAGATTAATTCATGGTTGGGTAGTGGGTTTGGTTGTTAGGTTGTTATATAACTATGAAACAAGGCATTATTTATTGCTACGGAGAAGATTTGCACCTAAGGGTGTCCCTGATAACAACATTAAAGTCAGCAAGATGAAGATTTGGTTTGTTTATTTACTTTATTTTATAATTAAGGAACTGTTTTACTAACATGTTTTATTGATCACGTTTGTTAAAGAACAGTGCAGTGACTGAAATTTTGAAGAAGATGTAAAGATCAGTAAAATATCTCAAAATATATTACCCCTTTGGAATCTTCACTAACTGGTGAAACAATATAATGCCAATAAATATGTTATCAATTAATATATTCATTAACCGCAGAACTGTTCACCCCCCTCATGGCTGTTTGCGCCTCCACGCAGAAGAACGAAGATCGGCTGGTGCACTGTGTGGAGCTGCTGCTACAATACAAGGCTGACGTGAACACAACCGAGAGGCATCACATCTCCGCACTCATGTTCGCTGCCAGGGAGGGCCACGTCAAGGTCGTAGAGCGACTTCTGGCAGGCAACTGTCAGTGTGACATGGATGCTAAGGACAGCCAAGGATGGACGGTAAAAAAGTCAGAATAGCTGTGTAGAACTTCTTGATAGTAGATAGCTGTGTTGAACAGTGTATCTGTGTTCATGGTACACCTTCATCGTCATGCAATACTCTGAGGATTCTTGGTGTCACTCTTGATTCCCAACTTGATTTCTCTAATCATGTCAAAAACGTGCGTAAATCAAGGGTAATCAGATTGAAAACCCTTTGCAGATTGAGCACAATTTTGCCAGAGTCTTCCAAGCTTGAAATTGTTTGCTCTAATATATTTCCTGTAATACAATATGCTTTTCCAGCTTTTGCTTATTGTCTAACACACGAAAACAAGATCGTTTTTACCCAGTTACAGAACATAGCACTGAGATTTGTTTACAATTTGAAAAAAAAATTTGATCATATCAGCGAGTACATAGTAAGTGCTAAGGTTTTGTCGATTATGGGCTTCTCCGATTTGCAAACCATCAATCTGATCCACGGGGTTCTTCAGACCGATAAGCCTAAATACCTCAGAAAAAAGCTGATGTTTAAGGGGCCCATACACTTCCCAACCAAGTTGGGAGGATGTTGGGGCGGACAAATGTTGGGAAGTGTGCTTCACCATACGCGATCCAACCCGGTAGGGAGAACGCTTCCCAACCAAGTTGGGACGGACAAATGTTGGGAAGTGTGCTTCACCATACGCGATCCAACCCGGTTGGGAGAAAGCTTCCCAACCAAGTTGGGACGGACAAATGTTGGGAAGTGTGCTTCACCATACGCGATCCAACCCGGTTGGGAGAAAGCTTCCCAACCAAGTTGGGACGGACAAATGTTGGGAAGTGTGCTTCACCATACGCGATCCAACCCGGTTGGGAGAACGCTTCCCAACCAAGTTGGGATGGACAAATGTTGGGAACTGTGCTTCGCCATACACGATCCAACCCGGTTGGGAGAACGCTTCCCAACCAAGTTGGGACGGACAAATGTTGGGAACTGTGCTTCGCCATACACGATCCAACCCGGTTGGGAGAATGTGTAACCACAGTGTCTACTAGATTACCTACGATCAAATTGTGCAGTGCATGTGTAATGTGCATAGGCCCCTACACTGTTTTTGTTAAAAACATAAAAGTATAATCAGTTATTAAGACAATAAGTTGAAATGACTATGTGCAAATTTAAATACTATTACTGTACATAAATATTGTAAAACTGTTAATCCCAAAACAAACTGATTTAATGTTACATTGTTCGACAATTTGTATAAACAACTTGTTTTTATTCTTATTTTAATAGTTTTTCATCAGCAGTTTTGGTTTGGCATTCTTGTTTATAGTCTGTGATTGAGTCATGTCTTTAAATTATATTTATGTAAATAAATAAATAAGATTTTCCTTTGACAGATTCCGAGTTAATATGATCACTTAAACTGAACTGGGTGCGTCGCACACAGGATGGTCCAGACCGGAAATGCTAATTCGTTCCCATTGTGTTACCAAGAAACTATTTTGAGTCTAAATGTCACGTTTTTTAGTAGAGTACTCAGACTCCACTTTCTGCAATCCAATCACGCTACTAGGATTTAATCTTCATAATTTATTTTCATTAAAAGATGATGTAAATACTTTTAAAAAAGTACAAGACAAAACGAGTATTAATGATAACTCGTTATAATACCTCAAATAATACGTTTTAATAACTCAAAATAATAAGTAATAATTTCTTGATTAGTTATTAAAGTCATTAGTTATTATTAGAGTCGCACACCGATGTCGGGACCAACCCGGCTGGGAACGGCCATACACGATCGAACTTGGTCCATCCTGACCGCGTTGGGAACAGGTTGGGAGATGTTTACGGCCGAGACTCCCAACAAATGTTGGGAGGATTTGGCCCGTCCCAACAATTGTTTGGAACTGTCGTCACCATACACGATCCAACTGCAGCCCAACCCGGTCCGGCTCCCGACCGGTTTGGGAAGAACTCCCATCCGGGTTGGGTCGTGTATGACTTTTAGGCATGAAATTAGTGTGAAAAGTACTCGACAGGATAGCCTACTGCACCTGCCAAAGACAAAATTGGAAACGGGGAAAAGGGTTTAGATATTTTGGTCCAAAAAGGTATAACACTTTGCCACCTACTTCAAGAAATTATAGTTATCGTAAGTTCACAAAATTTGTAAAGGAAATGTTTATTTGAGCGATGCATGTACATTGTTTTAGTTTTATAAGGATTACTAGTTTGTCAAGAGTTGTAACAACCAGAGTTTTACTTTGATTAACGCTTGCTCAAAAAAGACGTTATTTATTTATTTTATTTTATTTATAGAAGTATGAAGAGGAACTCAACATGACCACCCACCGTTGGGAAGTTTGGAGAGTAATATCATTGAATTTACACTAGTGTATACTCAATGGTAATATCCTCTGAAAGTGTGTCTAATTTTAGCTTATCCTGTATATATAAGTAGTAAATTATATTTTTCATAACTTTTTAAATAATGTTGCCACTTTCATTTTCTTAGCATTCAATGACAAAAAAAATTATTAACCATCTAATAGCTGATTTGTTGGGGATGCCAAGTTTGAGCAAAAAAAGAAATTCATGAAAGCCCTCTCCCACTACTAATTTAGGAGATGATGTTTTGTAGGTTTTTTAACTTTTATGAAGGAAATTCTGCTATGATCTGCACTAACCCATTGGATACTTAGTTTTTTAATGACTGCATGGCCCCAGAACTTCAATTCAATTTCAATATTTTGCAGTGTTTTAATAAATAAACTGTAACAAATTTACTTTTGCTGCTAATTGGGAAAACACAGTGTTTTTCTTGAAGCTGTATACATTTTATTTTCAGTATGTTAATAGAAAACAAAAAATAAAAATCATATTTAAAATATTTTGTTATAAAAATAAAAATACATTTTTTTAATTTTTTTGAAAAAAAAGAATATAGTAAAAATAAAATAAATGCCTAATCAGTTGTCTAGTAAAGTGCAAAAACTATTTCCTTACATAAAACCTTTTAGTTTTTTACTTTATCTAAAAAAAACAAATTTTTTATGATTTTTTGCAAAACCACTTTTTCCTTGAATAATTTATATTTTTACCCATTTGCCAAAAATGGACCACAATGCAATATTTTACCTAAAAAAGACATTCATGGATATAAGCTTAAAGTTAAAACAATTACAAAAAAAAAAATAAAAAATAAAAAAATAAAAAATTTTTGAAAAAACATAGTATTCATCATCACGGAACTACTCCTACTTTGGTCCAAAACGGCCACCACGGAACCGTTCCGTGAAAAGTATTCAATGGGCTAATAGGGTACCTACCTAATTAAAATTAATGAAACATCAATAATCTGGATACTAAATATTGTTTTTTGGCCTCGTGATAAAGAAAAAAAGTTGTAAAACATGGGGAAAATACAAAAATAAATTGAATAAAATCCCCTTAAAACTATCCTACAAAAAATTAATTTATATTTAAAACACTGCTTTGAATATAAAAATAAAACCTCTGAAATTGTATTTCTGTCTACTCAAGGGTTATAAGTAGTCACAGGACCTGTATTGAAATTGTTACGCTTTGACGAGTATAGACAATTTAAGGAAAATGAGGAATGACATTCCAGAACTTTTACTAACCCATTGAGGTAGTAATTTTATTCTATTTGCAGTAGGCTATAACGGGAATTGATTGGTGCTGCACTCTAGTAGCAAAATATGTAACTAATTGCCGCGGGAGTCTACGGTTCTATCCGCTAGGGGCGCGGACTGACTGAAAAACCTTAATATCACCGCCAGGCCTTTGGTCGTGTTAGCTGAGTTGGCTACGTCGTGGAAACACCTTGGCCAGGTGGTGATACGATGTTCGTGGGTTCGATTCCCGCACACGACCAAAACTGACCAGTTGTGCAACTCTCAATGAGTTAACCGGCCTGTGGCAACGTTGGTGGGAGGGCCCAAGTAAAATAAACGGTGGCAGGCTTGCTTGGAAGTTGACGGGATCGGTTAATTCTTTGAGACTTGCACATGGTCAACACTGATTTTGCTAATTTTTACTTATGTCTACTGTGTGTGTGCCAATGCGACTCTCCAAACTGAAAGATAAACAATATTTTAATTAAAATACGCCATTAATCCATTTAAAAACACCAATTTTATACTCCAATTCACAGGTTAATAAAATTACAAGTAAGGAACGAGACCAGCTCGTATGTCTATGCCAATGGGTTAAAAAGAAAAAAAACTGAGATCGACAAGTGAGGGAGCTCTGGAAAGGTTTAGTGTAAATAGTTTTCTTTAAGTGATTTATGCAATTATTACAATTTATTTTACTATACAATACTATTGATTTATTAAAACTGTCACTTTTTTAAGAATGGTGAATCAGGCGAGCTAGAGAGCATGGTGCAGGGTACTTACTTCTATACAAGTGGGCCATTTTTTATAATCAAATAGTAACTGTTTTAGTAGTTTTAATGGTGTTTACAATATATTTGACGTATTTAAAAAAAGAGGTTTAAACAAAGACAATTTATTCTATTTTTGGAGATATTTACATGTATTTCTTCACTTTTAAAGACATTTTTCCTGTTTTATGTCATTTGATTGTATTTTATATCCCCAAAACTAACAGTTGATACCAACTGTACCATTACCAACAGTTTTGATATTATTTTTAATGCAGTTTTATCTTATCCCCCTGACTAGATTCAGTGTTGGTAGACTCTTGCTAATTAACGGTCAACAAATTTGGACATTCAAAAACGTCCAACCTCGTGGAAGGGCTAAGTTCAGGAAAGTAAAACCTCATGAAAGAGCTAAATTCAGAAACCTATTGTGTATGGGCTCAGTCCAGAAATGTCCAACTTCATGTAAGGGCTAAGTTCAGGAAAGCACAACCTCGTGAAAGAGCTAAATAAATTCAGGAACGTCCAACCTTATAAATGGACTAAGCAAATCGTGAGGCTTTGCTTTGTTCAAAATATATTTTAATATTGTTAAATACTATTACAAAAATACTAACCTGACGATATTTACTGTTGGTTGATTGTATCTGTATAGTCTGTTTTTTTTTTTATTTACATTAATAATATAATAGTTGTATTCTTTACCAATTTACAAGATCTTTCATAATAATGTAATCTGGCAACTTACCTTAGCAAAATTTAAATTTGTTCTCCTAAGGTACAGGATTACTATCTGTGACCAAGCCATGCATGTGGAACTACACTATATTCACAAACACTTTAGAAGAACAAAATGACATCACAAGTATTGTAAAGAAATACTAAATATAATACAGTCACAGCCACAGCTTAGTGCTCACTTAAATGCTATTTAACAGATACATTTCACACATTTAACATAGGACATAATATGTATTGTTACATGGTAGTAGTTGCATAATGATGTAATTATAAATTAAATTAAATTCCAAACACAGTACATAAACTAAGTCCAACATCTGGAATCTGTTAAATAAATAATGATGACTATTCAAATCAAAATCATTAAAATAATTCATCGGTTTTTATGGTGAATTTCACACTGTAAAATTGTTATAGACAATTTTATATACATATTTGGTACCAGCAGAGGCTCTAACCAATACATGTATTTTTGGCTTGGACAATATCTACCTTCTTATAGACTTTAAAAATCCAGTTCCAGTATTAGTCTTACAGATTCATTCAGTCAAGTGGTTGCTTAAACCAATAATGAATACTTAATGTTAAGTTTAAATAAACAAGGAAAAACATTAAAATCAAATCATTTTTATTATTTTGAAGTAACAAAGGTGTATATAAATCATGTGAAAAACAAAACTATGATTGCATTAATCAGAAAAATTTTGTTCATGTACTCATATAAATCCCAAGTTTAATTTGATTTTTAAAGCCAATAACATATTTAAAAACTTAATACAGTAGAACCTCTCTGATTCGAAAACCTCTATAATTAGTAACTTTTGTCTGTTCCCTTCAGAAAACCTCTAATATTCAAAAAATAATATACTGTTAATTCAAAGTGTTTTTAACGCAAATGTAGACTATAAATTTTGAATATGTTTATATTCAGGCCTCTTGAATTCAAATTTTGTTGTTGTAATTTGAAATATTCAAAGTCAATCTCTGCGGTAAGCCTCTGAAATTCAAATTAAGCCCAAAAAAACAGAACACTGTTGAGCCATGAACGCTGTTGAACCATGAACGCTGTTGAACCATGAACGCTGTTGAACCATGAACTAATGCGTATACTCAGTAAACTCCAGATCTGAATTCATTGACGTTTGTTTTCTTTGCCTTTATAATTCGAATTTCATTCACGTTAACCCCTATAGTTCAATCTCTCGATATTTGAAACCTACTTTAATTCGAAATAAATTGGCTGTCCCCTGAATTTAGAATAAGTGAGGTTCTACTGGAGTCTGATACCAGTAGCTGTTCTGTATGTTGAATATATAACAATTTTATAATTCTTTATTCATCCATGTATAGTGGAAGATGAGTAAGAGGCACAGAAGTTGGCTGAAAAGGTGTACTATTAATTTCATCGCCTTGTTGGACATTCGTCACATTAAAATTATTATTACCTCATGGTAAAATATATCTCCATTTTATCTTATGAAATATAACAGTCTTTTAAAATTTTTCAAACTCTTCAAAGTTCCTTCAGATTTTATATTTTTTGGAATGTGCTACATAGAACTTAAGAATATGATGCGAAGAAATTATTCTAACTTTTTCCTCGTAACTTAGGGATGAACTAGTTTAGGTAACTTAGTATCTTCGTATTCAAAAATGTTCTTAGCCAATGAGTTAGTATTTAGTAAGTTTTCGCTATTAATTCACGTCGCCCTGAAGATGGATATTGTATTATATCCGAAACGTCGGCCACCAACTTCATTGACATCTACACGGACTAACCCGGAAATGAACTATAAGAGTGTATCTTCGAACCGGGAAGCCTATAAGATAAAATGTTCTTAAGAAAATAGTCATAAGAAAGTCATAAGAAATAGTCATAAGAAATCACTACCCAAAAAAGACAGGATATTTAAATTTACAAAATAACACTTAACCAATTCGTTATGCTTTAAATAACAAACATTAATTCTATAATAATAAAACTTACAGCCAAAGTTTCAGGCCAATAATATGGATTTTTCACTCAAGCATATTATACTGTAATTAGATTATTAATCAGTGTCTCTTGGAATCAAAACTAAATACACATGTAAGCTTTTGTTTATTTGATTTCATTAATGCAATTGGTTTGATTCAAGGCTTTATTCTGGGCTGCAAATCAAAGGAAAGCAAAAGTTGTACAAGTTCTTGTACACAAAGGAGCAAAAGTTGACATGAAGGATACATGTGGACAGACAGTTATTAATTTGGCTACCAATAAAGGTTATGATGAAGTAAGTACATTTTAATTATTTTTTGCTAACTTTAAATAATATTATGACATAGTGCTTCAAAGATGTTTGAACACATGGATAAAAAGGTATTCTTTTGATGGTCTTTTTCCGTCCTAAGACAAAAACATCATTTGATGACACTTTTTGGTCGAGTTTATCAGCTGTTACTTTCAAATTTGAATTGAACGAATTATTCAACAATTGTAAATAACTAATAAAAACCACTGACTATCGATTGTAAATAATCGATAAAAACAACTGTTACTATCGATTAAGGTTAATTGTTGTATTCCGAAGTATAGATCTTGCAATCGATTTCTTAATCGATAGTCTGAAGTAGTTGATCTGGCAATCGTTACACTAACACAAACCAGAATCTATAGAGCTGTAACATTGTGCAACAGCTGTATGTTTATAGCAAGAGCAATGTGGGATAGAAGCAAACCTTTGAAGGTAAACAGTAATCAGATTTTAGTTTTTGTGAAATTGTTATCTTAATATTGTTTGCAGTATGACGAAAAATATAGTTCATCACTTGGACCAAAAGCGGCCTTTCGATCCTCGCTCACTTTCCTTAATCTTGAGCTTCTATCGAAAAGCTTTATTTTTGGTCCTAGTTATTTAACTATTTCTGTAAACAGTATATACATCACTTTCCTTAATCTTGAGCTTCTATCGAAAAGCTTTATTTTTGGTCCTAGTTATTTAACTATTTCTGTAAACAGTATATACATTCTCCATTCTAAACTCCACCAGAGTTTAAAACTTAAGTTGAGTTATCTTTTAGTTACCAAGTTAACAACTACCTTATTATTTAATTTGCAAAATGAAATATGTAAGATATTAAAAAAGAATGAACTGCCTAAACAACAGTGTTTGAACCATTATATGATCAATTTAATTTGGCAGATCAATAATTTTACATAAAATGTATTTTTTGAAGCAACTATTAATTTTTCTCTTATCTCAGGTGGATGACCTACAATAATTTAGAAAATCTTAATTAAGAGCTAGGTCAAACTCAAACTGTACATAAAGGTAAGGGACTCCAAATTGGTAGGAATAAACCTAAAAATCCCACCATTTTGTCCTACTTGTTTGTGTTTTTTTTTAAGTTTAGTTAACTTTGACTCTTGTTGTTTCAATAATCATAATAACTCAATTATGGAAAGGAGCCGACCCAAGTTTAATAAGTATGGCGATTGTTATAATTATTCAATTTAAAAATTAACCACTTGAGGTAAAACTTGTGGTTCAGTGTTATTCTAACCCACTATGGGCCTATACTTCCTGAAATATATATTTGCTCTTTTTGAAAGAAATGATTAACATTTCCAGATATTACAAATATTAACAAAAAAACAAGCTGGACCAGTTGAAATACAAGGGAAAATCCAAGCACATGACTTGACAGATTCTAATACCAAGAACAAATTCGGAAAAGGTCCAGATGCAATGCTGCAAGCCCTGTTGGAAGATCTTTCTACTCCAAACATCAACAACAATAACAGGTACAACAATTGGAATCAAAATCAGCTACATTTGTAATTATAAAGAGAGAAAATTAAGCAATGAAAAGATAAAAATAAATTATAAGAAGTTTTAGTAAAATTGCAAAACTACTAAGGTTTAAAAATGTGATTAGAATATTTGCTTGTCCAACAAAATAACTTTTTGTAGTGTATTATTTTATTAAATTTCCTGCCCTTTACTTGCAAACAAAACATTTCCAAAGAAAATATCAACCAACAAAAGAAATTATGAGCAAAGTTCCACAAATAAATTATAAGTTAACAAAAGTTTCTAAGTAAAGAGACTGCAGTGCTTACCCAAGATGTATAAAAGAGAGTTGTGTGCATGATCAGCTGTCGTGATGTAGATGGGCTCGCTCGCTAGCGCAGCAATGACATGGCTGCAAACCATACTTATTTAGTCTGATGAAATGTCAGTCTTGTGATCTATCATGTGATCCAAAAGTTAAAGACATTGTTTGTTTACTATTATTGCGAGACCATCTACGTCACATCAGCTGATCATGCACACACCTCTCTTTTATACATCTTGGTGATTACCTACCAGAGAAGTGTTGTGTCGTTAGGTCAAAGGTGAGTTGACGGTTGGACAATGAGTCACCGCAAGTGCCACCGTAATGCCACCAAGACCGATACGCAATCGTAACCAGGAGCTGAGTTATCAGTGATGGTTCTCAGGGTGAACAATAAGTCCAGGGCATGTTCACGGTCGCTAACAATCTCTGGTCTTGATGACTCTCAATTGAACCAGGTTGTAGCCCATGCGAGAAAAGTGGTCATTGAACTCATCAGAAGTGATACACGATTGTGATATTGAAGTTTTCAAAATGACACGTTTTGAATGATATTAATTTTTGAAATACTTGATTTTGAATGGTTTTACTTGTGTATTCAAATGAATTCATTCGCTTTTCTGAACAACTTTTACAGTAAGGCTTTTATAATATAGACATAATAACCACGGTGTTCATGTTAACTGTCAAATTGACTATGTAATCATTCAAACTATGTAATGTGCCATTCGAATGTAAACTCAAGCATTCAATAACATTTTAAAAGGTTACAGTAGTTGAAACGTTACAAATGGTGCATCTCAATCGCCGGTCACTAATCGTCAGCGATTTCCCTACATCGCTGGTTGGCAAGGAATGATGCAAACTTGTCCAGTGGGAGCGGATATTTTTCCATCCCCTACCCTACGAGTTCATTAGGAGTTAGCCAAAATTGTTTAGAATTTGTACAATCCAAATTTAGCTTTTGTCTGTGATATTTTAACGTTTTTAATCAAAAGTTAAATAATCTTCAAGGTCAGTACTAAACAGTTTCCTTTATGAGTTTACTTAACGTTTTACCTTTACCGATTGAATGGACCAGGTTTAATTTTTGTAACGTGAGGTTTTATTTACCCTATTTTTATCAAGCTTTCCACATACCGTTTGATGTTATCAAAAAATATATCTACTGATTCAACGAGGTCATTAATACGATTGGTCAGTATTCCTGTCACACACTGTAATGGGTTTATGTAAACATTGTTGACCAAAGTATATGATAGGGCCACTAGCAGTGTGTGAATCTCTGTAGCCAATATTGTACGATATATGTTCAATATCCATGTACACGCTCCAGTGGCCTGTGATTTTGGTTTTTGTCAAAGCAGTCTGTGAGGTACTGTAGACATGGTGATTTATAAAAATATAGTTTTAAGAAGTCTCATGGTTGCCCTGGACCCAATGTTTGTCGATGAATCCTGCAGTGTAAAGGACGTCTAAATATCGTTCAGTTTTAGTCAGTGTTCAAAATATTAGCATTCATGTTGCCTACCAAATTGAAGGTTTTATCTCACGACGCAAATCACTATAATCCTGGCTCAGAGTGACAGTTAAGAAAACTATTTAAAAATAAACCGTAAAATAAACAACATTTCATTTTGATTATATATATGTGGATTTACTTATTTACTTTTTTCAGGAGTGCCAACAGCTTTGCAAAATTTATCAACAGTTTTGAGTTTGAAAACCACATTGATGTACTGAAAGCTCATCAAATAATTTCAAAAATAGCAAACTCAGTAAATGGATGTTTCCAAAATTCAATATTATTTTCACAAAATCCCTCAGTTAAACAATGTAAGTCTGTGGAAACAAGTTGGAAGAATGTACCTTATAGGTAAGTTTGCTAACAACAAAATAATTTACTTACTTTTTAAGTGAAAAGTAATGAAAATTTGTCTACTTATGGTGTATGAAAAAAGTTATTTGAAAAAAAATAATTGTACAATTTTTTCAACTTTATAAAATATTACTTTTTGACAAAAAAATACAATGTTCCCCCACTTTCTTAACAAAATAAATATGAAAAAGCTGTCCAATTTTGATATTATGAACAAATTAAGCCATAAATTAACTTGTAGTACTCGAGTGGTTGGTAGCTTGTAAACTAAGCGTCTTTTTGGGCATTTTCCCCTCGCCTATAAGCCCTGCATTATTTAAGGTCCAAAATTCATAAACAGGGTTTTCTGAATCTAGACCACCAAGATGGGGAAAAACGGCTTCACCATCTGTAATGCTAAAGGAACAGGGATGTCTATACTAGAGATAATTTAACCTTGTGTGGGTTGGAGTAAGAAAGAGGAAGGAACTGAATGTCTTCACTGGCTGTATGTTGTGGGTAGTAAGAGGGCCAGCTGGTCGCATTGTTACCACTAGCCCCCACAACGAACACTTCCCCTCACCTTGCACAAGGTTAAATTATCTCTAGTGTAGTCTACTATTTTCTATGATCTGTAACCAAACGTCATACAGGGAGGCAACATATTGTTTTGCAGTGCCATAGATGAGCAGAAGGTGCTTGACACCTGGAGTGTCTGTACGCGAGTGTCTCGTGCTGATACTGATAAACGTGGAGGAAAGAATGCACTGTGACTTAACAAGATATATTGTGCCCCCGCTTCTGAGCTCTCAGTTCCTTCCTAGAGCTCCTCCTCCTACCCTAAACTTCTTGATGAAGTTTAGAAGCTGGGGGATTCTAAAAGGGGAGCACCCCTGATGCTTATCAGGTATGATCCCAAACTCCTGGCCTTTTTTTGGCCAACTGCATCACATTCAACCAGCAGATGCCTCGGGGTTTCCTCCTGCTCTTGGCAGAATCTGCAGCCATTCTCCTTGGCCATACCCATCTCTTAAGGTGGCTCTTAAGTCTACAGTGTCCTGCTAAAATTCTTAGGCCTGATCAGTTGTTCAGATCTCCTGTGATTGAAGTTGCCAAGCATTTCCTTGAACTGCTGTGGTTCCTACCGCAAGTGTTTTATTTTGCAGTGCCATAGAGGCGCAAGAGGTGCTTGAACAGACTGTGAGGCACCTGGAGTGTCTGTACGCGAGTGTTTCATTCATGAGGCTACACACGCAGACTGCTGTGGGTCCTGTTCTGCTAGAAGACAAACATGCAAAAGTTTCTGAGCTCACCGCTTTATCAGACAAAGCTCTCCGCTGCTCTAAACTACTCCACGATGAGCTCTATTTCTTCAACCAATATACAAAACAAGTGGGTTTGGTAATATCTTTAGCTGTAAATTTATTTAAGTGAGTGTTGCTTCATTAAATTTGAATGATAGCTGAATTTCAATGAGCTATATTAATTAAAATTTTAACTATATAAATTTAAAATCCGTTTAGATTTTGATAAGTTAAATTAATATTACAACTTAAGTTTGTTCAGTCCCAGTTGAATTTGTATCTCAATGGAGGATATGGGAATAACAAGTCAAAATTATAAATATTTAATATATTGCCCTAATAAATTAGGCACACACATTACAGTATATTAAATATAAATGTACAAGAGGTTAACTTAATCTTATATAAATATAATAGTTTCAAGCATCCGTGTTACGAATATTTTATTATTAAGAAACTTATTTGTTTGTAGTAGCTACATCTCATTAACGACTAAAGAATATAATCTAAAACACAAATTAATAATATCTAATAAACTATTTACAGTTATAAAAGTAAATGATTTTTGTAGAAATCTAAACTAAACAAAAAGCGCTGTTAAAATACATTATTTGGCAGAATGGCAGCACATATTATTTAGTATACAAAATAAAACATGTAGATATACATCCCAAGAACCTAAGCTAATAGTATTTTGCACACTTATAAATTTCATACACAATTAATATAAGAATCAATAAGAGAAACTACAAATAAATGGCACCAAAGTAGAAAAAAATTAAAAAGGAACACAATGTCGCTTACCTTAGTTTTTATTTTGTACTAGAATAAATCTGTTTGGAGTTTTATAAAACTAACATAATCAAATCATAGTCTTAACGCCAGTATAAAACTTACTATACTACTTAAATATTAGTAAAACTTATCACGTTATCTTATCTTGGCCATCAAGTATTGTCACACAGATAAAAAATATAACAAATTTCCTTGCACTCTTGTTTGTATATCTCAAAATTTCTTAAAAAATGTGCTGTCTAATAATTTATTTCTTTGTCTGTTAAACTCCAGGAAGTAGTATGATTTATGGTAACAACTTCTTGGAAAGTCATGCTAAGTAAATGGCCGTGGCAGTGATTTCTGCAGTTCCAAAATTGAATATCCTTAAAATATTTACAAAAGGAAAATAAGTTCAACCTCCAATAGCCCATTAATGACTTGTTTGGTATAAAGGAAGGAAATTATGCATAGATTTTGTTTTGAGTTGCCAGAGATTCAACCTGTTCATTACAATAAAATTTACAGTAAAATTCATTACAGTAAACAGTAATTTATTTTCTTTTCCATTATTTATTTTTTATCTAAGTTCTACTCTTAAGTTTTGATGACGCCATTCAATGTACATAACATATATTTTATGAAAAAAGGTTTATTCAATTTGATTTGGAACATGAATCTAAGAATAAAATAAAAGAATGGAAAAGGATGCTAAGACTAAAAAAAACAAAAAAAAACTATACTGGTTTCAGATTGTGTTATGGAGATAGCATAAGCCAAGGACAATTGGGTGATTAATAAGTCCAGATACTCTGACAGAAGGTGTGACTGAAAAAAACCTATTTAAATTCAATAAGAGCAGCTTATTCAAGACGAAATAGAACTGCAAGCACGAAAGAAACAGGAATTCGTAAAAGAGGATAATTTTGACGAAGTAATAGTAAACCAAGCTCAAAGTTCAGATAATGTTGATTGTATAAACCATGCTACTACTCTAATTCTACAGCTGAGGAAATGAGTGACAAGACAGGATATTTTGAAAGAGATTGTCATCAGATTGGAAATTGTATATTTTTGATCTGTGAGACAATACTTAATGGCTAGGAAAATAACTTAATAAGTTGTACTCATATACATAGTAGTATACAAATTTTTGTACTGGCTTTCCGATTGTGACTCAAATACATTAGTTTATAAAACTCCAAGAAGAATTATTTATTTATATTATTGATTGTTGGTCGATATTAGTTTGTTATGGGACTTTTATTTGGTTTTTATATTTAAGCTGTTAGATTTATTAAAAAAGTAGTAAAAATATAAATAATTGTATGGTATTAGGAAGTAAAACAAGTTGTGTATGAACTTCATACTCGTTCTGAAATTTGTTAATTTAGTAAATGCAAGGAAAAGAAAGAAAAACAATGATCAATTAGTAAACAATTGAATTCCAAGGCACTTGTTTCATGTGACTTGTGTTTCACTTTTTAAAAAATCGTCAAAATATGAGACAGTGTTAAGTACTAATTTCTAAAATTAAAAGGAGAATTCATAACTTTCGATTATTAGTGCCAACAAATATTTATTTTCGCAAATAAAATCTAAGATTGATTTTAGCATTTACCAATAAACATTAAAATAACATCAAGAATTAAATTAAATTCTGAGAATTAACTTTTAAAATGAACAAAACATAAATAATTCAAAAAAATCATGATCAGAAGTTGGTTTTATGAGGTGCCTCGCAGTGTTTGGTGTTTACAGTGTTTCTTTGTCCAGTTGGACGGCAGTGATGTGCTGATCCCCGCAGACTTTGTCAAGGAGCGCAACTCGGCCCCAGACGCAGACGCGACTCACACTGCCCTTATCTCCACTGCCGTAGTTTCCGCAGCTGTCTTCCTAATACTCTTCAACACTAGAACCATAACTTTGTCCTTTTTCAGTAAATAAAACATGTAAATGCACATTTTCTGGCCTTATCACAAAAAGTACACCAGTCTAATAACAGTTATCTAAATAGCACCGCCAAAGAATGATCTGAGGGAAATAAAACGCGATGACTTTACTTTAGACTAAATAATTTTCAACTTGATTGACAACTACGGGTTTGCACGAGGTTGAGGTGATGTTCAGTTGAGACACTGCCTGTAGTAGGTGCTCTTCGTGTTTATATCCATCAAGTATTCGCCCATCCTGGTGTTCAAATCAGTTATGGTGTCAGTCAGAGTTGTCAATTCTTTTTCTTGCTCTCGATACAGCCCTTCTGCATCTGAAATTGTTTGAATCTCATTAAACGAATTTGTGAATATAATTAGCAGCGCTTGCAGATAGAACAATTATGTACCCTACTATAATAAATTAATAAAGCATACTTATCTATTATTGAATAAAGGAAATTATTGTTAAGAGCTTCTTCATTAGTTCCGAATATAATTAACGATTGATGCATTAAAAAGTTTACCTTGATTAATTGTGCATGAAGGTAATTTCATTTTCTATATTATAATTTTCAAAGACACAGAAACCCTTAACAGATCCTGCATTTTGATTTTCATGGTTATTGCAGTGACCCAGGTTTAGAGACTGCTCAAATCGTATAAAGTATTTTGTATAGCAAGTAGTTAAAATAAACATACAAACAGTTACAGAGGGCTGTTATGTAATATCATGATAAAAAAAAAACAATAAATTCAAGCTAAATTCCTATAAAGGGGTCGTCAAATATCGTAGTGCAAAACAAAATCCGCCATAAGAAAGCCAGTATTCTGCAGCATATCCTGGTATACAGGGTGCCCGCTTTGACTGCACCAAACTTTACCGGGTTATTATGCAAGTCAAAACAAACAAATAATGTAACACAAAATGTGTCTAGTCAATTGTCTCAATCTGTTTTCTGCCTGTGAGTTGTTTTGTATATTTTACAAAAACCCTAATTGCTTAGACATAAACAAAAACACAATAATGACACTTTGTATGAACATTTATCTAAAAGGTTTACAACTTCCATTAAAATTTCATTCCTGTATAAATTCCATTCAAAATGGCAGTGATTTAAAATTTTCAATGTTAAATATACATAAACCTGAAAAATATATAACAAAATGTTAAGTAACCAATTATTTACAAAATTTCAAGCCAAGTCAAACAATATGTCATATTTAAAGTTTGAATGATGGATAATGGCAAAAAACTCGAATGTTCCAAAGTAGGGAGATAACTGTATTCAGCAACAAAAAGGCCAACTTGTAGTGTAGGTCCATTTGTCATAAAAATGTGTTTTGAGTAATTTTTTTTGCTACTGGCAAAAACCTCACCTGATTTAAATACTGGTAAGCTTCACAAAAATAGGTTGTCAATTTTACTTTTGACTTTTTCTATGTTGACGGGTTCACAGTGAGTAAGAAACAAATCTTAAATATAAGTCATACCATAGATAAATTTTAAGGTCTTAACAAGTAAACCACAATAATGCAAAACCGACCTCAGAAGGACCACTGAATCGGACATCTGGTGTAACTTGGTTGACAGAAACGGAACTAACACGTCTAGCACCTAGCTTGTAATAATAACAAATGACCCGACACAGCAGTTAGCTTGATGGTGGCCGAACGGTCTAAGCCACTATCTTCCTGGCCAGAGAGTAGCGCTTGGATCGAGGGTTTAAATCCCGTCTCGGTCGGTGGTTTTCAAGTGTGACTCAAAGAGAGTTCACCCGCCTGTAGTAGTGTTGAAAGGGAGGGCAGACCATAAGCAAACGGTTGATGGCTTGGGTCCAAGCTGATGAGATGGGTAAATTCTTTGTGAGCTGCACATATGATCAGGTGTTCTGCTTTTTACCTATCCCTACTGTGTGTGTTTTAACCAGAAGTACGTTTCATCACAATTTAAAATGATCGGGCGTAGCAATTTTGAATGAATGTTAAATAAATGTTCAAAGTATTAAACAAGTAACAAAACAACATATATTTAACTGCTCCGTTCTCAAGCTCGGGGCTTAAAGTGTAATTATAGTACTATTCTTAGTTTAAAATTCATTGTTGGTGATGGCAACATTTTTGTGGACATTTTCCATCACTTATTAGTAAAAACATAGTTTCACGACGTTTCGGGATCTAGAATCTGATCCCGAAACGTCGTGAAACTATGTTTTTACTAATAAGTGATGGAAAATGTCCACACAAATTCCTTAAATAATAGAGTACTATGTCACAAAGAAAGTACGGTGGAACTTGGATAATTCGAATCTCAAGGGGCCAGTAAAAAACTTAGAATTAAAGAAGATTTTGAATTATAGAGGTATGAATTATCAAAATTCCGCTGTACTTTAACAAATACTTACTTTCCAAAATTATTTATATCAAGTGAAGAAATAATATGAGCCTGACAGACCGGGTATATTGCTAAGCATTACAGCATTATAAAAATCGTGCATCCAGAAATTATTAAAATTTAAATACGGTGAAACAATAAAATGAAGGATTACCTTTGAGCTGCTTAAGCTTATCAGTGGTGTTGAGGGACAGTTGGCTGGCCTTCTCCAGCAGCTTCTGGGCCCGGGCCTGGGCCAGTGTGGAGTCCTGTGTGCGCTCCCGCAGCGAGTTCACGGCTCGGGTGTACTCCTCCTGCAACAAAGGAGGTTATATCGGGGTCAGTTTATCCCTCTCTCTCTCTACCTAGCTTGTGCTGAATAAGTTTTGTGTGCATTCTCAGAATGATAAAACTGCAAATGTATGTTTTTTCTGTGGCATAACATAACTGTCCATAAAGGTCTGAGAACCCTCGCTTAAGTTTAAGCTAAGATTTTGTTATATGGCTCACGGCTTAAATTTAATTTGAGCCAAGCTTCAATAAACAGATGTTTATATCCGTTGCAATAAAAACTCATATTTCCTCAATGTTATCTATGATTTAGAAACAAAATTATCAAGAACAAACATGATAACAAAACTAAGAAATAATACCCCCGTCATGATATTAACAGTATTACCATTTATTATTTTAGCATCTACCACACTCAATTACGACTGAAACCTAAGTGGCATGTTTTCCAAAACACTGTTTGTTAATTATTGTGGACAGTGAAAAACTCGTCCACAGATAATTTATTTGAGCCTGATAGCGTTCAATCGAGCATTTTAATGGGCTTAACATTCGAGCGATTCACATACCCCTACTGGAAAGTCAAAGATAGCATATATTTGCGGTTGATACATTTTAATATTGCATGTCTAACTTACCCTATATAACCTATTATACTTTATATTCTACTTACTAACTTATAGCGAGGCATATAAATCATACTTCCTATAACTTTCCAATACCAATCCACAAAAAAACCAAACACCTCACCAACCAAATCAAACCCACTTGGATTTCCCCAATTTACACAACATTGCTGAACTTCATAATAGCATCTACATCGGCAGACAAATTTGCTGGAAACTCTTGACAAACACGCAAACACCACATAAAACATCATGTTACACCTGTCAGCTCAAGAAAATGTGAATCAGAATGTATAATATTGTCCGACAATGATGGAAACTGCTCAACAATTTTAAATGCACTAACTATCAATCACTGACAATCACAACAGCTTATGATTACAATTATTGGAGTGATTTCCACAATAAACGCTAGCGAGGCACATAACATGAATTCTCGAGTAATTCTTACCCAATAACTCACGAATGGTTCTCACAATAATTTTAATCCATCACATGGCACTGAGATTATAAGATATATTCATCAATGTCACCCACAGACTCAACCCACAACTCTGAAGAACAGTACGTCGATACAACATAGGTCACTCACTTTGACATCCCTACCACAAAATCTAAATTATTAAAACAATTTCTTGATTTTTGTTTGGCGAATTCAACCTCTAAAAGTGTTATTTTGTTGTATACATTTTTGGTATCAATCAAAACCTCTTACCCTCAAGATTTGCCTTTTGGGATTTTTAAAAACATCGATTCAGGGCTTTGCCTCATAGGCTTTCGAAATTCCAATATTAATCTTATGGAAGAGCAGCAATCTACAGAATTTAATATTAGAGATGTGCGAGTACAGGTTTTTTAAGTCGAGTATACAAATAAAAAAAACACATAGGTCGAGTTGAATCGGATCAAAACATTGTATAGGGTTAGGGTTCCATTTATAAATGTTGTTATTAAAATATACTTTTCTAGTCACTATGACCTGAAAATAACAATAGTAAGTAAAATAAATGGATTCCTGCTTCATTTTAGTACATTTATCTAAAAATAAATCATACAAAAGTAATTGCATAACATTTTTCCATGAAGATAAAATACTGTTAATCTTTTGGTATTAAGGTTGTTATAGCCTATATGGTATTAATTAACAGTTTCATTAAAAAATAATCTCAGTTTTTTATTTTACTTCCTCCTTTTTATTTATCCTATGTTTTAAATTTGTTCATTTCTGAGCAACTTAATACTGTATATTAATTTATGTGAACGTAATCTTATTGGGTTTTTAAGAACGTGTGACTTGTATTATATTTAGGCCTAAGCTACATCTTTCTACAAATGGAGAAAATAAAATTACATTTAGGCCTATAAGTTAAAATAAATTTTATTTTAATATTTACAAGGCCTATTACATGGTAAAACATTATCCTACTTACTTACCACACAAAATGTATTTACTAACATCTTAGCATTAATTTTAACACTAATAGTCCTAATAAGAACAATCAGTACATCAATAACTACAACATGGAAGTTTAAAAGTGCCTGGCAAATCAATTGATGAAATTCAAGCCATGTCTTTAATACAGTTTTAAAATATTAAAAATTATTTAAAAAATCAATAATGAAACTTAAACAAGGCCAAAACAAATCACTTGTCTTTAAACACAGCTCAATGCCAAAGACAGTTGAGCCTAAAATTAATGGATTGACTCAATCTCAATTATTATGGAACAAAAAACAAGCACAAACTTCTCATGCTTACCTATTAGATTTCATTACAGATATATTTTTTGATATTTTATTAAAAAAAATGACAAGGTTAAGTTAACCTAAAAGTGGACCATACAGACAGTGTTCATACAACTCAATCTGAATGTCCTGGTAAATCCTCCAATTTGGTGTAAAGAGTAACACAAATTTATAAGCCACAACTTACTTATTTATTAATAAAACACTAAAATCCATATCACAACTCTTAATCTCAAATGCGTTCACACTCAATTTGAATTTACAGACGACGCGCGGCCGCGAACGACCCTTGGTAGCGCGGGTAAATGGCGGGAGTAAACTCGCTCGAAACTTTCGAGTTTCAGTAAAACCTTGAGTTTCAGTGCCAAACTCGACTCGAACTCCAAATTTCGAGTACTCGCACATCTCTATTTAATATTTAACAGCTGTCAATACATTAATAAACCGCAGCACAGCATCAAGAACTGATATTTCAAGCACAATTTAAACTAAATAACTACTGAAATGGCAACAAAATGCTAATTAAAGGACTTTATTGCAGCTGGGCAATTCCATTATAAAACCACTGGCTCAAATTCACGCAACTGGATCCACTCCTAATCTTAGCAGAATTGAACTTTTGCAATAAACAAGAACTTGAGGGAATGTTTGAAATACCAAAGACTAAGTTACCTGCATCTCGCGGGCTCGTTTCTCTGCACGCTTCACTTCCTCGGTCATGGTCTCACCCTCCGCTTTCACCTCCTGGGCATCCTTCTGGTTCTTGAGGAAACCGGTCTGAAGACTCTTGACTCTCTCTTGCAACTGGTTGACTTCAGTCACCGTCTCATTGGCCTTCTGTTGTGCTTCCCCCGTCTCACTTGTGATCTGTAACCAGCCGAGGAAACAGTGAATGAATATATCAAGAAATAAACACAAGATAGTTTGATTTAATGAAACCAAAAATTGTAAATAATATACATATATATTATTTACAATTTCTGGTTTCATTAAATCAAACTATTTTGTGTTTTCGTCTCAAAAGTCGACGACCAAACTTCACAAGCTTGTTATATGGACTATTTCCAACAAAAAATGTTACATATGTTCATATCATATTCTTCATAATTTACGAGCTATTGACGGTTTTAACCATTTTTTTAAATCTGCGCTTTGCAATATTATAAATTATTTTTAGGCAAGACAATATGCACGTAGGACCATACAACTTTTACTCTGTACAAAAATAAACAGTAAATATACAAAAATGCATTTTTTAGGAATTTAATAACATTAAAAACACGGATTAACCCAATTTTAATTTTAAATTTCAAACTAACATTTTAACTATTTTACAACAGTGTTTCCCTCTACAGTTTCTGCCTTAGAGAGTGATCCAATATCTTAAAAACTTTCCCATTTAATGCAGATAATAATAGTATTAAGATATTAAAATACTTATTTTCATAAATTCAGTATTGGTGTATTTCTTTTAATTAATGAACATTTCCTGAAATTAGCCATAATTTAAAACAGCAGCAAAAAATTGAGTAAATCCTATTTTGACACGAGTAATGTACTAAAATATTAAACAAAAGACAATTTAATTAAAAAATATAATTTTTTTGTAATCCACTTAATTGTACTCCTTCTGTTCATTGATTAAAAATAAGTAATATCCAATTAACTTATAAAAACCACACCTTGGCACTAACACACATTGTCAACTGGATATCACGTTTTCTTTTCCTTAAGCTTGAACGTCACAATAAATGTTCAAAATTGCGACCTTCTTCCCTGATACATAGCCAACAACGACGAATAAAGTTCTTCTTCAGAGACCGAAAGGAATGCCTGATATTTAAAATAATGTTGGTAGCATGTGGAATTCGTTGTCTTAGTTCATCCTCACTTTGGCAGTCAGTTGAAAAAACTATTTCCTTGTAGTACTCCCACAAAAAGAAATCCATAGTAGTCAGATCAGGTGATCTTGGTGGCCACAGAATGGTCCCTAGTCTTCCAATTCAGCTGTCTGTAAACACTGCATTCAGATGTTGCCTAACATCAACAGAAAAGTGAGCTGGTGCGCCATCATACTGAAACCACATATTTTGGCGGGTATTAAGTATGATATGCTGAAGTAATTCTCCAAAGTTGGTTTGCAGGAAGTTCAAAATATTCTCGCCATTCAGCCTCCCTGGCAACTCAAATGGTCTAACCAACTTAACTTCAACGATACCAGCCCATATGTTTATTCCAAACTGGTGCTGAAAGTGACTATCTCTTATTACTTTGGGATTTTCATATGACCAGTAATGTGTGTTGTGAATATTATAAATTCCTGTTCTTTTGAAACAAATTTCGTCGGTCCACAATATGTTATTGAAAAATCTAGGATCAGCTCGGCTTCTCGTTAGCATCTCTCTACAAAACCTCACTCTTTTTGCATGATCTGTTGGTAGAAGAGCCTGGACACTCTGCACATGATAAGGGTACAACTGGTTTCTTCTAAGGCTTCTATGAACTGACGCTCTCGATACTCCAGTCTCTCTTGACAGACGACGTACACTTGTAGTTGGGTCATCTTCTACCATATTCAATAACATTTCATCATTATTGTCAATACGGGGCCTCCACAACCTCTCAGTATAACCAGGAATATTACCCTCCTCATAACACCTGTGAACATACAAAAATACTCTATGATCAGGGAACCGTTGTCTGTTAGGATACCGAACTCTGTATTCCCTTGCAGCAGCATGTTCATTTCCATCACTAAAACCATACAAAAAATGCATGTCAGCATATTCCCTAGCCGAGTAATAAATAATCGGAATGCAACATAAAAAAGATTGTAAGAACAAACAGACTAACCCTTTTTACGATAAAACGTGTTTTACAAACAAAAAAGCACCCAAAAAACAAATAAAACAGGAAACAATTAAAACTGTGACAATGGTTATCAATGAATTACTGTCAATGAGCTTGAATAAACAGTAGCTCAACAATTGACACAGCTGATTCAATAATAACAGCTGATTAAAAAGTAATAGCTGATTTTGACCATGTAACGAAAATATTTTTTTTATCAACTTGCCTTTTATTAGTGAATTTCCTATGGAAAAGTGAACTATTAGCATGACCCGCACGGTGAGACTTAAGCCTGGGACCACCATGAAAGTTCCTAATGTGACCTCCTGAACACATTTTGAGGGGTCTCTAAAAACTTTATATATATATATGTGTGTGTTCACACTCTAGCGGTCACAATTTTTGTCCGATTTACTTCAAATTTGGTAGAGACATTCCTTTTTATAATCAGTTGGACAAGTTTGTTGGGAAAAACAATCGGAAAACTCAAACCCCCTTTTTTGGGGTTTTTAAGTTTTCAAATTTTGAGTTTTTGGACTCAAAAAGATTAAGAAAAGTCCTGAAATGCAAATTGAAGTACTGTACGTAAAAAGCCAAAGATTTTAAGCATCCCTCATCATTCTAGCATAAGTACTCACCGAGTCATTAAAGAAAATGTTAATTGTCAAAATACAGTACGTTGTCTTATTGGGATTTTACATTGGAAAAGGCTGTTTTTCATATCTTAATATCGTTTTATCACCCCCAATACCCCTATACCAACCTGCTATCCCGACTGTACCTCCTTCTAACTTTATAATGTACAACATTGCCTATTAGTGAATTTAAATATAACCAGGAGCATCGGAACAGCCAAAAAATAACATTTTTCAATTTAAAAAATATCCCCGTAGCAGCAAACCTGCGTACTCAGCGAATTTCCAATGCATATATATGTATCTTAATACCACATAAAGCCACATACCAAGTTTCATCAATATACATTCATAAATAAACGATTTATGACATTTTTATTATTCTCCATAAGAATAACAAGGCGGCTAAGTATGCAGGTTTGCTGAAGCAAGAAACACAAAAAATGGGGTTTTATACAAATATCAATATAACTCAAGTAGGTAAAGCTACATACCAAATTTTATTAATTTATGTTCATAATTAAGGGAGATAACACGTTACTTATTCTCCATAAGATTAACATTGGACAACGTACTGTGTTTAGCACTTTCAATATCTCTGTATCTCCATTTGACGTAGAGCAATTATACAAAAAATTTGTGTCTTTTTAAGCTGATTCCAATGGAAAAAATTAAAATTTTACTTTTTCAAAAATTAAATGTAAAAAACTCAAAAAACCCATTTTTGGGGTACAAAACCCCCCAAAATACCTCTTCGGATAGGTCGATCTGTCTGGTTTTTGAACTTAGAGTCATAAATGCTTCTTTACACGTTTATACCAAGTTTCGTCAAAATCGGATTATTTTTACGAGAGTTATCGAGCTCACGGACACACACACATATATGAACCCCCATTGTTTTATATATATATATATATATATACAATTTTGAACGAATGGTGTTTTTGGCATCTGGGGACCTCAAAACGAAAAGTTATCATGGTCCCGGGCCTAGGTCTTCCCATGCCGACTACGGTAATAGCTTCTTCCCCATAGGGGAAATTCGCTAAAAATGTAACCAGTGTTAGTTTAAACCCTTTATTTGATCTTTTTAAGGTTTTAATGCGGAAATTCATTTCCCTCACATAAGCGTACTGCCTACGATCTCGTTTTATATTTTAGTACATTAATTGTGTCAAAATAGGATTAATTACTCTAATTTTGTTTGATATTTTAAATTATGGCTAATTTCAGAAAATGTGCATTAATTAAAAAAAATATGCTAATACAGTAGAACTCCAATTATCCGAATTAATTGGGGATCGGGCCAATTCGGATATGCAGAAATTCGGATAATCAGGTATACCTCGGGAATTAAGCAAAAAACATCACCATACAAAAAATCAGAATTTTATCGACAAAGTTATTATAAATGTAGTGAACAGAAAGTGAGCGAACTGTATCAAGAATATACGTCATAAAAATTAAATTACAGGAGTTAAATTGAATACAGTATATACAGTTGCTCTTTTCAATACATACTGTACGTATTTCACTGTTCATTGTTGGTTATTTCACTTGAACATCTCGAGCAAAGTGAGTTTATCACTTAGCGAAAGGACAACACGTTTACGTTTTGTACTCATTTCGAGCGATAATCTCGGTGAAAGTAGCGACTGATGATGAGCAGGGCGGGAAGGGGGTATGACTCATTGTTCCCTGCGAAAATATCGTCCGGAAGGTAACATGGAACGCATGGAGGCGTTTGGGCTTTTATTTTAGCGCTCACGGCGCATTATCGCTACACGTGCTCCCGCTGTTATTTTCTTGATTTTTATATTTCTATTATTTCACTCAAAATCGATTCGGATAATTGGATATTCGGATAATTGGGGTTCGGATAATTGGATTTCTACTGTACTGAAATTATGAAAATAAATATTTTAATATCTTAATACTATTATTATCTGCATTAAATGGGAAAGTTTTTAAGATATTGGATCACTCTCTAAGGCAGAAACTGTAGAGGGAAACACAGTTGTAAAATAGTTAAAATGTTAGTTTGAAATGTAAAATTAAAATTAAAACTGGGTTAATCCATGTTTTTAATGTTATTAAACTCCTAAAAAATGCATTTTTGTATATTTGCTGTTAATTTTCATTCATAGTAAAAGTTTTATGGTCCTACGTGCATATTGTCTTGCCTAAAAATAATTTATAATATTGCAAAATGCAGATTATAAAAAATTGTTAAAACCGTCAATAGCTCGTAAATTATGAAGAATATGAGATGAACTTATTTAAAATTTTTTGTTGGAAATAGTCCATATAACAAGCCTGTGAAGTTTGGTCGTTGACTTTTGAGACACCCTGTACATTTAATACCTTGACACTAAAAGGGTCTTGGGTTCTTTAATGCTCTGGCATAAATGATGCCAATACATATTTTTGTTGTCAGTCTCAGAATCAACTCATCTCACTTGTAACCTCGTGTTAAACCATGTAATTCCAAACTGAAATCATAATAATCACAAATGTTTTGTTCAGAAAGTTACATACAGAAATTTTAAGTAAACTAAAAACAATAAACACTGCATGCACTGGTCTCATCTGACTCATGTAATACCAAGTCATAAAATTAATATATTTCTGATTGCATTTGAAAAATTAATGGCATCGAATTAAACTATAAAATAACCACTTAAGTTTGCTTACCATTCACTAGGTGTGCGAGGAGTGATTTTTTTTAGTCGAGTCGAGTAGTGCCAATTATTTTCCAGTTTCGAGTATTTTTGAGCGAGTATTTGCCATCAATTGGTAGTTTAAAATAGTGAAATGGGATTTGGATATCACCCTAGGTTTAATAATCTAAACATGGTTTTTAACTAATACATGAGTAGCAATACAAAGTTTTGGCCAGTACAATCAAACTGGATTACGTATTGACAAACAAAACACGGTTTGACATTCGTTTCCAGCCGATAAAACACGGTCCGGTTGTCATTTGGCCAATATCACCTGGTCCAGACATCGCATATATCAATATAAGATGACGAAATCGTTAGTTACGGCCGATATTAAGTGGCCCGGTCGCTACTTTTGCCAATATTATGATTTCCGTCGTCATTTACTGCCGATTTTACGACATGCGATTGCCTTTTGCGGCCGTTGATACGCGTTTTGGCCGGTCGCAATCGTTAGTGATCGTCATTTTCAGCCGATTTTACGTGATGCGATTGCGTTTTGCGGCCGTAACTACTCATTTTGGCGGGTCGCAATCGTTAGCGATATTCCGGAAATCTACGGGAAATACTCGCTCGAACTTTCGAGTATTTTTCAAATCTTCAAGTCGAGTTCGATTATTAAAATACTCGGCCGAAAACTCGAAGTTTCGAGCACTCGCACACCCCTACCATTCACACAATAAATTTAAATTACTCCAGCCAATAGTGGATAAAGTAAGTACGTGAACATTGTTTTACTTTTAATTCTGTTATTATGTTACAATTAATTTATTTTAACATCCTGAGATTGTTTTGTCCTTCTTTTATTAATTTGTTATTAATTTCCAAGCCTCAAGTTTACTTCTTAAAATTTTCAAGCTATAATTGGAATTATTTGATAAGGAATAAGTCAAAATGTAAAGTGAATCTGATTCAATATTTATAAAATAACATAAGACATTATTTCATCATAATGATATAGTCAGTGACAGTTTTCAAATACAACTTATTTTAATCCATCCAACGAACTAAGCTGACAACGTTTACCTGTGTAAGATCAATTTTAGCTTGAGCAATGTCTTCATCTGCTTTGTCAATGGCGGATTGAATTTGTTCTTGAGTAGTTTCTGCCTCTTTGAGGGTGTCCAAGAACTTCTGTGCTGTCGATTCTACATTTTCTGCATCAGCTCTGAAAAACACAAAAGTTGATTTATAAACCAGAAACCAAAAATGGTTTCAAAGAAAATTTATGTTCCTGCCTAAATGTGTAAATCCCTGGTTTTCACTTAATCATAGACATATTCTTTGCATTACAGTGCAACACTATAAAAATTATTATTGTTGCGCTCATTGGTTTAGACCATGGTTGTACAGTAGAGTCTCACAAACTCGACGACTCCATTTTGCCATAAGTAGCTAACGCGCAGCCGGCAATCAACTGTATCTTACGCACCTCGGATTCTCGACCATACTCACACACTTCCATTGTTTTGGTCGCTCTTGGAAAATTTGGCACTTCCCAGTCTGCCTCGTGGTTTTAAGGACATCAATGTAAGGTTTATGGTTTTTCTATGTTTAGTAATACTATAAACAGTACTGTAATGTGTTTAAATATTAACTAATATAAAATTTGAAGCTAAAGCTTGGGTTTTTTCTCCCCCTAATGTAACCCCAGGAAACTCAACATTCACCACACTCGACAGCATCTTAAGTCCACATTGCGTTGAGTTTGTGAGACTCTACTGTATCACAATTTGCGCATACAACCTAACCTTAAATATTCCGACAAGTACACACCTCTCTCATTAGGTGAGGAGCGTACATGCATGTACGATTCTCCTTTTCTGGCTGGCCCTTTTACTGTTAGATATGGATTACGAAACCCTGGCAGAGTCGCTAAGCACATCTTCCAAAAAGAGAATTTTGTACAGGTCACCAGAAGGAAAGGAATATTAGGGGGACGGAGCAGCCTTACACCAACTTACTTTTGGAGGGCAAACTCCTGTAACACTTGCGAAGGCTGCTCTTAATCCCTCTAACAGGCGATCTGCCCTGACCACCCAGGCTGCCTAACAAGATCCAGGCGAGCCTAACAGCTAGCGTCTTGGACTTCGGCTCAAGGGGTCACGGGTTCAAATCCCGGGGTGTCCACAACAATTTGAGGGGTTTGGACCGCTTTCCCTAAAAGCGTTTGTGTCCTCTAGTAACAAAAATGCCATTGGCGTTGAAATAAAAAAAGGGGTCTGCGGTGCAACGAAAAATTCGTACCGGTACGGTACAAAACAAATTACCGAATTCGGTTCGGTACCACTAACTGTGCCAGTACTAAGTCGGTACGGTACAGCCTACAACTACAAAAAATCAGTATTTACTGTTTATCAAGCACATTTTTCCTTCAGGTATATTCATAACATCTTTTTCGTCCGTTGACATTCAATTTACACGACGTGACGTTCCTTTGCTCACGACAGCAACTTTCAACTGTAACCGGCATTCGCGAGTCTATAGGTTCACGATCACGAATGATGACGAGATGCCTTTACAGCATTGATAGAGCCGCCTCCACACACTGGCCCTGTCACGCTCGACTTTGCTCGCCTAGACTTGGCCAGGGTATGGAGGCGGTATAAACGTAAACAAAAACCTAAAACCGAATTTGTATGACATTTAATCATTTTTATACCAAACTGAGGGGTAAACACCTAAATATGTTTTTTTATATCAACAAAATTATAACACCGTTTTGTGTTGTAAATTGCCGATTGCATAACGGCCCCCTAACCTCAAATGAGTACTTGATACTACTTAAAATAGCCAAACATTTGGCAAATACATTCTGATCTATGATTTTGTGTTACAGAGAGTAATAGCATGCAGAAGGTCTAAGTTGAAACTTATTTTGATATGCAAACGTAATAACATGTACATCAATTCAAAAACACAAATTGGGCTTATCATAACATTTTCCTAATAGGCATTATGACACTTCTTAACGTTTTATGGATAGAAATTAAACCAACCGAAAGAAAATGTTTGAATTCAATATTAAATATGCCATAAACGGTTTAGAAGAGTGTTTAGGTTAAATATTAGTTTGATTGCTAAAACGTTGATTAATAAAAAACAAATGTTTTACACACACTACTGTTGTAACAAATAAAAACAGTTAGCCTACATTGGTTCAAAATTTTAGGTCGTATTTCATAATTCTGGAAACTAAGTATTTCTTTCTCTCTGATATTCACTTTCTCTTTGATATACTCTTTGTGTGACGATGACGTTTGACGTAATCATCACTTCCACTTAAAGTGATCGCGCGTTGTCTTTGTTGATAAAATGATTTGAACAAGTTTTGTGATAGCCGTTATAGTTTTAAACTATTTACAACAAACAATGATGATTGTGATGGATTCTTGATTCTTGATGAACCGCCATCGCCATTGACTTCTGTTATGACGAGTAGGCTACAACTTCGACGTCTGCTGAGTATGTGTCATCTGATTGCAATACAAATTCATATATTCTGTTGTGTTACTTGGTTAGATTTAAAAGTTGATGGAGCCTATAATTTATAATTCATACAACCTGTATTTAATTATAATCAAAAGCTTACCTAAATACATTTTTATGGTTAGTAAAATTTAATGGAAACAAAAAGAGTTGGATTACCACGGAATTAAGAAAAGAAAGGCAAGAAATTATAAATCTCAGTAAACATGTTAGAAGATCGAAGAGTAATCATTTATCAACATTATTAAAAGACAAAATGCAGAGTTACAAAAAATCCTTGACAAATTCTAAATCAGATTATTATAGGAAACAGATTGAAAAATCAACAAATGTTCAAAAAACCGTATGGGAAATAATAAATTTGGAAATGGGGAATAAGAAGCAAAAATTAACTAAAAACCTCTCATTAGATATAGATGGTCAAAAATATACAGACCCCCAAGATGTTTGTAATAAATTTAACGACTACTTTGTTGATATAATTAATGAAATTAGTAGAAATAATACTGATGATGTGTTTTTAGAAAATAACACTGCAATATAAAACACTGATTTATTTGTCAATCCTTGCTTTAGACTTAGACATACTTGTAAGGAAGAGGTAGAGGCAGTTATTGATTCTTTCTTAAACAAATTTTCGAGCGGATATGATGAGATTCCGATTATAGTTATAAAGGCAGCCAAACTGGAACTTAGTGTTATAATAACTCATCTTATTAATTCCTCCTTTGTCAGTGGTAATTTTCCAACACGACTCAAAGTTTCTAAAATTTTACCAATCCACAAAAAGAATGACAGAGAGAATCCTTTAAATTTCCGTCCTATAGCCTTGCTTCCGGTGATCTCAAAATATATGAAAAAATACTTTATAATCAGCTTGTAGAATATTTAGAAAATTACAATCTAATAGATAATTCTCTTAATCTGTTATATAACAAATATTGCTCAGTCCTTATCAAAATTGCCACAAAACAATTTAGTTTTATACGCAGATGATTCAAACCTCAAAGTATCTGCACAAACAGTTGAAGATGTTGAAATTCTATCATTCGTGGAATTGTCAAATATTTTGGACTTTTTTGACAAACACAATTTGAAACTGAACACATCAAAAACAAATTTTGTATCTTTTAAAACTGCACAGTGTAGAAGAAAACATGAACCAACCATTGCAATAGATTCTGAGCTAATTGAAATGGGAAAGTTTACAAATTTGTTGGGGTTAGAAATAGATGAAAATCTAAATTGGAATAATCATTGTCAAAAGGTTCTTTCTAAAATAAATTCAGGAATTTACGCTTTGTATAGAATGTCATTTTTTTGCAATAGTATCGCTACACTGAAAACAATTTACCATGCTCATATTCATTCCCATATATCATTTGGCCTTGCTTTGTATGGATCAACAAAAAAGGAAAACTTAAATGAAATTTTGAAGAAACAGAAAAAGGCGGTGAGAATTATTCTAAAATTGAAACCTGATCAATCTGTAAAAGAATATTTTAAAACATTAAAAATATTAACTGTTTTTGCTCAATACATATATGACACAATTTTAATAGCAATTAACAATCCCTTGAACAGAGAGCATGTTCAACCTCACCCATATAGTACACGAAATAAAAATATCATCATACCTGCTCATAGACTGGCATTTTATGACAAAAAACCTTCCTATATTGGAACAAAATTTTTAAGCCAAATACCCACTTCCTTACAACAAGAAAGAGATCCAAATAGATTTAAAAAACTGCTGAAAGAATATTTATTTTCTAGGTCTTTATACTCATTTGAGGAATTGCATGAGAATTGTAACTAGGCCTAGGCTTTAATTGTATAGTTTATAAAATCTATTGACACTATTTACTTGTATCATGTGTACATATGACAAATAAAGATATTTTGAGTTGAGTTGAGTTGAGTTGTCTGCCAATATGTTTTTCTTTTAAAATCTGTTTTATGTATTTGTTCTGTTTGGTTTCCGAATACACTTAGACAATGATAAATTGTGGCTATTTAATTACTGCGTACGTACCGATTTAACCTGAGAACCAAGGTACAAAAATATTTACCATACCGAACCGTACCGACCTTAAATTTCTGGTACTGCAGACCCCTACAAGATATCTATGTTAATCAGACGGGAACCTCGGTCTATTCCCACCTGTATACAAATATGGAGGGACCAGGATGAACGGGAGGTTTGCTATAATGGATAGCCAAAGGACTACCCACACTAGGCAGTTTCGTACCGATGTACCTAGTGACCACCTCCAGGCTGGTACCAGTCTAGCAGTCGTCCCTCTACTCCCCGCATTGTACTTACTTGGCAGCGTCGGCCTGAGCCTTGAGTCGCTGAGCGGTTGTCAAGTCCCCAGCCGTGTCGGCCAGGATCTTGTTGATGTCCGTCAATGAAGCCACCGTCGTGTTGATGTTGCGAGCCAGCCCTGTAATCTGCTCCGGTTGCAACTCTATGTTCTTCTCTTGTGTCTGCAACCAAAATAGATTCATTTAGAATTTAGAATAGATCTATTCATTTAGTAGAATAGATTCATTTGGAAAAGCTCTAGGCTGTGAAGATTTGGTAAACTGGGAAAAGGATAGACAGCTAGCTCACCTTAAGAGAGTAAAAACAGTTGTAGCAAAAGAGACACATAAAGTAGATGTAAAAACCCTTGACATTTTGTCCTCTTGGGGGTTTCATCAGGAGAGAAGAAACAAGAAACTCAAGTGTCTTGAAATTCATGAGATTTCTTCTTTTCTGATGAAGTCCCCAAGAGGGTGAAATGTCAAGGGTTTTTGTATACTTATTTGTTTTTTTTGTTGTTGTACATAATTAGTTTTATGCTAAGAAAGATTAAAAAACTTTTAGGCTACAGGTACCTGATTTCTAGCATAATCATGGCTATCATCCCCGATTAGTTTTAAATGTTTTGATCTATATTTTACCAAAAATATATTGTCATGAACATAAATTCCATACACTGTCACTAAACAAAATGACCGTAGTGATACAAAATGACCGTAGTGATACAAAATGAATTTTAATGGATATTTTTGTTATAAGCTACAACAAAATTACGTATAATCTATTTTTTAATTATAATGTATAATCTAGGTTGAAAATATTGTGGCCCCATAGTGGGAGATTCCACAATAAATCATCAAGAGAATGAATGAGTAATAAATGGTTTGTAATTTTTAAGAAATAATTTAAACAACATCTTTTTATCTTGATAAGGTATAATCAAGATATTTTAGATTTCAATTTTTCGGCAGACAAGTTTTATGAAAGGTGTCTATCTATTCTCAATCACAAAAATTGTATGTAATCTTTGTTTTTATATTAATTTAGATTTTCAGATTGATGGGGAATTTACAAGGATGAGTCCCCCCCAATATAATGAAATTGGTTTTCACGAGATAAAGTAACAGCTGGTCACCGTTAAAAAAAAGTTGTTATTATATGCAAATGAGCTTTAGAGGCCGTTAAAATATCTTGTTATTATATGCAAATGAGCTTTAGAGGCCAATTCTAATTCCTTTTCTAAGTAAGCAGATATTTTAAGATTTGCATCTTTGGCACAGAGAGATAATTGGCTACAGTCAATCGATTTTGGTAATTGTTTTGTAGTACAAATACAGAATAAGACCCAGGATAGACTCCTGGTGAACTCTGATTGAGCCAAAATCCCTGTGAAAGATGCGACCGAACTACAAGATATGGCCAATTAATGACAAACGCACCATATAATGCCATGACCTTAAGAGGGTTCCCTACCTCTGGCTGTTTTAGTTTTCCTGCGAGACTAGTGAGCTCAGATGGAACTACGACAACAAAATCGCTAGACGTGTCACCGCCTCCGCAGAAAGTAGGCCCATTGAAAAACGGCCGACTCGCGTCTCACTCGTACCACCTCGTACCCTCTCTCTCTTTTATAGCCCCCTAGTGTCACGTTTTACAACTCGCACCCTTGGAGCCAGCCCCGAATCGGGGCCTACAGTCCGTAGCCCAAGTAGCCAAGACCAGTACCACTACAACTTAGTCGGAGCCAAGAAACAAGAGTTCATTGTTATTTAACTTTTTGAGGATTTAATCCATATAAAAAATTGTTTTAAAGGTATTTTTATGATATTCAAAATTAATTAAACCTTTTTAACTCCTATGTATTTAGTTTGACTAACAGATCAAAATCAAATTAAAGTAGCTCAAAAAACCTTGTTAATGTAATTTTCATAGTTTCTAAAAACGGTCACATTAGGAACCAAAGTCAAACATGTAAAAGAAAAACTACTATTTTCCTATCTGGATCCAGTTCAGTAACACAAATAGTTATAATCATTGACCAATCAATATATGTATTGTTTTATCATTAAAAAGGCTTACAGGAGTTAAGTTATTGATTTGAAAATACAGTATTAAAGAGGCATTATAAATGCTTTAAACATATAAAAACATACAGAAAAAATCATGATCACTTTATGTATTTTTATGAACTTGCTTATTTTTTTAGGCCATGTCTTCTTTTTGTTAAATACCATGTTGCAAGGGTTTATGTGTTCCTTACCCAATGGATCGTTGCCGTGCTGTTATTTTTTATTGCTTAGTATACCGTTGTGGAGTAGTTAGTGGAGCACGTGTTTCCTCCATTCTATGGTAAAAGATAAATGACCTGACTAAATGCTCATCAGAACAAATATGGTGCATGGTACAGTGAAAGGTTGAGTAACCTGAACCATAAGATTTGATATACCGTAATATATCTTTGGAGCAGTGACTCCAAACGGCATAATTCTAATGACGGACGTAATGATTTGCAGAAGCCTAAAAGTTTCCTGCCCCACACGAAAATAGGCAATATTTTTTATTTCATTCGGTTCAGTCTTTTTTTGTGAAACACGGAACGAACCTGGTTTATACAAAATAAACTGACAGATAAACAACATTTAAATATCTCCGTTGCATACAAAATGTCACTGCTCAAAGCAATGTAGAACAATATTTATTTATATTTATATAGATAAATACATTCCTTATTTATAACATCTTGTGTTGCTAATAACCTATCCGAAATGTATTAACAGCTGCAATTCAAATAAAATTATTCCCCGTGTTACACAGGGCACGGGCAGAAAACGGTTTGTGTTCCAACGGGCAAAAAACAAACTTTGAGGGCGGCCGGTGCCCTTCAGATTTAAAATATGGGAAGTTAAAAACCTTATTGCAAAACTACGAACTGAGACGAATTTGTTGAACTTGAAACATTAAAATTGGTCAAGAAATAAGGGATGAGTTGCGTTGACCAAAAACTGCTTCACGTATTATATACCATATAAGGATTATCACATAGTGAAGACAATAAACAAAAACAGAAAGGTGTTACTTTACAGATCAATAAGAATATCACAGAACTAGTACAGTATAAATTAAACTTGTAAATGACATCCTATTTTTTCCGCTTCTTTTGAGCGATCAGGATCTTTTGATCAGGATTTCTGATTGGCATGTTTTGGGTTTTTCGAGGATCTATAATTTTAGGCAACAAACAATCTTTGTAAAATCTTGTCAGTTTAGGTTCCATTTTCTCTGTCCAAAAACCATTATCCTTGTAAATCATTTCAATTTTTCTACCTTTAGGTGCCCATTGCCCATACAACAAATATGCAATGTTTTTTTACCGGTTATGTGGAGCTGGCCTTGAATCTGAAAGAAGTAGGTGTGATTTTTGTTAACTTCATATTTGTTGGTTTTATTGTTAATTTTCCAAAAAATGCTAAAAACGCCTCTCTTTTGGCCTATGGCTTCTTCAGGACTTATAGACTTCCAGCTGTTGACGGACACTTCACTTCAATGATTCCATCATAATTTTTTTTTAATCGCAATAATTATGTAAAGAGGTCATAATATTACAATGATTAATATTCCTAGGAGTGTCACGTGAGCATTGTACAGTAAGTAGAAGGTGATTGACTTGAAGACGCAATCTTACAATAAATACCCAGAATAAGGGTAATTGAAGTTTGTAGATTTTGGTAGTGTTATAGATGGAGTGTGTTTGTTGTACTCTCATAGCTCCGTCCAAACAAATGATACTAAAATATGACTATGGGCGAGGGAAATGTATATATCGAATAAGATGCGACCTTCCCACAGCCAAAATTTTACAACTCTTCACTCACGCTTTGTCGGGGAAATCACTTTGACATGCCGCGCTGCGTCCTGCTGGCCGTGCGCCAGAGCTGTCTTCACGGTTAGCAAAGTTGACGAACACTAAGATTTAAACCATTGTTCCTTAACACGATATATGCAGATGTAGTCTATTTATTTATTTTCAAGTTAACCAGCAATTTTTGTTTTGCGTAATCTTATTTTATATTTTAGCTAAAAGGGAAAAATAGGATTTTGATTTGGAACAAGTTTAGTGTACTTATAATAACTGATGATATAAAAATCTAATATAGAAAAAATGCTTAGTTATGACAAATCTTTAGAAAATTTATGAATGAAAAGTGTGTAAAATTAGTATTCCTCCGCAAGGCTGTAGTTTCTGTAAAGCCCGCTAGGTTCATCAAAATCACAGTAATTTCCGCCGTGCAATGTTTTACGCGACAGCATTTAGTGTCTAATTGAAGTAACTTTTTGCAAAAGGAAAAGTTTCATGATATTGTTGATAAAACTACAAACTAATTTTGCTTTTTCAAAAATCGATATTTGTAAATCACTGGTCTTATTTGGGTCACTGGTAAGTTATAAGGGAAACAATAGTGCAAAATATTTGCACTTAATTATGCAAGTGGTTTTACTTAGATTCCTAGGATCTAACCACAAAGTTGGTTAACTTTGGCAACACGTAGCATCTGACTGCGTAAACATAGAAACTTAATGATAAGCAAACCTAGTAATACAACTCTTCACTTTAAAAATGGTATATTGAACATAATTTTAAGTTGAGAACCGGGAATGCTATATGACTTGGCACGAAGCGGTTTTTGGGCAGATTTCGGCGGGGGTAGGGAACCATCTTAACATACAACTCAACTATGCATCACCGCCGTTTTAAGAAATAACCTCACTCCGAAGTAAATTAATTCCTGCGGTATAAGTGCTATTTTTTCCCCAAAGATTTCTCTACATTTTGAGTCTCGTCCATCCCTATATTTGTATTTGTCTTTAAAGATTCCTTCAGTTTACATCGTTTAACGAGACTTCCCACCCCCTTTCATTATTAGCTCTCTCTTGACTTTTCAGGACAGCTAAGCATAATTGACATGTTGAAAAGTATAATTTAAACTACAAGGCTAATTCAACATGTTTGATTTTAAATTTGAGTATTTACAATGAAATCTTTAAGAATAATGAATAAATAAGTAAATAAATAACTTTAACATGATCGTTGCTAAAACTGTATAATGGCCATTCAGAGTGGCTGAGTACACTCGCTTCAAACTGAATGTTTACCACTAGTTACACTAATAAAAGGAATCACAACGTTTTAAGAATCAGTATAATTTGCTACAAGTACCTTGCGAGCAAGGTCCTGAATCTCCGCAGAGGTGGCGCCAGATGCGTCCAAGAAGTGCTGCAAGCGCAGGATCAGATCAGAGCTCTGCTGCGCAGCTTCCTCGGAGCGATTCTGCGCCAGAGTTGCTGCAGTCAGTGCCTCAGTAGCCACCTCCTTGGCTCCTATTGCCTCTGCTCTTGCCTGACTTATCTGCAATATTACAGCCAAAACTCGTAAACTACATACTACACTATTGTAGGATTTAGCCCGTGGCTATCACAACTATTTGGGAGGAAAAATAAAGAAAAACAACAAGTTCACTATTTAATAGAGCTTTCAGTGACTGAGATTAATTATGCAAGTGGTTTTACTTAAACTGGGCTTAAGTGAGGTTAAAATAAGGTTAACTAACTTGTGATGCATTGTTTTCAAACTGTCAATTAAAATATTTAAATGTGATTTTCAAAGATAAATTCCACATTCTCAAATAGCAACTCTCACACTGCAAACGAGTCTATCATTAAACAATGTAATAAAAGAATATGTCTTTTCTAATAATACTTTCAGGCTTTAAAAAATTATTATTGTTTGAATTACATATTTTTAGAGTTTACTAAAAATGTTTGGTCTCATGAGTTGAAGATCAGTTGATTATAAATTCAAATAATCTATTAACACTTTAACTAGTCTTGGTTGAGAGTAGAGAAAAGATAAGGGTCACTGGTAAGTTATAAGGGAAACAATAGCCATTACAGGCTTTTCTTAGTTTTAAGGTCATTCAAATTTGTTTGTAGTGGGATGGGGGTTGGTGGTAGGAGGGGTACAGTGGCAGCCACAACATTTAAAGAAGAGTGGGAGGAGGATGTATACAACTTTATTAATGGATATAATTTGTTCTTGCTAACATGACTTGTAAATTTAAATAAAAACCATTATCTAATTTAAAATAATCGTTAAAAAGTCGGTAAAAAGTAATTCATTTTAGAATAAAAAAAACTGATTATTTAAAGAAAATGAGGTAAGAGATTAGCGAGCATTACTTGAGTACACTGCAGGGGAAACAAAGTAGTACCAATGACTAAATAAACTACAATAAGACAGTCAAGCCTTATGGAAATAATTCAGCGCCTGTTGAGAAGTAGGAGAGGTTGCTTCAGCATCCCGCCGCCAGTTGGCGCTAGTGGCGGCGGGCGTTGACTGTACTACTGATCTCTTGGTACGGACTGTACGAGTACCCCCTCTCTCTATTTCGCCTTACCAGCTGATCAACCACCGGCTGCGCCACACACAACTCAAACCAGCCCGCACTAGCGGCAGTATGCGTATATCGTATATGTCAACAGGCAGCTAACCTCCGATAAATTTGAGTTCTGATGTTTACGCTCTGTACCTAAGCTAACAAATGTGGCTATCCCTATAGAGTAAAAGTATGGCAGGGTTGAAGTGTCACTATACTTAGGGTGCAAAACTCCTGGTCCTCACTTTATTATAATTCCAGTGAGCGATAAAATGAGGTGAGATATTTGTAGTTTGTATTAGAAGTGTGACAGGTCGCTATAGTTTAAACTAAATGTATATAATATTAGTTTAGTTACAACAAAGGTACCTAAATTAAATAAGAATAAAGACTAATTATACATACATCATTTAAAATTGTGTTAGCTCAAACAATGACGTTGCGTGAATTAGAAAGTATGCATCGTGTATTAGGTTTATGTATCCTCAGAAAGTTAATTTGAATTAGAATAGAATAAATAGGGATATTGTTTTGAATTAAATTATGATTTAAAATAAATATTAAAATCTTTTAAAACAAATATCTCAGCACGGTCCTTTTGTGCCATGTAGTAGACATGGTACTATCGAGCTTATAGTACATTTACAAATCCAATAATAATCTCCAATATTTTTAAACCATATACAATGATCAAAAAAGGTTAAAATGTCCCTTACGGAACTTGGAATGGCTGTTATGCGGTATTTTTAATCAGGAAAACATTGTTTAAAAGAAACAATTAAAACACTATATACTTGTTGCATTACAGATTTTGGACTTGGCCATTTTACAGCAGAAACTGAGTACCTATTTAATATAATTTAAAGTAAAATTTGTTAACTCTACTTAACTTTTCACGCAACTTTGTTCTGACATGTTATCTGTATGTTTATAAACAAGAAAGTTATAAGCAATTTCTGTTTTTGGTCCAAAATGGTTTTTGAGCGCAGCGAACGAGTTTAGAGGAATATTTTAGATTTATTTGAGCTATTTTACTTAGTTGATAACTACGCGATACTTTGCTCATTTAAGCTTGCTTGTAACGACTATGGATTATGAGATCCTAATGGTGAGCATAAAAATAGGAACGCAATGTATATCTGGATATTTAATGTAACATGACTATCAATAAAAAAAGTATTTTCATGCAAAACCAACGGCAATGCACTCCCGAAGTTTAAATAATATTACCAACACTAATCCCCCCTGTCGAAGCAAACCTGCGTACTCAGCGAATTTCCAATGCATATATATATATAGAATATATATCTGAATACTACATAAAGCCACTTACTAAGTTTATTAAAAAATGTATTCAAAAATAAACGATATACCGTATTGTAGATGAGTTTCAAAAATTGAGTGGTAGGCTATCATCCCCGTGTCTTGGTTTGTGATATTTCTTATTCGTCTCATGACAAAAAGAGCTGAAGAAAGTTTTTTACATAAGTGGTCAATGTGATTTTGCCAGTTTAGGTTTTCGTCAATAATGATTCCAAGAAATTTTGTAGGGTTTGGTGATTGGTACATCAAAGTTTGTACATCGCGGCTGAGTATGCAGATTTGCTGCAAAAAGAAACACAAAAATGGGGTTTGATTCAAATATCAACTGAGCTTATCAACTAGGAGAAGCCCTCGTAAAGCCACATACCAGGTTTTATTAATTTATGTTCATAATAAAGGGAGACATAAATTTTAGTTTTTCTGCATAAGAATAACATTGGGGCTGAGTACGCAGGTATGCTGCTATGGGAACCATTGGTAAAAATTTTTGTTGTACAAATAACAATAGACCACAACCAGATAAAGCCATATACCAAGTTTCGTCAGTATACGTTCATAAATAAGCGACATATAGATTGTTTCTTTTTCTTCATAAGTATAACATTGGACAACGCGTACTGTGTTTAGCACTTTCAATATCTTGGTAACCAATTGACGTAGAGCAAAGATCAAAACACCTTGTTTGTATTTTTAAGAATAATCTAGAGGTGAAACCTAAAATTTGATTTTGTTAAAGATTATATATAAAAAATTCAAAAAACCAATTTAAGATGTCACGCTCAGTTGTGGTGTAGACGTAGGTTGGCTGAAGGTGACGGTGCAACAAAATCTAATGCAAAACTGATGTAGTTTAAATGTTTATAGAATGTATTATTGACAGCATATTTCTTAACGTCATTATTTCAGTGACAATGTAAAATATTTACAATCCTAGTCGACCCGTGCGGAGTTCCGCACTGCGAACCAATTCTTGTCAGCTGATCAGATGTTCTTTTGTTTACATTTTCGCTCCTGTCAAAACAAACTATTCCCTTTATTTATCTTTCATATTATTGAAATTTTAGAGAAGCGGTACATTTTTAGCCCGTGGGTCTATTTTTCATCATTAGCCGGCACGATAAGCTTTAAAATGGGGGGTTGGGGCGGGGGGTAAATCATGGAATTTGATAAAGGAATAAGGAAGACCTCACGTACTGACAGAAAAACAGGCTAGAGAAATAATATATAACATATAAGATATTGTCTCAAATGTTATAATGATTTGTTTGTAGTTTTGTAATGATTTTCCATTTACACTTAAGTCCTAAGGGGTTATAACAAGAGTAACCATTTATGCATTTTAACTACAAACCACTAATATAGAATGAAATCCATTTAAAATTCATTGCGTAATATATTCAAATTTATTGCGTATTTTATTTATTTAAAGCGCATAAATTTGAAAATGTTTTAATTTAAATATATTTTCCATTTGGGTAGACTATCAAGCAAACAGCGGTAGTATCAATAGACTATCAAGCAAACAGCGGTAGTATCAATAGACTAGACTATCAAGCAAACAGCGGTAGTATCAATAGACTATCAAGCAAACAGCGGTAGTATCAATACACTATCAAGCAAATTCACTTATATGTCAATCATATTGCACAATGAATTTTAAATTTATTTCATTCATAGCCTATAATTATTAGTTTGTAGTTAAAATTCATAATCGGTTATCCTTGTCCCGTAGGACTTTGTGTAAAAGGAAAATCATTGCCTGGAAAATAGTAACAAAACCAGGTATTTGAGAAAATATTGTACATATATGAAATATTTTACCATTTTATTTCTTTATATCACATAAATTTGAAAACTGTTTATTTGAACATATTTTCCATTTGGATAGACTCTATTTTCACTTTTCACTTATTTGTCAATCATATTGCATAATGAATTTAAAATGAATTTTATTCTATATAATTAGTGGTTTATAGTTCAAATTCATAAATTGTTACTCTTGTTATAACCCCTTAGGAATTTGTGTAAATGGAAAGCTTATTTTCCTTTTCTCAGATTCAAAATCCTTTCCAAATCGCTTTCAAATTATATTTCCTTGTCTTACTTGAAATACAAATATAAAACAGAATGCTACCCATCTATCTTAATCATGTTCAACAATATTGAAACAGGCTAAAATGACTACATTTAATTGACTTAAAAACCGAGTTTCCACGCAGCACGCTGACGTGAGGGGAGTGAATTTCCACTTAAAAACTTTAAAAACTCAAAATCAGTGTAAAAATATACATTTATTCCAATTTTTATTAAAATCTGAAAATAGTGAATTTTTGGCTGTTCTGATGCTCCCAGTTTCATTTACCTGCAAAGATGGGAATACAATTTTGCGCATTATAATGTTAGGAGAAGGTCCAGACAGGCTTGAAAGTAGGTGTGAGGTTGCTGGGGATGATAAAAGTACTCTAAAAAGGAATAACATGCTTTTCTAGTGTAAAACCCCCATAAGACAACGTACTGTGTTTAGTCGAAACACATTTTCTTTAATAACTTGGTAAATATGTATGCTAGAATGACGAGAGAGGGCTTAAAACTTTTGCCTCACTAATTCCCATCTTTTTACATGCATTGATTTTAAATACGGGGCTTGTCTGACCCTTTGTAGGCCCAAAAACTCAAAATTTGAAAGATTAATCCCAATAAAGGGGTTTAGAGTTTTCCGATTGTTTTGCCCAACGAACTTGTCGAACTGATTACAGAAAGGAAAGTCCATACCAAATTTGAAGTAAATCGGACAAAAAATGCGACCGCTAGAGTGCAAACACACACACACACACACACACAAAATTTTGAACGACCCCCAAAACGTGTTCAGGGGGTCACGTTAGGAACTTCTACGGTGGTCCCGGGCTTAAGTTTCACCGTGCGGGTCATGCTAATAGTTCACTTTCCAAAGGAAACTCACTAACAAGGTAAGTAACCTCATTTTTTAAGTCATAGAATCAATCCAGGAGGCAAATAGCATGAATACATTTAATTATTTCTTGATTTATTTGGACTTTACCTATCGCTTCTAGTGTTTAAAATTCGATAGGTAAAGTCCAAATAAATTCAAATCCATTGCTATTATGAGTTTCAAAAATACATTTAATTATTTACAAAATTGTCAACTATTTTTTCAGCCAATACATCTTGGCCAGAAATTATTGGATTTCTGATCACCATGTTATAGAACGATATTTTGAAATCACATATTTCTGATACTTCATTATAGCAACTTTTAGAACTAACTACATATAAAATCAAGGGTAAATAACCAATGTTTTGGCTGATAAAAATCACTAACATTTATTTCAAACTAGTATTTTTTAATAAATATTAAACTACGATACAGTTGACCAGCCAAACGATCCATGTCATGAGGGCTTACCATTAATTTTGATTATAAAAAAATATACATAGGCTTTGTAAAATTCTTGCGTCAAGCAAAGACTCAGCTGCTTTCGCACTTTTCTCTAATTATTTATATTAATTATTAGGCTATCTCTGAGTAATAAAACTTGAAATACTAAAATACACTGAATTCTATTCCAATTGCACGTAACGTAGACAACTTTACAGTCCGCGATTCTAGTTACTTGGCCGAATCAGTGGGGGCAGGTGGCAGGCATCCGATTAACTCAGAGCAAGAGACGTGGTTGTGGGCGGTGGGCGTGGTTAAGGTAGAGCTACAGGCGTGGTTAAGGTAGTGACGGAGGATGGAGAGAGAGGAGTGCGAGAGGGGCGCAGCAGCGCTCCGAGCAGCGAAACTGAGAACTGCTTGGACATGAATGTCAGTCCAAGCGCTGCTTTGATACTTGCAGCGCTACTAGCGGCGGTTCGGAGAGTTACCGCTTGGCAGTGAATTTTTAACACGGCGTGTAACTGTCTTATTGTAGTTTATGTAGTCATTGATAGTATTACACGGAGAAGAGGCAGCAGTAAATCACAGTTAAAAAGAAAAAGTTATCACTACAGTAATGTCTTGTAAAAAATGAACTGTAAGATGCACTAGCATTCTAGTCTATAAATTACTAGATTACCACTCTGATAACTAGGGATGTGCGAGTATTCGAACTTCGAGATTTTTCGAGCCAAATATTGCAGTATTCGGCTCGACTCGAGATTTGAAAAAAAGTTTGAAGTTCAAGCCGAATATTTTAAACGCCGACTAGTGAAATGAGTCGCCTACAAAAGTAAATTTAAAGCAAAAACTTTCCAGAATCAATGTAAAGATTATCGTAGTATTCGTCGGTAGGAGCTCCATAAGAAATATAATTCAGCAATGCTAATACTTTCGGTCCTTCGTTTAAAAAATAACCAAACATTAAAGTACTGTAATATTTTTAACTACCGACCTGATCAACAAACGAAATGGATCTACTTTCTCTACGCTCATCACTTCAAATGGACATATTGGTGATACTATCACACTATTCTGTTTGCAGTGCAGTGTTGCCGTTACCCAGTTGAGTTGTGCAATATTTCACGGTTTATAATAACTTATACAACAATCATACTGCTCCACAAAAAGCACCCCAGCAGAAAACCAAAATCCGTGAAAACACTTCTTCTAACTGTTGCAGCGGTACAGTCATTTCTGCAACTTACAACTTTGAACATTACACCATTATTATTTTCCCTGGAGTCTGAAATTACATCTGGCAACACTGTTGGCGTACCCACTTTGCGAACTGCCTTAAGATGTTGATTGAAGATGGTTATAATGAAGATGGTAATAATGATTTAGCGTGACCAATAGCTAGGGACAAGGTTGTAGGTGATGAATGCCAAATAATCATGACGGCATTTTAGTGTGCAGCCGAAATAGTACTCTCCAAAAATTGGATTGTTAAAAAATCTTCAGTTTACAGTAGAATCTAAAGTACTTTGAGATAAAGCGAATAAAAGTAGAACTGTAATCATTATTACAATTATTACAACAGCGATGTGACTGTAGTTGTTAACTTTAACAACTACATTCACATCGCTGTTGTAATAATTCACACTTCAAAATCACTAAGGATTTTATAAAAATTCTGAATAATTACGTCACGTATATTTATATTACCGGTGGTCATATTATTTAAAAGGATTATTATATTCTTATTCTATGTACGCCTAACCAAGACACGATCAAAATGGCGCAGTGTTTTGTTACGCTACAGCTAACAGCTGTGCGATTAAAATCATATTGTTCAACTCCGGCTCCGCGATTGTTTGATTGGGGATTGTTTGAAATTATGAATAAACGTCAGTAGAAAGCATATAATTTTGTAATTGTATGCTATCAAATTGTTAAAGCAGTGATGGAAGAAGCATGCATTGACGACCCTCTTCCACCTTCTGCTTCTGAAACCTTCTGTTTCAGAAGCAGATATGATAGGTTATGTCTGTTAGATTCGATACGACATAAGCTAGGCCTATGATTATTGGATAACTTATTTCTGTGAGTACAATAAGATATTAAGACTGGTTAGAGCCTAAATGTTTGGTTACATTTATTTATTTTTATTATTTATTTATTCCAACAGTTAAACCATTTGAACAATTAAATACATTGATTCCAAGATAGCTTATCGTTATCACTAAAGGTTACATAAGGTTACTAAAAGTTACAAGTTACATGCAGAGTACATATTGACATATAGTCTGTTTATCATGGTTGTTAATAAATACAGTAATAACTGTAGTTAACCATGTGGGCTTATCAGTCTAGTTAAACTTGTGTAGTTCTCTTCCTTTACATTCCTACGTACATACTTTATATTAAAAGAAAAATTGTTGGTTACTGTAAACAAGTGGTCTCAATCAATTTTATTTTTTAATACTTATTTTCCCACTGTAGGCCTTTATTTATTTAACGTAGGCCTATTGAATATAGAAGAAGCGAATAAAAGATGAAAAAAATTGAAAGTTATAAATTATTTTATATTAACATAATGGATACAATGTTTGTTCTTTTAAACATAATTTAAATAAAGAATACATATAGGCCTAATCAAAAATGCTCAAAGCTCAAGAACTTTGAAGAATTCAGCCCGGCTTGGCTTGAGTCAGAAAATCATTACCGGTATATTCCACACCCCTAGAGAAAATTCCCATCAAGAAAGCTTGGCTCCGAACTTAGAAAAAAGCTCGGCTCGGCTTGGCTTGAGCCAGAAATCACTATTCGCACACCCCTACTGATAACTTATTATGACAATGTCAAGGGCATAGAGAATTTGAGGTTGTCGTCAAGGGAGGGATAAAGGCACGTTTTCCCAACCTTGAGTTGTTATCCAACAAAGGTAACTATTTTTGGTCCAATTTAGTTGTATCCAAAAATTAAAACTAATGTTAGCCTGTTCAAACTGAACTCAATATACAGGCATTTAGTTTCTACAACTACCAAATAAGAACTACAATAACACAAAATTAAAAAAAGACAAATGCTCAAATTAAATTATAGCAACATTTTAAAAAGCATTAGGAACAACTAACAACTGTGAAACCAAAACAGTGGTGAACATATTCAACTGCCTCTTCTCTTCTATAGTTTGGAATTTGATAAATGCCTATAACATATAGCTATAAGGATGAACAATTACTCTAACTTTTACAGGAATTTTTAAGACATGTAATCAATTCTAAGAAAATTCCAGTTCAATAAAAAACAAGATTTTTTAACATATTTTACAAAACAATCCAGTTTTAGCGAATTTACCCTATAGGGAAGAAGCTATTACCGTAGGTCTCGTGGTAAGACTTAAGCCCGAGACCATGATAACTTTTTGTTTTGAGGTCCCCAGATGCCAAAAACACTATTCGTTCAAATTTATATATATATATATATATGTGTGTCCGTTACCGCGATAACTTTTGAAAGAAGTGCCCGATTTTTATGAAATTTGGCACAAATGTGGAGAGTAATATTTATGACTTTAAGTTCAAAAACCAGATCGATCGGTCTATGGGAAGGGGGTGTTATGGGGGTTTAAAATTTTCCAAAAATCAGTTTTTTGAACTTTTTACCCTAAAATTTTAAAAACGCTGGATTTTGGTTATAGCCATTTTATAGAGCTTAAAAAAACAAACAATTTAGTTCTTTGAATCATCAAGCTAGGTTTAGTGGTTGTGGAGAAAAGTCAAAATATGTGTCCATAAAATTTCCCATGTTAATCTTATGGGAATATGGTTTTTAGATTTTACTCAGATAATTTCACTAAAAACTCCACATTTCATTCTACCAATCAGTTTAGCTCTGCAAAACAATCATTTTGGAGTTTTAATTGTTGTTTTACGTCCAACCGTTGCAGTGATATTCAAAGTGCTAAACACAGTACGTTGTCCGATGTTATCCTTATGGAGACTGAATAAAATGTTATATTTCGATTATTTATGTATGTATATTGATGAAACTTGGTATGTGGCTTCAACTAGTTGTAGTATATTGATATTAGCACAACAAAATGGTTTTTGTTGATTTTTCCTGGTAGCAGCAAACCTGCATACTCGGCCCTCATGTTATTCATATGGAGAATAAGTAAAGTTTAATATCTCCCTTAGTTATGAACCTAAATTAATAAAACTTGGTATGTAGCTTCACCTGGTTGAGTTATATTTATAATTTTAAAAAACACATATCTTATCTTCCCTGTTGCAGCAAACCTGCGTACTCAATTATAATGTTATTCTTATAGAGAATAAATCAAATGCTATAAATCACTTATTAATGAATGTATTTTTGTGAAACTTGGTAAGTGGCTTTAGGTAGTAGTGATACCCATATATATGCATTGGAAATTCGCTGAGTACGCAGGTTTGCTGCGATGGGGGTATTAAATTTAATGATAAGATCCCTAATTTTCTTTCAGTTGTTATAAAGTAAAATATATATCCCTAACTTATTATTAACAATCTTGTAGACGATATTAGAGCAACAGGACCATGATGTAATGATAATTGTCTAAAAACAGTTTTACTTAATCTCATCATCTTAACTTGAATATTGTTTTTGTTTAGCCTTTGTCAGTTGTGACTGCACCCTACATGTACACAGCGCTGAATGATAAGTATATCACTGACTGACCAATCAGTGTTTCACAAAGGAATACTTACACCCCTAAAAAGTTCTTCAGCCTTGGCTTCCTTCTCATAAATTTTATTTTCAGCGTCAGTGGCAAAGCTGAATGCCTTGCTGGACTTGGTAAAGGCTCCTTCCTCACACGAGATCCCTCCACAGAAGCCACAGCCCGCACCCCCACACAGCTGGTCACAGGGGTCGCCTCGCTTGTAGCACACCTGCACACACCAAACAATCACCAATGCCTCCACAGAACCCATCTCTTCATCATATTAACTTAATTATTAATATCAATTCTCTTTACAAAAACCGAGCATAACTTTTAATTAAAAGTAGCTAGGTGTGCGAGAAATCATTTATTGGATCGAGTCAAGTAGTGCCACAATTATTCTAGAGTTTCGAGTATTTTCAGGCAAGTATTTGCCATTATTGGTAGTTTCAAACAGTGAACATAATTTGGATCCAGATATAAATTGGTGGTCCAACTGTATATCTACTCATAGTATGTTTTCCAACTAATATATGAGTAGGAGCTAGAGATGTGCAAGTACTCGAAATTTCGAGTTTGAGCCGAGTTTGGCAGTGAAACTCGAAAGTTTCAAGCAGTTTAGTGTATCCCCGCCGTTTACCCGCGCCACGAGTCGTCTGTAAATTCAAATTGAGTATGAACACATTTGAGGTGTTAAAGAGTTGTGATGTGGATTTTAGTGATTTATTAATAAATAAGTAAGTTTTGGCTTATAAATTTGTGTTATTTTTTACACCAAAATGGAGGATTTACCAGGACCTTCAGATTGAGTTGTATGAACACTGTCTGTATAGTCCACTTTTAGGTTAACCTAACCTTGTAATTTTGTAAAGAAAAATATCAAAAACATATCTGTAATTAAATCTAATAAGTAAGCATAAGAAGTTTGTGCTTGTTTTTTATTCTATAATAATTGAAATTGAGTCAATCCATTAATTTTTGGCTCAACAGTCCTTTGGCATTGAGCTGTTTTTAAAGACAAGTGCCAAAAACAAGTGTTGTTGAGGTTAAGGTGTTTTGGCCTTGTTCAAGTTTCATTAATGATTTCTTAAATAATTTGAAATATTTGAAAACTCTATTCAAGACATGGCTTCAATTTCATCAATTGATTTGCCAGGTACTTTCAAAACATATCATCATGCTGTTACTAACTGATTGTTCTTATTATGACTATTAGTGTTAAAATTAATGATAAGATATGTTAGCAAATAAATTTTCTGTGGTAAGTAAGTAGGCTAATGTTTTTACCATGTAATATGCCTTTTAAATATTAAAATAAAGTTTATTTTACTTATAGGCCTAAATGTAATTTTATTTTATCCATTCGGAGAAAGATGTTGCCTAGGCCTAAACATAATATATAAAACATAGGGTAAATAAAAGGAGGAAATAAAATAAAAACTGTGATTATTTTTTAATGAAACTGTTAATTAATACCATATAGGCTGTAAAAACCTTAATACCAAAATATTTAAAGTATTTTATCTTCATGGCAAAAATGTTTTGCAATAACTTTGGTATGATTTATTTTCAGGTAAATGTAGCCTACTTACCTTTTTCTAATAAAGCAGAAATCCATTTATTTTACTGATGATTGTTATTTTCAGGTCATATTGACTAGAAAAGTGTATTTTAATAACAACATTTATAAACGGAAACCTATACACTGTTTTTATCCAATCCAACTCGACCTATTTTGTTTATTTATTTGTATACTCGACTCGAACTCGAGATTCAAATCTTTTGCCGTTTACTCGACTCAAACTTGATTCAACTAAAAAAACCTGTACTCGCACATCTCTAGTAGGAGCAATACACATTTTTGGCAGATACAATTGAACAGGATATATTGATTGGCAACTAAAACAACTACCATCATTCTTGGCGAATAAACACGGCCTGGTTCTCAATTTGCCAATAACACTTGCTCAGGTCAATGCTTATAATCAATATTATGGGATTAAATTGCAATTTATGGTCAATATTACGGGGTTCAGTCGTAATTTTTACCGATATTATGGTTTCCGTCATCATTTTTGGCCGATATTATGTAGTCCAGGTAATTTTTGGCCGATGTTATATTTCCTTCATCATTTTCCACTAATTATCACGCAATTTGGCAGTTCACAATCATTAGCGATCCTACAGAAAATGGCGGGAAATACTTGCTCGGACTTTCGAGTATTTTAAAAACTTCAAGCAGAGTTGAGTATAAATATACGTGATCTAAATACTCTAATTTTTTAGTACTCGCACACCCCAAATTAACAGTATAATATGATACTGTTAACATTTGATCAAATGTTGTATTTCTGTTCCACTTCTAATTTTACCATATTAAACTGATTTCCAAATTATAATAAAGGGGCCTTGTTTTGCATAGGCCTACTTCCTTCTCTGATTTCGTTAAAGGGTGTAACCTTTTCAGGGTGAACCCACCTTAGTTTTCTTAGCCCAAAACAGGTCATCAGCTTTACAAAAGAAACCTTAATAATTTCAAAATCTGAACTCTAGTAATTCTCTCATGTTAATTTATTTGTAGTTTTAGGATCAAAAGCTGACTAAGCCATATGATTTTGCATACCGCTGGCCGTCCTACCTGTTCGTTCAAGTCCGGGATAGTTTTCTCCAGCTGGGAAATGTCCTGGTCCAGTTTGTTAGCAGCCTGGGCGTTGTCGTGTTGTCCCTGTGTGAACTGCGAGGAGGTTCGCCCCACCAGGGCCTCTGTCCGCTTACACTGCCTCTCTGCCTTGGTGATCTCTTCCTGGGTCTCAGCCCCCTTGGCCTGAGTGCGGCGAGAGTTCTCTGCTGCCTCCCTGGTCAGGTTTAGTGCACCTGCGAATCAATTATTGTGGTAAGGCGAAGTACATTTCAAATCCTGGAGTAAAATACCAAGATCTTACTGAATATACAAAGAAAGGAGAAGTAAAACTTTGTTTGCAGTAAAGTGGCACCCAGTGATCCAGTGATTGGAAAAGTGTCATGTCTGGATTTCACTTATTAAAATGTCAGTCAATAAATCAGGCAGTTTTACTCTAGTTGTGTACACAGATTAGGAACACAGTTATCATCCGATTTCAGAGTCACCCACATTTAACTGAGGGAACTTCAGCAACAGTTACAAGTTTCCTACAGGTCTAGGCTATTTGCCACACCTAGGGTGATAGTTGTAACAGCGCTTGTTCCTCATACCATAGCCAATAGTGCTTAATTTTCAAGAAGCACTTTGCAGTTAGAAAAGCCTGAGTAATGTCACTCATTGCTACCTGATGTTTACCTTCAACATTGCTCTCCTGCAGATGTGTGGCGTTTGCCTTGAGTCCTGTGGTCGTCTCCTTGAGAACATTCACCTTGTTGCGTAGGTCTGCCAAGGCTAGGTTAGACAGGTAAATTCTCTGAGTTGTGTTCTCCAGTACTTTACCCACGTCGTTCAAACTGTTCTGGGACGTCTTCAACTTCTCCCTAAATCATTTTTATTATTTTTTATCAGCAAATATACCTGGTTAAAATGAAAATAATGTAAACTACAAATTCAATGACCACCTAAAGAAACCCTAGGAGAGCAGAGTGATCATCTAAAATTGCTGGTATTCAAATAGCCTACTTTGCTGGTATTATTTAGCCTACTAAGAAATATGCCTTTAAGAATAAGAACATTTTTATTGTTTTCCAGGCTTATACAAGCATTGACAAGAATTCAGCAGTAGGCCTATTTTCATGTCACTAACATAAATTTCCATTACAAAAAGTCAATACAAAGAGGCCCTAACAATAATGCAATAAACTACAGAAAGCAATATAATAAAATCAATCAGCCAATACGACGAGAAAAAGCAAGACAATATTCACTGGCAGTTGAATACTCAAGTTTCAAGTGGGTGCACAACAGCTTTGTGTGAACAACAATGAGCTGCTATGCCAAAACAAAAGTCTGAGAAGCTTTCTTTAGTAAAAATATTTCACTGGATGAGATTTATCTGATTTCCAAAACTTACTCATGCTAAAAAAATTAATATGAGAATCATATTGGATTTTGTTAGGACAGTATCAAGCATAACATTCAGATTGAAGAATACCTGAGTTGCTCCACGAAGGTGTCAATGTGTCCAAGGTCTACAGAACTCTCGGTGGTGTTTTGCAGCAGCTGCTTGATGTCATTAAGTTGTTTCTCCATACGGTCAAACTCTTGAGTGTACGCCCCAGTCGCTCCTGTCCGCTTTATCTCCCCGGCCGCTTGAATCACCTTCTCCGTTTGTTCTGCAAGCATTCATTGCTCATTGGAATATTTTATGTTTTCTAAAATATTGTTATCAATCCAAACCCTAATAATAGTTAAAATCGAGGTTATAATGTAATCATGATTTGTCTTGAAAATTATCTACTGATTTAAGCGGTTAGCTCTGTTAGCTCTAAATGAAAATAACTGAATAAATTAAATAAATAAAAACGCCTATATTTTGAAGAATTCCTCAGTTGCAAACTGTTTTTCAGGACAACTCAAGTCAAAAATAATTTAATATGTAACCTACGGTGCATTTAATTAACAAGTCTAAGGTCCACGTTTGTAACACCCCATGACCCATGAACCACTTCCTGACAAACTTTGTCATAACAATTTCATATATAATTAAACTATCCTGACATTATCCTGTGTGAACAAATTTAGCGCATGTAGAAGAAGCGCATCTCATTTCTCTACATCCTCCTCGAGCCAAATGAAGAGAGGGGCGAGGGAAAGAGTAACTCTTTCATTGTTCATACACAACCGTTGGTCAGACAAACTTAGTGATGGGTCATCAAATTGTTTTTGGATGACAATTACAACTATCACTTCAACCAATTATTATTCCATCTCTCTCACACTAATTCTCTTTTAAACGGCTGTGATCTAATTATCACTTTTTCAATAATAGTGACAAAGTAACAGATACAGAAAAAACGCTCCTGAGGCACTATCAAAACAAACATAATGAAGGTAACAATATTAACAGCTGTATTTAAACTGTGATATTAAGTAAGACCATGTAAAAATAACAAAATTTCTTTAGCCAATGGCAAGTTTGCTAAGACTGTGATGGGGTTAACTGTCCTTCCAAATAACGTTGGAGGGGTAGGAACTACCTCCATCTCTTTCCCACATATATTTTTATATATCTTAACCCAATAACATTTTGGTATCTGTTATTAACTGTTTTATTATCATCATATCTGTTATTGTTTTTCTACTATAATAATTGTTTTTACTAACTTATTTATTATTGTTGACATTTTCAAGTTTTATTTACTTTGTTAATCTGAACACTTGGATTAATTTTTATGTTCTTATTTAATACTAGAAGATCCGTTGCGGCTTCGCCCGCGTAAACTATGACAGTTGAGTGTGCTGCATTCTGTCGCTAGCCCTTGGAACTACCACGAATCAAGATCAGCTGTTTAAATTTTTGAATGTCCATAAGAAATACATAAATAGCCCATGGGGTAAAGCCCTACTTGTTAATGGGTATGAAAATACTTTAACTTTCCTACTTTCAACCTAAAGAGTAATGAACTGAATTTTACCACTCTAACATGCTGGGAAGTTGGAGAATTAGTGATTACTAAGGCTTTGGCTGTTATATATTAAGAGGCGGCTGGACTCAACTCGGCCAGCCGCCGGCTCGGGCCGTTATTTAACAAGGAGCGCTACCATATATATGTTATTTTATGGCATATATGCTTCCGAATGTAAAACAAAGTTATTGCACAACATTTTGCCATAAAGATAAAATACTTTTATTTTAATCTTTTGGTATTAAGGTTGTTATAGCCTATATGGTATTAATTAACAGTTTCATTAAATAAATGTTATCAGGAAACTGACACATTCTTTCTCCCTTTTAGCCCATTTTAATGAATAAGTTATTATTTTTTCACTATATATAGAATATAAAGTACGGTAGAATGTACAGAAAATCTTCTAAGAAATTTTTTTCAGAAATGTCCGCTCAAATCCCATTTTTGGCGGCACTACAGAATCCTCTGATACATACAGTGGTTTTAAGAAAGGAAATGCCCCCTCCTCCCCCCCTGGGTTAAGGGATAACATATTTTAAATACCCTCTGTTGGTCAATGCTAACTTGACCTGGATATCAGTTTTTAACAAAATTGATCAGTAAATAAGAGAGAAATGGTAATTTTTGTATTCCCCATAAGAATAACATTGGACAACGTACTGCATTTACCGCTAAATGAAAAATTTCAATTTTCTCCGCAACCAGTAATTGTAGAATAATAATTCAAGATGCTGAATTATTTAGTTTTTTAAGCTCTTTTTAATGGTATTAAGAAATATATTTTAACATTTATAAGTCCTGTAATTTCTGAACCCGAATTTTTACAGAAATCAGGTGATGTCATTTTATTAGAAAAATAAAGTTCTACAAACCACTAAATTTTAATCAAAATCGTTAGAGCCATTTTTGAGAAATTTGGATTTTTCATGTTTTTTAGCGGTTTTGGAGGATACCAAGTAAGTACCGACATACCAAATTTCATAAAAATCGGTCCACTGATGTCGTCTCTAGCTCTGTACACATCCAGACAGACAGACAGACATCACGTAAAAATCACTATTTTGGGTTCAGGGAGCACCAGAACGAATATTTCCACTAACAACTCAAATTCGAAAATTTAGACAAAAACAATACTTTCTCCATATACTATGTATAAGGGGAGAAAGTAAAAATAATCTCAGTTTTTCATTTGATTTCCTCTTTTTTATTTATTCTATGTTTTGAATATTATGTTTAGGCCTAAGCTACATCTTTCTACGAATGGAGAAAATAAAATTACATTTAGGCCAATAAGTTAAAATAAACTTAATTTTAATATTTAAAAGGCCTATTACATGTTAAAAAATTAGCCATTAATGGCCTTACTTATCACACAAAATGTATTTACTAACATATCTTAGCATTAATTTTAACACTAATAGTCCTAATAAGAACAATCAGTTAGTAACAACATGAAGATATGTTTGAAAGTGCCTGGCAAAATTGAGGCTATGTCTTAAATAGAGTTTTAAAATATTACAAATTATTTAAAAAATCATTAATTAAACTTAAACAAGGCCAAAACAAATCACTTGTCTTTAAAAATAGCTCGCGACCGCGGACGACCCTTGGTAGCGCGGGTAAACGGCGGGAGTAAACTCGCTCGAAACCTTCCGAGTTTTAGTAAAACCTCGAGTTTCAGTGCCAAACGAAATTTCGAGTATTCGCACATCTCTAGAACTAACGTTTTTCAATGTTTGTAATTTTATAATTGTAACTATAAATCGAAAATACAATGACCCAAAACATCTACTGTAATGTAGTAAATAATAAAAATGAACTTTAATTAACTAGACATAGCTTTTTTGTAGTTTCTGTTTTATAATAATGTTATATGGGTTTTACTAGTACATCATCCTATATAATAATAGCGTGTAGTGGCGACGTGTAACACAAAATTACAATTAAATGTTTTTAAATATGTAGACTGTATTTGTTACCATTTAGTTAAAAAAGCAGTGAAAGTAGTTAGGTTAATTTATTTTACAAATTTGAACCAGATGAACAAACCTCAATCAAACACTTAATAACATTTAACTGCAGTTTTTAAGAAACAAAATTTGGCTTGAAGTGACACCAAAATGGGTTTGATTCAACATCCAAAACTAAACTAACAAACAAGTTAAAAACCCTTTTGGGCTATTGCATGCAGGCGTAAAATATCTTTCGTAAAAAGACACTTTTTGAACAAGTTCTAATTAATATTTGAATATGCATTATGTTGGGGCTTCATTACAATAACACATTTAAATTTTGCACGGCAGATTTCCATTTTGTTACGGTACTGCAATTCAAAATTAGCTTTTTAAAAATAAATTGTTAAGCCATTACATGTATTTTATAACTAGTGGACAGTGCTTTTTTAGTTTGTTTAATCCCGACATTTTTGACGGACTAATATCAGCTAGTCATCTTTAAGGTGATTTTGTTAAACAACAAACAGATATACATGTAGGCTTTGTTGGCATATATTACAGCAATAAACTAAGAAAAGAAAAAGGTTTACTAACCACCGCCGAAATATTTATTTTACCCATTAGAAGATAAAAGTTCGGAAAACTACTTTGTACTGGTCAGTTAATACTCTCACGGGATATAAACATTTTATCTTCTACAGCCAGTGTCAAATGTTACTTTGTTTTTTGAAGGTTATTGAGATATTGTATGTTCAATAGATTTAATAAAAATTGTTTCATTCATGTACAAAATTGTTGAAAATAGAGTCTTTTAGTCTTTTCAAAGTTCTTTGAAGGATTACTGAAACTGGCGGAAACATATTTTAAAGGAATAACCTTTTTCCTCTACATAAAATAATTTGCCTTTAAACCTTTTGATAAGAGCATTTGATAAAATATTATCAGATATGTGATTTAGACGAAGTGGTAACTAATTTGGTCAGCGCTTACAGCAAACAGTTTTGAGTGATTTTTAGGGTTTGGACCCGAGTGTGTGAGACGTCCGAGAAGCGGCGCGGTGGCGAGGGACAGTGGGCCCGTCATTCTAGGGGTTGTAAATCACTAGACAATACCGATCCGTGAGTTGACTGAAGGTCGAGCCTACGCACGGTGTCAGTAACGAAGTGTTGTTTGAAAAACTACTAGCGCTCAAGTGACCAAACTCCAAATCAAAAGGCGGAATTTCATCTGACTCCGGCTGCCTCTTAAGAAGATTACTCTGAAGTTAACTGTAGTTTAGTTCAAAATGTGTATATAAACTCAGAATATGAGTTGCAGAAAAGAACCTGTTATGATTAGAAGACATATAATAAGACAATTCTAATTAGCAAAAAGTGAATAAACCAAACGAAGCTGCTGTACATTTTTTTGACAAATTTTGTACATTTTGCGCCAATAAAATATCATTATCATTGTCACAATCTCACAAATGATAACTGAGAGGAAAATTCAGCTTCAATCTTTCACAGAAACGCCAAAAATAGGTGAGATTCACAAATTTCGCCAGAACTGCGATGTTTACCTGCAAGTTGGTTGAGTATGAGGTCCCAGTTGTCGAAGCACTCGCCGCAAGGGCTGCAGTGAGGGGCAGTGCCGAGGTAGCCACGCGCGCAGACGTCGCACTTGTAGCCTCCGATGCCAGGTTGGCAGTGGCACGACCCATTGACCCGGTCGCACTGCATCACAGCCGATCCCTCCGGGTTGCACTCACAAGCTGCCAACAACACCGGCCTAAATTATTTCCTTCCTCAAAAGCTCTTTTCCGAGCTATTAATTTTCTTATTAAAAATAACAGTTTCTTCTTTGAGAGCCCATCAATACATAATTTAATGCATCAGAATAGCCTTTAACAAAAGGATACGCTATTAACAAAATATTCAATCATAAATCTCAGTATAAATGATTTTAAAGAAAATTAGAGAGTGCAAAATATTATTTAAGTACCATTTAAAAAAAGCACTTAGTGCCTAAAAAAAATATTTTAAACATTAAAAATCCACTGCAAAAACATGTAACACTCTTCATTCTTAAAATAAATAGAATAGTAATAGAACAATTAACTCTGAACATAGTAAATTTAAGCTTAATAAATGGTTAATTACTATTCATACATTTTTATCCATTTTTGTTTTGTTATAAGAACAACTTTTTTTTAGATAGCCCTATTCAGGGTTACCAGTCTCAAAGTTTGATAATGTAGGTGTGAATCACTTTGTTCTAAAAAACTGTCTTATAAACAACCTTTAAAGTTACCGTTGGTGTTTTCAAGAGTTTGGCTGCATTAGAAGTTGCATCAAGTGATGAAGTAATGTACATGGTTTGAGGGAATGTCCTTAATTCAGTGGTAATCCAACGCCATCGAAGTTGGTTCAAGAGTGGTAGTTGGTTGCCTCACGGTCTTGTATGATATTATCATACTATTCAGCTTAAAAAATCAGCTAAAAATTAAAACTCAAGCCTTTAATTTAAAGTTGAATGCGGGTAAACTATGAACATACATGTGGGTTTAATTTTTTTTCTTTTTTGAGGGGGAGTGCTGTAATGCAAAAAAATAGGATGAAATAGAAACACTCCCTGAAGTGTGAGACTCACAAACTGCCACTCTGGAATTACTGTCTGTTAGGGATTACTTCAAAGAGGAGCCTCGTATTTTAAGTAGATTGGGGTACTTCTTTGTCTTAGCCAAGGGCAGAACACAGGGTTTAAATTTACTGTAATTGTATTTATTAATATTTTTACACAGTTCACTGACTTCTTTGATGCACTTGAAAATATATGTTTCTTGGTTGGAAATATATCCTATATGTTATATAGACTTACGTTTACACTCGACGTTGGGATCACCCCAGTGGTTGGCTTGGCACTGATCACACTGCCGCCCCCCGAACCCTGGCTTGCACTCACACTGCCCATCATACTGTAAAGAACATTCATATTGTCAACTTCATCAATAAAGCTTTATTCATAAAAAAGTACATATACTTTAAGTTTTTTTTCCTGTAAAACTATATAAACAAACAATACAGCTAGAAACTTTGTTCTGAGGTTTTCATTTGGTTTACTATTCAGAATTATATCAAAGTAATGATACTCTTAACTGTACAATGAAAAGTTAATTTGATTTATAAACAGGCGTGTGCGAATAGTGATTTCTGGCTCGAGCCGAGCCAAGCTTTTTTTCAAAGTTCTTGAGCTTTGAGCATTTTTGATTAGGCCTATATATGTTCTTTATTTAAAATATTTTTAAAAGGACAAACCTTTTATCCATTATGTTAATTTAAAATAATTTATAACTTTCAGTATCTATCATCTTTCATTCGCTTCTTCTATATTCATTAGGCCTACGTTCAATAAATAAAGGCCTACAGTAGGAAAATAAGTATTAAAAAGGAAAATTTATTGAGACCACTTGTTTACAGTAACCAACAATTTTTCTTTCAATATAAAGTAGGTACATAGGAAATTAATAATAACGTAAAAGAAGAGAACTACAAAATTTGTATTAGACTGATAAGCCCACATACTACTGCAGTTATTACTGTATTTATTAACAACCACAATAAACAGACTATATGTCAATATGTACTCTCCATGTAACTTGCAACTTTTAGTAACCTTATGTAACCTTTAGTGATAAGCCATCTTGGAAGCAATGTATTTAATTGTAAAAATGGTGATACCACTGGAATAAATAAATAAATAAATGTAACCAAACACTTCGGCCCTAGCCTAGGGAATTGCCCAAACCCTATCTCTCATTCTGTTCGTAAATAGTAAATTTTAGGGTATCTTTTTATAAATAAATACCAGTCTTAAACCAGTCTTAATATCTTATTGTACTCTCAGAAATAAGTTATCCAATAATCATAGGCCTAGCTTATGTCGTATCTAACCTAATAGACCTAACCTATCATATCTGCTTCTGAAACCTTCTGCGGGTCGTCAATGTATTTTGCTTCCATCACTGCTTTAACAATTTGATAGCATACAATTACAAAATTATATGTTTTCTACTGACGATTATTCATAATTTCAGAAAAATACCGCGGAGGTAACAATATGATTTTAATCGCACAGCTGTAGCGTAACAAAACACTGCGCCATTTTGATCGCGTCTTGGTTAGGTATACATAGAATAAGAATATAATCAACCTTTTAAATAATATGACCGCCGGTGTTATAAACATGCGTGACGTAATAATCCAGAATTTTCATAAAATCCTTTGATTTTGTGAACCTCACAATTAGTGATTTTGAAGTGTAAATTATTACAACAGTGATGTGACACAGTTGTTATGGAGCTCTACCGACGAAGACTACGAGAATTTTAACATCGATTCTGGATAGTTTTTGCTTTAAATTTACTTTTGTAGACGACTCATTTCACTGGTCGGCGTTTGAAATATTCGGCTCGAACTTCAAATTTTTTTGCAAATCTCGAGCCGAGCCGAATAATGCAATATTCGGCTCCAAAAAGGTCGAAGTTCGAATACTCGCACATCCATATTTATAAACATACGTATTTTATTTGTGTACTTAGAATTGTATTCACTTTTCCTTAGAGGTTTTATGATATTTTTAAATTAATAAGGCTGATATAAACCAAAATAAAAAAATATTTACTATTGCTCTTGTTTAGATTGGTTTTATGAGAACAAATTTGTTATTTTTAAAAGAACCATTACATATTAGAGTGTGAGAAAAAATTAAAACTTGTGACTTTTTGCTTTTGTCTTTAATAGAGCAGAAATAAGCATGCAACTCAACTAATGACATGTCAACACAACACTTCTAAACTTCATCTTTTGGAGAAATCAGATACAAAAACATATTACTTTCTTCGATACTTTTAACCAGGAATATCCCATCTTGAGAAGAGGGATAGCTGGATGTTTTTAATCTTGCTTAAACTCATTTTTGCGTTTATCACTACAATTTGTTAATAATGTTATAAACTTTCAAGAAGTAAACAAATTATCTATCTTGATCATTAACCAGAAATATTTTGTTATAAAGTAAAACCCCGCTTAACCGAAATAATGGGGGCGGGATAGTGCCGAATAACCCAATTTTCCGGATAATCAACTGTTGGTATTTCAAGGATAATTTAGGAAAAATACGCAAACATCTTGGAGATTGCAGCAGGCGTGAGGGTTCATCGTACACTGATCCTTTAGTGTGATATAGGAATGCGGAAAATGCAGTATGGGTCAACCCTCCACCCCATCGTGGCCGGATCAGGTATGTGGCAAAACCCGTCAAAACAACCCCCAAGTTCAGTGACCGCCGCAGCAGACGGTCTCTCCGTCCGCCATGAGTCATGCGCCGGACTTATCTTCTCTATTATTGATTAAATACTTCTTGTAGACCATCCCGGTTAACCCGGGATTCGGTTTAGCGAGGTCCTGTTAAGCGGGGTTTTACTGCATGCAAAATTAAAATCAAATATTTGTTATTGAGAATAAATATTTAAATTTGTATGGTTAATAATGAAATGAGCTTAGAAGAAATGGCATAGTTACTAAATCACCTTTATCTACAAAAAACTTTAGTCTCAAGAAATATCACCTAAAAGATCATTTTGAGCTTGATAGTTATTTTATTTTTAGCCACATCACAAAAATAAATCTGATTTTATCATATTTAGTCACACCTGGTTACACTGTTTGGAGTAGGAACCGTTGAGGTCGCAATCGCAAGCCTCGCAGCCCATGCCACTCGCAATCTTCCAGTGGTCGACCTCGCAAGTGTCGCAAGCAAGTCCGATGACGTTGGGCAGACAAGGACATTGCCCCGTAACCCCGTCACAGGGCCCTGCCGACTTGTTGGTCCCCAGAATATTGCACACACACTCTGAAAAAACAGGTTTTTTTATATTTTGATTTGATTTTAATAGACTTATGAAGCCAGTTAATACAATAGTTAGCAAACATAGACAAATGTTGGAAGCTGGCATGTGATAGTGTGATTTCATCTAATTTGACTAAATTGATGAACTATAATCTGCATGACATGTTACTAAAGGGATGTCACTGAATATAGACTCACCTGACATCTCTTCTAATAAGTCCATTGTGAGAAAATACTGATATTGATTTATATTGCACATGTGATGAAATTTTGAAAATCAGGTAAATGAAAGATTATTATTTTCTTCGCAAAATTTGAATCTTAACTCCAAAGAGACAAACCAAGACAGGTATTATTATTATTATAACGACTCAATATTATATATGTTATTTTTTATGTGATTATTATGTTTAGCTTGTAAGTAATTAACTTGACACCATTCATGTATCATGTATACTATTATGAATAAAGATATTTTGACTATTGACTATTGAAACTGTATCACTGCTTATACCTTAAAACTATATGAAATTGCTATAACTTTCACTACGGGTTGTAAGATCTCCCTTTTGAATGTGGAACTTAGTAGTTCATACCAATAATATAAATCCAAAAGAGCCGTATCGACTCTAACTCAATTAACACTAAACAATGACTAACCCACAAGCTGTAATGGACATTTGCCGCAGAAACTCAATATGATTGTACACAAAATCAACCACTCACCAGGATATTTGAACTGTTTGTAACTGTAATAAGTAAAACATTAATTCTGTTTAAACTTTCATAAGATACTTTTTATGTAATTTAAAAACTATAAAATACTTAATCGAGTTTCTGGCCATGATAAATACTGTTTGTTATTTAAAATTATAATGATTAAAAGTGAGGAATTAAAAAAATTTTAAAATGTAAATAAAGAAAATACTTTAAACCTTAAACTAACAGGGAGGGACAATTTATAATGAACAAATAGAAAAAACACTGTTGTCAGGAGCAAGACAAATTTAACTGATTTTTTACTAATTTTTCAAATCTATAAACAAAATTTTCCAGACAAAAATTCAGCAACAAAAATTTATTAAAAATGTCTTTCTTTCTAATAAGTCAAAAGATTATTATATAGCTTTTTTGTTACTTAATGATAGGGGTGTGCGAGTGGTGATTTTTTTAATCGACTCGAGTCGAGTCGAGTAGTACCAATTATCTTCGAGTTTTGAGTATTTTCGAGCGAGTAATTGCCATCAGTTGGTAGTTTAAAATACAGTAATGGGATTTGAATACCACCCTAGTTTTGATAATCTAAACATGGTTTCTAACTAATACATGAGTAGCAATACAAAGTTTTAGCCAGTACAATCAAACTGGATTATGTATTGACTAGGGGTGTGCAAGTAGTGATTTTTTTTAATCGAGTCGAGTCGAGTAGTGCCAATTATTTTTGAGTTTCGAGTATTTTCGAGCGAGTATTTGCCATCAGTTGGTAGTTTAAAATAGTGTAATGGGATTTGGATACCACCTTAGATTTGATAATCTAAACATGGTTTCTAACTAATACATGAGTAGCTATACAAAGTTTTGGCCAGTACAATCAAACTGGATTAAGTATTGACAAACAAAACACGGTTTGACATTCGTTTCCGGCCGATGAAACAGGGCCCGGTTGTCATTTGGCCAATTTCACCTGGTTCAGACATCGTTTATAATCAATATTAAATGACGAAATCGTTGGATACGGCTGAAATCACGCGGTCCGATCGTCATTTTCGGCTGATTTTACATGATGCGATCGCCTTTTGCGGCCATTACTACGCGTTTTGGCCGGTTGCAATCGTTCGCGGTCGTCATTTTCGGCCGATTTTACGTGATGCGATCACCTTTTGCGTCCGTTACTACGCGTTTTGGCCGGTCACAATGGTTCGCGGTCGTCATTTTCGGCCAATTTTACGTGATGCGATTGCTTTTTGCGTCCGTTACTACGCATTTTGGCCGGTCACAATTGTTAGCGATCGTCCGGAAATCGGCGGGAAATACTCGCTCGAACTTTCGAGTAGTTTTCAAAACTTCGAGTCGAGTTCGAGTATTAAAATACTCGGCCGCAAAACTCAAAGTTTCGAGTACTCGCACACCCCTAGTATTGACAAACAAAATACGGTTTGACATACGTTTCAGGCTGATAAAACACGGTCTGGTTGTCATTTGGCCAATATCACCTGGTCCATACATCTCCTATAATCAGTATTAGATGACGATCGTTAGTTACGGCCGATATTAAGTGGCCCGGTCGCCACTTTTGCCGATATTATGTTTTCCTTCATCATTTACAGCCGAAATTACGCGGTCCGATCGCCATTTTCGGCCGATTTTACGACATGCCGAAAAACAGCAGTGAAGAATGTGTTTTTTTATGGCCTTTTCAGACCTTTACTACGCGCTTTGGCTGGTCGCAATCATTAGCGATCGTCATTTTTGGCCAATTTCACGTGATGCGATCATCATTTTCGGCCGATTTCACGTGATGTGATCGCCTTTTGCGGCCGTTACTACGTGTTTTGGCCGGTCACAATCGTTAGCGATCGTCATTTTCGGCTGCTTTCACGTGATGCGATTGGTTTTTGCGGCCGTTACTACGCGTTTTGGCCAGTCGCAATCATTAGCGATCATCTGGAAATCGGTGGGAGATACTCGCTCGAACTTTCGAGTATTTTTCAAAACTTCGAGATTGAGTATTAAAATACTCGGCCGAAGTTTTGAGTACTTGCACACCCCTACTTAATGACCATACAACCCCATATATACCTTTGGGCCACCATCCATGCCCATGACCTATTTCGACAATCAGACTTTCAAGATTTTACAAATACTCTCACCAATACACAGCAGTAGTAAATCGACTAAACCGTAACACTTTCTTTAGTCCTTAATATTCTTTCCAATTTATAACAAAGAACCGGGTACTGAGCGCCTATTGCACTCGAAAGGAGTGGTCCTACTCGCTGTTTTCAAGAAATCAGTTGTTGATACTTTATTATGTGTAAGTTTTAATTTGACTGTCCACTCGATATTTATTCTCAGCTGTTATGATTCTTTTGTTTTTATTTTAAACTCCATAAGCCCATAAGTAAATGATAAGTATGACTGTTTTGATAGTATATTTAAATATTATTTTGATCTTTGTTTCCCTTCCGTTATTAAAAAGAAATGCTATAAAAAACAAACCTGGATAACCCAGGAGTTGAAACAGGAAAAAGAAAATATCATAAGATTAAGTCAGTTAGCCAGAAAAATAAAATGTAATGAACTTAGAATAGAAGTTAAAAATAAAAACAAGTTGTATAATGTAAAATTAGTAGAAGCCAAGAAAGAATACTTTGACACAAAAATTAGAGAATCTGATGATATATGTAAAACAACATGGGATATTGTAAATAGTGAAACAAAAAACGATTATAAAAATTGTAAAGATAATGTTATTTTGGAAGTTGGTGACTCAGTTGTAAAAGATCCATCAAGTATCAGTAATTTTTTTAATGACTATTTTGTTAATGAAATAGATCAAATACTAAAACAGCTTCCTCAGATACAGCCAAAATGTAAAAACACTCATGACCATCAAACCATACAAAAATTTAAATGTCCACCTGTAAATGAAATTGAAATAGTCCAAATTATTGATTCACTAAAAAATAAATGGTCAAGTGGTTATGATGAAGTACCGATTTGAATCATAAAAATTATAAAATATCAGCTTGTAAAACCATTGTTACATCTTATAAATTCCTCTTTTATCACTGGTGTATTTCCAGGAAAGTTGAAGGTAACCAAAGTGGTAACCATTTATAAAAAGGGAAGCAGGACTGAAGTTCAAAATTACCGCCCAGTTTCAGTTTTACCATCAATCTCAAAAATTTTTGAAAAAGCAATGTACAACCGACTTTATACACATCTGGAAATAAACAACCTTTTTGATAATGAACAACATGGCTTTCGGAAAAATAAATCTACCACCACTGCTTTAGTTGACTTCACAGAACTGCTATTGGAATCAATTGACAAAAAAAACAAAACAGTTGGAATTTTTATGGATTTATCAAAGGCTTTTGACAGCATATCTCATGAAATACTTCTTCAAAAATTGCAAAATTTGGGGATCCACAATTTTAATTTAAAATGGTTTGCCTCTTACCTTTCTGAAAGGAAGCAATATGTTGAGATTTCTCAGATAAAAAACAATAAAATCCATAAATATCAATCAAATACTCAAGTAATAAGAAATGGAGTACCACAAGGTTCCATTTTAGGCCCACTTTTGTTTATTTGTTACGTAAAAGAGATGCCTAAATGTTTAAGTGACCTTCAAAACATAAAAACCCAGCTTTATTTATATGCAGATGATTCAAATTTAATTGTATCAGCTAAAAGTGAAACTGATTTAGAAGTTGCAGCTTTTATTCAACTTTCAAAATTACAACACTTTTTTATTGAAAATAAATTGATCCTGAATACAGAAAAAACAAATGTTATGTCTTTTCATACTAAACAAAACAGAAACCACCCAAATCCTCTTATTTTGGCTGATGCTAAAGAGTTGGATAAAGTGAATCATACTAAATTCCTTGGGTTAACGGTAGATAAAATCTCAGTTGGGATATGCATGTTGAAAGAATCATTAAAAGGATCAATTCTGGTATTTTTGCTTTAAAGAAAATGTCCTTTCTTTGTAATTTATCTGTTTTAAAAACTATTTTTTATGCTAACACACAGTCCCATATTGCATATGGAATAAGTATATATGGAGGGACTTTGAGCCAAAATTTGAAAAAATTCTTGTCCTGCAAAAGAAAGCTATAAGAACAATGTTAAATCTTAAAACTGATGTATCCATGAAACATCACTTTGTTGAACTAAATATTTTAACCGTTCATAGTCTCTACATACTTGAGTGTATTATGCATTGCAAGACACACATTGGCCAATTCAAGAGTAACAATGATTTTCATTCATATAATACAAGAAACAAACATGATAAAATATTACCACAGCATAGACTAGAATGTTTCACCAAAAAAACCTCCTATGCTGGAATAATTCTTTTTAAATATGTCCCAAAGGAAATAAAAGATATTAAAGACAATGGTAAATTCAAGAAGTCATTAAAGGAGTTCCTGATGCAAAAAGCTCTGTACTCACTAGAAGAATTTTGCATGGACAATTTTGTAAAGAAATAGTAATTAAGTATTATTTAGACTAATCATATTTATGTTTTGACACTATTTATTGTACCTTTGTGCAAGAGACAAAGATATTTTTGATTTGATTTGAATGTTAAAATATCTAATTTTTTAATTAGTCTTAAAAATGTCTGACCTTAACATCCCCATCTTGGGCTCATTCTTCTTCTCTTACCGTCCCCTAAACGGGCACTGTTTGGATTCGGTTTTGTCGAGATCCTTTGAACAAAGATTTGTCCTTTTATAGTTTAGGATTTCTACTTCTATTTGATTTTTCCCAAAACTGAGAATCCCCCCTCCCGGTTTCCTCGGTTGTCTGACACCCGCAGTATAATGTACATACCGGTGCAGAGGTGGTTGATAGCGTCGCCGTAGTAGTTCTCCCTGCAGCGCTCGCAGTTGGCTCCGTCAGTGTTGAAGAGGCACTGCAGACACTTGCCCGAGTGAGGGTCGCAGTTGCCGGGCCGCGAGATGTCGATGTTGTTGCTGCAGTTGCAAAGGTGGCAGGAGCCCCCCACATCCTCAGGGTTGCCGTAGTAGTTATCCGCGCACACGTCACATCTTGAGCCTACAGTGGTAAAGAAAAATCAAAATCTAGTAAATTACAGGTAACTATTGGCAGACGAATAATTAAGCTGTATGAGAACAAAAATGAAATACTTTCAAAAGCTTTTAGTTTAAACTTGTTGAACCTTTAAGTTACAGCAATTAAGTCAATTCTGGATTAAATTATTTATGGCATTTTTCCGCATTTAAAAGTTAAATTAATTAGTAAAGCTAATTGTCTGTTCATAGTAGGAGACATATTGGAAACCCGGTGGCAGTCATAGCTGAGTGGGCTGAGTACTGGCCTGCCACCAAAAAGACCCGGAATCCCGGTGAAATCCATATGACTTTTGAAACTCAAGACTGCCACCGTGCTTCGGAAGGCACGTTAAGCCTGGCTACACAACTAGTTGAAAAGTCATGTCAGAGGCACTAGTGCGACCTGAAAACTCTTGACAATCGACCTTGGCCAGAAGGTTACACAAACTTTACTTTACTTTATTGGAAATCGTTTCCTTTTTAGTCCTCAAATAGCCAAAACATTCAATACCAAGAAATTTTAAACAAGGGGATAGAATGAGGGTCAGGGGATACATTTTTTTACACGTTAATTGTTAAAAACATGCCATTGTGCTAATTACATATTTTTACTTTTCAGGGCTTTTATTTTGAAATGTTAATGGAAATACTACCAATTGATAATCCAAACTGGGGATTATCCCCATGACAGAGCAATAGGTGACAGTGTGACACTGTTGCAGAAAGCAGGAGGGCTATAGAAATATCAATGGGTCATGTGAATAATAAAATAAAATTTACTTAACACTGAGTAAAAGCTTTTGATATGCTTTATTCACATCACCCAATACGTGAGACATCACCCGGCATGACCCATTCAATAGCAATCAGCTAAAGGAAAAGTATTTGGAAATTATTTTCTAATGTAATGTAGGTTATGTAGGTCTGTTGTTATGGGAGCTAATATTCCACATAGGGATGGCCTAAATAAAGAACAAGGTAAAGGTGAATCTAAACGTCTAATCAGACCTTTTGATGATGATAAGTCTTATTACTTTTCTGTGCTGTTACGATCAATCAATTGGTTACCTTTGTATTCCATCACTAATTTAGAAGATAAGTTTAAATATTTCTTGGATACTTTTGTGAGCATTGTTGACATTGCTTTTCCTGCTAAGTATGTTAACTCTAGGCCTACTAGTAACTTAAGTTTGAGTAAAAAATCTCACTCGGGTTGGTACTCAGTCGAACTGGCTAATATTAAGGAGAAATGTTTATTGATGTTTGAATTGTTTAAAGACACTGGTTTGGAATTTTATAGGAATAAATACAAGGAATTGAAGATTAAGTATAAAAAAGATATTAAAAAAGCAAAACTGGACTATAACTGTGATAGAATTGTCAATGCTAAGAATAAGTCTAAGGTAATGTGGTCCATAATTAAAGAGTCTCTGAACAACAATGACAAATATGCTCGGAATTTTAGTGGTTTAAATTCTTCTGGTTTTAATAATAGTTTTGTAAACAGTATCAGGGGATAAGAGATAGCATACCAACTCCCACCAAAAAAATGGAGAACTATCTTAACACATTGGGTGCTGACATCATCAATTGATGATTTTTTTTTAACATTGAAACATATGTGTTTTCATGTTTGAACATGTTTGTCCGCACTCAACGTGTTAAACTACTACCATCTGGACCTAAGTCCTCATTAAACATGTCTTTTGGGCATATCAGTGTTGAAGAAATGTTCAGGCATATTCACTCACTTAGTAATAGTAATTGTCTAGATGTGTATGGTCTTAATTCTTCGATTTTGAAGTTAGCCGCAGTACATATTGTCGAAGTTATAACCTATCTCTTTAATTCTTGTATTGATGATTCAATTTTTCCCCAATGTTTGAAATATGTAAAAATAGTTCCCATCCATAAAAAGGGCGATAAGCAGAATTATGACAACTATAGATCAGTCTCTATAATACCTGTACTCGGTAAATTATTAGAACAAGTGGTCAATAAACAAATTGTAGATTTTCTTGAAGGTAATTTTTTACTCTCTAATGGCCAGTATGGATTTAGGTTCAAACGTAACACTCAAAATGCCATTGTTGATTTAGTTGGTGAATGTATTAATGGAGTTGATGGTAAACTTAGTGTACTATGTAAATTCTTTGACATGTCGAAGGGCTTTGACACCATATCGCACAGCTTAATTTTAAAGAAATTTAGTTTTTATGGTTTTGATAACAGTGTAGTAAGTTTTTTACAATCTTATTTGTCTGACCGATATCAATCTGTTCATTGGATTGGCATAGCTTCTGACTTCTTAAGGGTCGAATCTGGGGTCCCGCAAGGCTCCATTCTGGGCCCCATACTTTTTATACTCTATGTTAATGACTTACCCTCCAATGTAAATAAGCAGCTAGTTCACTCTTACATGTTTGCTGATGACTTGGCGATTAAGATTTCTGGTCAGGATAATGTGGCTCTAAGTAGAGAATGTGTTGTGATTGATGGTATTGTTGAGGACTGGTGTGCAGCTAACTTTTTATGTTTAAATAAAAGTAAAAGCAGTACCCTAGAGTTTAGCTTGGATGTGATGAAACCTGCTCAAGAACCAGTCAAATTTCTTGGAGTAATGCTAGAATCTAATTTTAAATGGCACGCCCATATTGATCATGTCTGTAAGATGATTGCTCGTAGTACTTTTATGCTAAGGAAACTAAAGCTTTGTGTTAGTCATGATGTATTGAAAGCTGTCTATTTTTCTCACATACAAAGCTATCTGCAGTATGGGATATTGGTCTGGGGTAATGATAGTAATATTAAGAGAGTTTTGATTCTTCAAAAAAGAGCGGTTAGATTAATATTTGGTGTAAATCAAAGAACTCCAGGTAAACCTCTTTTTAAGGAACTATCTGTTTTAACAGTTTCATCTCTCTACATATTAGAATGCCTAATGTATGTTAGAAATAATTTATGCAATTTTCCAACCAATAGTTGTAAGCATAGCTATGATACCAGATTCAGGGCAGATTTAAATATCAGTCATTTTAATTACAGTATGACACAAAATAGCTTTAATGTTGTCAGTATTAAACTCTTTAACGCTCTGCCAAATAAAATCAGAGAGTTAGACAGCCTAGCCTTTAAAAAAATTGTTAAGACTCTATTACTTGAGTTAGCTGTATATAGCGTTAATGAGTTTTTAGACGTGATCAAAACCCATCAGTTTTAATATATTTACTGTTATTATGGTTTTTAATATTTGTACGGAACTGTTAGTCGGTCTCCTTCTAGCCATCACTGTGAGTTGTTATAGTGTGTAATTATTTTATACTGAAGTTCCAGTCTATGTTCAGTTTTGACAGTGTTAGGACAGTGATATGTAATGCACAATTATCTGTGATATAATATTAGTGTTATCATGACGATGCTATGCAATGTACAAATTGTTACGGCAATAAAGATTTTGATTTTGATTTTGATTTTATTTATTTATTTATACTGTATTAGCTTGATAAGATTACAATTAATTTATTCATATTGCCTCTAGGATTGAAGTTTGACTCGAAATAAAGCAGGTTTACGTACCTTTCCGTCGTCAATCCTTTAGGGGTGGGCGAATAGTGTTTTTTTAAATCCAATCGAGTCGAGTATTGAACTCTAATTGAGTCTAGAGTCGAGTCGAGTAGTTCTTTAAAAAGTTAAAAATCTTATTTGATTTTTTTATTAAAAACAATGTTTTTTACATATTAAACTTTAATTATAAAAATAGGATTTTATTGAATTATTAATGTTATCATTTATGTTATTTTAACCTCTATTTTACCATGAATGAATAATGATTTAAATTTAACAAAAATATATATGTATATACTGTTTTCAACAACCATACCAAACAAAGGACAAATATTACAAGTATATAAACATACAAAGATTTTGGGCTAGTTTATCAAAACCAGAACAGTTTAACAAGAAAGTGATTAAAAATGTTTAACTTCTAAACAGATAAACACAAACAGTTAGTTGTGGGGAGCTTGGGCTCGAGGTAATTTTTTGCTCACTTTGTATTTGAGTAGAGATCAATAACTCACTTGACACCTGTCACTGACTCTGAGGGTATATTAAACAAGTTCTTGAAATACTGATAGTAAATGTACCGAAGAAATTCAAAAGAAATATTACAAATACAATTGATGTAATGACATAAGTTGTATAGCTGACTGATTGTATTGCTTTGTACGAAGAAAACTAACGAAAAACCTAAAATTGTACATAAACTGTTTGTTGTTCTACTGAGAAGATACAATATCAATAATAGAAAGTAAAACAAGATAAATTCAAGATCTGTGAGATATGAAGATAAAGGAAATTAAAAATGCAACCTTTAAGTACTATGGGTTACGAATATCATCTGTTGAAATACAAAATAAAAATATTAAATGAAAATGTTAATCCATCCAAAATATTACAGGACTTTTTGAAGTATCCCATATAAAACTAAAATAAAAATAAAGAAAGTAATTAAAGTACAGAACTATCTTGTTGGCTAACTTAAAAATAAAACGAGTTCGCACACAGCACGCTGACGTGAGGGAAGTGAATTTCCAAATAAAAACTTTTAAATCTCAAAATCAGTGTAAAAACATGCGTTTATTCCAATTTTTATTAAAATCTGAAAACACTGATTTTTTGGCTGTTCTGATGCTCCTGGTTTCATTTACCTGCAAAGCTGGGAATACAATTTTGCGCATTATAATGTTATGAGAAGGTCCAGACAGGCTTGAAAGTAGGCGTGAGGTTGCTGGGGATGATAAAAGTACTCTAACAAAGGAATAACAGGTTTTTCTAGTGTAAAACCTCCATAAGACAACGAACTGTGTTAAGTCAAAACACATTTTCTTTAATAACTTGGTAAATATGTTTGCTAGAATGACGAGAGAGGGCTTAAAATTTTCGCCTCACTAATTCCCATCTTTCTATATGCATTAATTTTAAATACGGGGCTTTTCTGACCCTTTTTAGGCCCAAAAACTCGAAACTTGAAAGATTAATCCCCAATAAAGGGGTTTAGAGTTTTCCGATTGTTTTGCCCAACGAACTTGTCCAACTGATTACAGAAAGGAAAGTCCATACCAAATTTGAAGTAAATCGGACAAAAAATTCGACCGCTAGAGTGCAAACACACACACACACATATATATATATAAAATTTTGAACGACCCCCCAAAACGTGTTCAGGGGGTCACGTTAGGAACTTCTACGGTGGTCCTGGGCTTAAGTTTCACTGTGCGGGTCATGCTAATAGTTCACTTTCCAAAGGAAATTCACTAATAATTGATCTAATAAACCTCATACAAATTTAAATCTACTTTAAAGTTTATTTTTTTAGATGAGTTTGTCAAAACCACATAAGATAATATAACATATATAACAGTTACAAATTTATGTTATCATCTAAAAATTATTTAGTAGCTTTTGTAGTTAGTTAATTATCAAACTAAGGTTTAATGCAAATTTTTACATAATTTAATGTTAATTTCACTAGTATAGTACTGTAGTATTATAGAAAAACAAAAACTGTTAAATATAAGTTCATAATTCATGGGGAAAAATGTGGTGGTAAGATAATGACTCAAAGAAATAATGTTCGTTAGCCGACTGATTTATTGCTTTCAACCGGACCCCACCCCTCCACTCCCATCCCGTCTTCCTTCCTTATCTCCAAGGTCAGATTTTTGCCCCCGACCCAAACACTCTCCGTGCCCTTCACTTCTTCATCTTACTTCACAGGTATCCATAATAACTCACCTGTCATAGTGGAGTATTAGAGACTACTAGAAAATTCAAGTCGAGTAGTTGAAAATGGCATAGCTACTCCTGCTGATTACCCAGATTACCCAGATTTACGCCACTAACCAATGATTAACAACAAAAGAAATGACTAACGTAAAGAAAAAAAATAAGCCTAAAATATATTTTGATCTCATGAAACTACTTTCATATGAGCTAAAAATATATGTTACGCTTATTTTTCTTTATTTCAGTCACTTATTTTGTTAAACATTGGTTAGCGGCATGAATTTGGGTAAACGGCGGGTGTACTATGTCATTTTCAACTACTCCACACTCGAGTAGCCTCCAATACTCGCTCGGCCTTCGAGTATTAGAAAATACTCCACAGGTATTCGAAAACTCAAGTACTCGCCCACCCCTACAATCCTTTGGTTTACTAGCAGATGACTAGTTCCGGGACTACTGACCCATTATCAAATCTGGCATCGATAAATTAAAATATGAACACATTATTATTATATTGTATATTCACTAACACAACACATATACGATTAAAACAAACTCCTTAGAGTCGCGTCGTAGCCTTCCATGTGTTCGTGTCCTGCTGTCTGGACTTGTCCTTGGCCGGCCAAACCAAATAGTTTGTTTGTGATATGTTAGTGTATATACTGTGACTATGTGTTTATATTTTAATTTATCGACGCCAGATTTGATAATGGGTCAGTAGTCCCGAAACTAGTCATCTGCTAGTAAACCAAAGGATTGACGACGGAAAGGTACGTAATCCTGCTTTATTTTGAGGATTACGATTAATACTAAATGCCTATTATTATATTAAGTATATGCAGTATATTGTTGTGATTGCTGAAATCAAATTATTTTATGTTGTACTCTAAAAAAGTTAATTTTTTTAAGAGATTTCAACTAAGTTTGGTATATTTCTAGTTTATTCGCTTGGTTACTAGTTTTTATTCCAAAAATGTATTGGATTCTAATACTAGTGGTAAGTGCATGTTAAACACGTCAGGCTTGCAAAACATTTTTGGATTTCACACATTCTGTTGCAGAAAGAATGATTGGTCCACATACTAGAGGTCGTACCTGCATATCCTTCGTCACACTCGCAGATGACGTCCTGGGAGAGAGGGTCCAGTTCACAGTGATCTGCGTACGAGTGGCCCGATTCTATGGTACCAGGGCAAGGGCAAGGGCGACAAGGGATATCGCCCGTGAAACTCGGGTCCCCATAATATCCCTCGATACATCTGTCCAGGGACAGAACACAAGCTGTAGACAAACATTGACAAGCGTTGCACTGACATTGAGCCAATAAAAAGCACAAAATGAGAACAAAAATTGTAATTTAATCTGAAAATAAAGTTGTGAGATTGGACAATATAAATGACCGATTGGTGAGAATAGTTGAATTTGCTGGATTTGCTCCTTATGTGAATTTGCCACGAAAAATATAAAATTAACTATTTTATGAGCATGAGGGATGTAAAGTAATACTACTGATCAATAACCAAAAATGGATAAAGTCCTGCCTCAGAATTCTCCTAGCAATCACGCAAATATAAGTTATACTGTCCTGTTGTCCAATCAGTCGTAAAATTTGTCACTTTATTCACAGTTGGAGCTAGATAGAATATTCAGATTCCAGCTACTGATTATTACCGACCATTCTTCATAACAATGGCAGGCATTCTTTCACAGACCTTATGGCCTTCATAGGTCTCTTATGCTTGTAGGAAAAAATTGGCATCTTTATAAAAAAATGGTAAAAAACAATCCACAGAATTTGGAGATAATAATGTCATTGCCATTCAGGGAGCACCAATACCATTGCATTTACCTGTAAATAGGTTACTAGTGGATGTTGCCGGTCCCCACTGATAATAAAACCAATGCATTTCTACAATAGAAATAGTCATAAACCTTAAAAACTTTTGTAAACCACAACATATGTAGGCTATCTGTTGTACATAAAATTAACATTTGTTATAAAGTTAATATTATAAAATTATATCAGAAAAATCAAAATCAATGAGAATACTGTAACATAATTTTAAAAATGTCGACAATTAAAAAATCTGAGAGACCTGTCACAGTTGTGTCCGAAGGTAAAGTCTCGGCATGTATCGCAAGCTCCATGACGGGCGTCACACGTGTCGGCATGACCGTTACACTGGCACCTCTGGCACTTGGGGTAGTTCCAGTAGCCGGGCTGGCACTGGTCACAGGCACGACCGTATGTCTGCGCCTGGCACTTACACTGGCCACTGCTCACGTCGCAGAAGTTGTCCAACGCTCCAACAGAGTTGCAGTCGCACGCTGCAACACAAAAGACGGTTACAGTTGCAAGTTGTTGAATTCAAGTCACATAATCATTTCTTGGTATCTCCTTCCCTATCTTGGTTGCACTCTTGTAAACCGGACGCGGTAGCTCAGAGGTAAACTGCCTGACTGGCAAGTCAGATATGGCCGGTTCGATCCCGGTCCCGGCCGACTCCTGTAAGATCATGACCCTGTACCTCTGGCTTGCCCATGTGACTAATGCCGTTACGGTACCTCGCTGTCTTTAGTTCGCCGCACAGGTCAATAGCTTACTATGGTGACGGGCAGTTGAGGTTTAAAATAAAAATAAAAAAAACTATTAAGGATCAATTACCTACATTGTAACTGTAATATAGTGCCAATAATTTAGAGGTCTCTGGTGCACCGAAAAGATCAGTACCGACATGGTACAAAACTAATTCCGATCATAGGTTTGGTGAAGAACCTAACCTGATTCATACTGATTCGTTACGGTACAATTTACTACATAAAAAACAACTACAAATAAGCTAATAAACTATAAAATAAGTTATTGAAATAAGACTCCTCTGGACAACAATTTATTTCCTTTCTGGGGAAATTATGTACTTGAATACCTTATAAACAATTTTTATTTATGATTAATAAAAATTAATATATAGTACAAGCCAATACAGGACAGTAGCCTTAGGAAGAAAAAAGTTTAACTCAACAAAGTTTTTCCCCAAAACTAACAAGTTTTATAAAAGTGGAAGGAAGTATGCATGTAAGGTGACATGAGAAAACTGAAGAATATGTATAAAAGAAGTCCGTTTGGTAAGCTAAGAAAAACTTTTAGATCACAAGATGATTAAAATTTACAAAATATGAAAAGAAAAAATGGAGTAGAAACTATGAATGCAGGGGTTTTAAGAAGGCTAAGGAGAACAAGTCAAGATGGACTTAACTAAATTATAACTTGAAGATGAAAATTTCCCAGGAAGTATTTATTTTATTTATTCATTTCAAAACCAGCAGAATTTTTCTTAAGAGTGCATCAAACGCTTTTAAGGGAAAGTGGTCCAAACCCCTGAAACCCCTGATTCTTGTGGTCATCCCAAGATTTTAACCCCTAACCCCTTGAACCGAAGTCCAAGGTGCTAACCATTAGGCTAGCGAGATGCTCAAAAAGACTGACACTGAAAAAGGAAGCAAAACCTAAACCTATAAGTAAGAAGAACATGTAGATATTAACGTACCTTTGCAACCTTCAGGACCAAAGCCGTAGGTCCCAGGTGCGCAATGGTCACAGCGGCGACCTACCACGTTTGGCTTGCACTGACAACGGCCTCCGAGCGGGTCACAGAGGCTGCTCACGGAGCCTGTGGGGTCACAGTCACACACTGCAACAGACACACGGGAATGACAAGACGGTGCAACACAACAGAAGGAATTGTATACACCCATAAGCCAAAAATCTGTAATAGGTTGACTTTGGGTCTAAGTAGCTAAGTTTGGACTCTTTTAAATACCAAATTTTAAAGTGGTTATTGGCTAGTAAATTTTACTACCATATGTAGATGATTATTTTTAGTATGTAGGAAAAATCAATAGGGCTTATTATCGAAATATTTACTTGAGAAGTATTTACTTTTTATCCATTTGTTATATAATTAAATTAAAGCACAAATAGTCACCCCTATGTTCTGAAGGTACATTATCTTAAATAAATTTTAAATGTTATTTATTTATTTATGTTTACCTTTGAACTTGATTGTAATTGCACCGAATAATTGTATTTTATTTTGTTATTTTTTTTTTATTTTATGAATTTATTTTCTAATTATTATTACGAACTTATGGTTGACTTTGCAGTGAGTGGCTGAAGACTATTCCTCTCACAGACTTGTAGTCTTGTGAGGAATACTTTCCATTTCTGTCTCATGTCATGTAAATAATATATTTTTAAAGGAAATATATAACTTTGAATCTTGAATGTCTTGAAAGTAGTTGATTTTGTCAATTACACTTTGTCCTTGTAATCAATGTCAGTAAAAGAATTCTATTCACTGTTATTCTATTAAGTTAATCTTTGTTGTTATACAACTATATCAATGTTGTACGCAGATAATTTAAAATCTATAGAATTTAAGTTAGCGACCATGGTTAAGTAGAATAAATAATATGCCATACTACTTAAAATTACAATAAAAAAGAGAGAAATAAATAATTAGTGAGAACTTACAGAGTGCGCCACCATAAACATGAGAGCCGATGCTGTAGTGATAACTCTTACAGATGTCTAGGACAGAACCTTTGATCACAGTGAAAAAGGCAGAGCCACACCGATAATGCAGGTATTGTTCTTTGCGATTTTGGGCTGCAGGGCTTCCAACAAAGAAAGGAATGCTTTCCAAACTTGGTAGAAGCACAATCTGAAAAATAACTAGTTTTAATTTATTGTTTTACATCAGGGTATAAAGTACTGACAATACACATTAAAAGTGTCTTCATACAATCTGTATGCAACATCTAAAAACCATGTTCTCATTACATACTTATAAGACCCTTCAATTGTTGTGACACTTTCTCGGTAAAATAACTCTAAAATGATTGTTCAACTACTATAACAAAAATAATTCGAAATTACTACAACTTGTACTACAGCATTACTTAAGATAAGACTAAATTTCTGAAGTAATTAACCTTTTTACTGCCGACCATTTTTTTATGACGTCACAAAATTAGAGATGTGCGAGTACAGGTTTTTTAAGTCGAGTCGAGTTTGAGTCGAGTAATTGGCAAAAGATTCGAATCTCGAGTTCGAGTCGAGTATACAAATAAAAATAAAAACACATTGGTCGAGTTGGATTGGATCAAAACAGTGTATAGGGTTCCATTTATAAATGTTGTTATTAAAATATACTTTTCTAGTCACTATGACCTAAAAATAACAATAGTAAGTAAAAGAAATAATTTCTGCTTCATTGGAATAAGGTAAGTACATTTATCTGAAAATAAATCATACCAAAGTTATTGCATAACATTTTGCCATGAAGATAAAATGCTTTTAATCTTTTGGTATTAAGGTTGTTATAGCCTATATGGTATTAATTAAAAGTTTCATTAAAAATAAACTCAGTTTTTGATTTTATTTCCTCCTTTTTATTTAACCTATGTTTTGTATATTATGTTTAGGCCTAAGCTACATCTTTCTACGAATGGAGAAAATAAAATTACATGTAGGCCTATAAGTTAAAATAAACTTTATTTTAATATTTAAAAGCCTATTACATGGTAAAACATTAGCCTACTTACTTACCACACAAAATGTATTTAACATATCTTAGAATTAATTTTAACACAAATAGTCCTAATAAGAACAATCAGTAACATGAAGATATGTTTGAAAGTGCCTGGCAATCAATTGATAAAATTGAAGCCATGTCTTAAGAGTTTTCAAATATTACAAATTATAAAAAAAAAATCATTAATGAAACTTAAACAAGGCCAAAACAAATCACTTGTCTTTAAAAACAGCTCAATGCCAAAGGACAGTTGAGCCTAAAATTAATGGATTGACTCAATTTCAATCATAATGGAACACAAAACAAGCACACACTTCTTATGCTTACCAATTACAGATATGCTTAGATTTCATTACAGATATGTTTTTGATATTTTACTTTAAACAATTACAAGGTTAGGTTAACCTAAAAGTGGACTATACAGACATGTTCATACAACTCAATCTGAAGGTCCTGGTAAATCCTCCATTTTGGTGTAAAGAGTAGCACAAATTTATAAGCCACAACTTACTTATCTATTAATAAAACACTAAAATCCACATCACAACTCTTAACACCTCAAATGCATTCACACTCAATTTGAATTTACAGACGACGTGCGGCCGCGGACGATCTTTTGAAGCGCGGTTAACGGCGGGGATAACACTCCACGTGCTCTTGGTAGCGCGGGTAACCAGCGGGAGTAAACTCGCTCGAAACTTTCGAGTTTCAGTAAAACCTCGAGTTTCAGTGCCAAACTCAGCTCGAACTCGAAATTTCAAGTACTCGCACATCCCTACAAAAAATGCCAGACCACTATTAAGATTTACTTTCCAAGACTGCCAGGTTCAATTAGAGCAAATTTCATGCTCACATTAAACAATTTTTAACTTTTTTATTTTTCATCATAAATTTATAATTTAGGTCTTGTTTTATTTGTATTGAGTTGTTTGTTTCAAATAAAATATATATTTTGGTGTAATAGTTTTTTAGATAAAAAAATTAAAATAACAATATATATATTTTTTAGTTTGGACGATAAAAATTAGCTCTAAAACTTATACCTCGACCAATTTTAGACATATATGTTGTAAAACACGCATTAGTAAACATGCACACAAATTTTCATGCCATTACCTTGATAAATGCAGGAATTCTGATGTTTTTTTTTTCAAAATTTATTCATATTTTCATAATTGAACATAGTTGCATATACAATTGACACTATCAGTTTTTTTATAAAAACATGTACATTTGGCTTCTAAATTGCAAAATGTTGTAAGGCACATAAAATAACACTAAAATAGACTAAAATAATGAAACTAACATTGACAAAAATATTTACAATGGAGGAAATTTCACAAAAAAAACCTTTCAACACCTGTGCTCACCGAAACAGGTAGGGTGAACACCTATTTACGATGGTATTTTCACTTAATGGCCATCTACTCCGCTTGTCCATTTTCGTAATGACATCAAAACATTATTCACTAAACCACGGATAAATCCAAAAACATAACCAACAAACCAACACCAGTAAACATTAACAACAATCGAAAGAGGGATGGCAGACAACACTCACTACACAGAGCAACTGTCGACTATGCACAGACGGTAGGGGAAATCCATGAGTATAACTTTATAGGTTATACAAGTCACAGAGTATAAATTGTACTTTTCTATGTTCCTCATAGTCTTGACAATGAGTATCTCAAGTTTTACGGCATTTGGTCATTTAAGGCCAATAAGTTAGAAATATTAAACGTGCTTTATTGCGCACGTCGGCGATTCTCGCACAATTAATGACGTGCGCATATGCACACGTCAGTGTTTTTCGCACGATTCTAAAAGTAAAAGTAAACAGGGCAGTAAAAGGGTTAACTATTTGTAAACACAATTTAACTAAAATATATGGGAACCATGCGCTCGGCCAATTTGGCGTTGGGGCAACGATGATGAATGAAAACCTTGTTAGCCAATGAAAACGTTCGGTGTGGTTAACAGATTAGCTTCGTTTCGTTACTTTTACTTATAGCTAACGTACATAATCATGGATATAATGCCTGGTACATTATATGATGTAATATTTATTACTAAACAACAAATTTAAACTAGGCACTTTACTACATTAACTGTGATTAAAAAGTTATCAGGTAAAATAATGTTATAACATGATATAATTACTCATATCAATCGATGTTTGAATTAGGTTATATTTTTTGTGACAATCATCTGTATACTATTCTTTTAACTTGTTTATTTTCTTAATGTTCGTTCTACTTTTAACGCATTATCGTTTTAAAATAATAAAATGAACCTTCTCTTGCCGAACTAATTAGAGATACGTTTTTCTCCAGTACTTATGTGTGTACTCATAGAACAGAGTGTACAAATTATCAATGAAAATATAGTAAAGCCTCGACTGACAGGTGTTTCGGCGAGCTAACAGCTGATTGGCTCTGATCGTTGCGGCGAGCTCGCTTTTGATTGGCTCCGCTAAACGGGACCCAGCGAGAGACTACCGTTGCCCCAACACCGAATTGCTCCAATGGCTTGTCCCCAATTAGGTCATAATTTTACAATTCTTGCCCACCCTAGTGATCCAAATTAAAAAAATAGAAGACAGACCCTGATTTTTTAAACTAAACACCATATAACATTTAAGCCACTGACAACAGAAAACATTTTTATGGCCTCATGTCATACTTGAATTAAAATAGGGAGGGATGGGATTTATATATGTTTCCCTAATTTCGGGATATAACTTGATGTTAAAAATCTACAGAGGGAAATGTTCCAAAATCTACAGACATAAATGTAAAAAAAACATTGAATAATTATTAGTCATTGAAAAAAACATCAATATACTCAACTATGGTAAATTTATAATTTAATTATTTGAAAATATCACTTGTTTAAGAAGTGTTTTAGTAAATTTATAAATGTAAACAGTAATAGCTTTTTCATGAAAATAAAACCAAATTTCATATAGTAAAAGAATTAAAAACTTAAAAACTATTGCTTTTAGGATGTGTCAGTTCCGGTTCTTGGATTTTTGGGAAAAACCGAAACCGAGAACTGACTGATAATTCTGAGTTTCTCTTCCGTCATATTTGACAGCTGAAATTTTATGATCGAACTGCACTAAATCAAAAATAAATAACGATCATGTTGCGATCCGCCTTAAAAGACCATGCATATTGTATTTAAATGTGACATTGGAAAAAAATTAAGAACTGCGTAATATCAGCCATAAATGTCAACCGCACCGTAATCAGCCGTAACAGACAACCGGACTCCAATCATCAACATTACAGAAAATAATCCCAAAGTAGATTAAATCCCTCCTGAAAAACAGAATTTTTTTCTAAAAAAATAACTAAAATTTCGGCTCCCATCCATCTCTATTTTAAAAGTAAACCATTGTCTTCCAAATTGTCACTGGGCTATAAATTATGGTGCTCTCTAAGAGAATGTTGACCTTAGATAATAGAAAGACAAGGGAGGGCACCACTTTACACAAATTTTAAAAAATGCCACAGACTTTGAAAGACACAAAACAAGTATGACACTTACATTTGAATTTCCTGCCCTATACATATGTTTTTTTTCTGATAATTTGTCAAATTTGTCCCTGAGAGATGACTAAATCAAGTTACGATGATGTTCATAAAATGTATTATGAAATACAATGTTCATCTTCCTTACATAATTATTTTAGACAGTTTTAGCAGTAATTTTTACGACTGGAACAATATATTGTAACATATCAGAGATGAAAACCAATTAATTGTTATAAAATGGTTTCCAATGGAAATTTCTCAATGTATTTACAAAACTATAAGGAAGATAAGGAACTAACTATGGAACTATTGAGAATAACCAAGTTATAACAAAGAATTGGTTTTGATCTCCGATGGAAGGAAATACACTATTAAATGTTAATGTATATATATTTTTGTATTTCAATGCCAGCGGCATTATTGTTGGGACGCTTTTAAGGGAAAACGGTCCAAACCCCTCAAGTCTTTTTGGACACCCTCTGAACATTGAAATGTAAAGGGAAAATCTCAAAATGTAAAACGAGTTCGCACGCAGCACGCTGACGTGAGGGAAGTGAATTTCCACATAAAAACTTTTAAAACTCAAAATCAGTGTAAAAACATACATTTGTCCAATTTTTATTGAAATCTGAAAACATTGATTTTTTGGCAGTTCTGATACTCCTGGTTTCATTTACTTGCAAAGCTGGGAATACAATTTTGCACATTATAAGGTTAGGAGAAGGTCCAGACAGGCTTGAAAGTAGGCGTGATGTTGCTGGGGATGATAAAAGTACTCTAACAAAGGAATAACAGGCTTTTCTAGTGTAAAACCCCATAAGACAACGTACTGTGTTTAGTCGATACACATTTTCTTTAATAACTCGGTAAATATTTATGCTAGAATGGCGAGAGAGGGCTTAAAACTTTCGCATATCTAATTCCCATCTTTTTACATGCATTTATTTTACACCTGGGGCTTTTCTGACCCTTTTTGGCCCCAAAAACTCGAAATTTGAAAGATTAATCCCCCAAAAAAGGGGTTTAGAGTTTTCCGATTGTTTTGCCCAACGAACTTGTCCAACTGATTACGGAAAGGAACGTCCCTACCAAATTTGAAGTAAATCGGACAAAAAATGTGACCGCTAGAGTGTAAACACATATATATATATGTCTATATATATATATATATATATATATATATATATATATATATATATATACATATATATATATACATATATATATATACATATATATATATAAAATTTTGAACGACCCCCCAAAACGTGTTCAGGGGGTCACGTTAGGAACTTCTATGGTGGTCCCGGGCTTAAGTTTCACCGTGCGGGTCATGCTAATAGTTCACTTTCCAAAGGAAATTCACTAACAAATATTGTTGAAAGAGTAGTTATAGTTTTGCAAAGATATACAGAGAATACTTACAGAATCCACCAGGATGGAGGCAGAGGGGGTTGCAGTGTGTGGGGGGTCGGGCTTAAACATCAGCTTGATCTTGTAAGTCTTTCCTGCCTCCAGACATGCTGGAGTGGGAGAGACGATGTAACGTGCATCTGAAATAACATTTAAATAATTTCACAGCCTTAAGCTTAAGGGAAGATTACTATTACAGTTAGTTCAAGTAATGCATAAAGATAGTGTAATCCTTGTATTGTTAAGTGAATTATACACATTTGTCTTTGTAAACAAACCACTGACTACACTTTTGGGGTTTAAGAGGCCTGTAAAATAGATCGGTTTAAACAGACGAAAACTCATCTTCATTTGCCCCTGAGGGTAGACATGCACTGAGATTGAAAATTGAAGTTTTGTGGTAAAATATTAACACTTAGATTAACGTTGAATCACTTGTCATAGTTTTAAACTGACAATGTATATATATTTCACACTTTTACATTCCTGGAAAATCAGTGTTTATGAACTTACCCGAGGGCAGAGCCACAGTCTTGCGGTCGTCCTCAGGCCGTGTGTTGGCGCAGGGGCCGTTGGGGTCCACCGGGCTGGGCCTCTCTATCGTCACTTCCACCTGTTTCCACTCTCCGGCCATCTGCATTTCATATAACAAATATATAATGTTTCTGATTATATCAGACCAAATTATACCTTCTCAAATATGTAAAAATGCACATTTAGCCAATAATTTAACTTTTTTAGACATGAAATAAATATTAAATTTACAATAATCTTTCTCTAAAATTTGCAACTAAAAAATTACAACATTTTTAAGGTTTAAAGCAACTAAATTAAACTAAACCATCACCATGTTTTGGTGGTTATAATGCACACTAATATAATTCAGTGATGAATTCAAGATGTTGGTATAACTTTAACCATTGACTATAAATACTGAAGTAGACTTCTCATTGCCATTGTAAAATCTGTCCCTAGTTTTGTGGGACAGCTGGGCCATATAGATGGGATGTCTTCTTCAGTATATAGTCAATGCTTTACTGTTCTATTTAACACGTTCGCTGCGGGCCACTGTCCGGACAGTAGTGCCGCGACTCACCGCCTCGCGGCCCACTGTCTGGACAGTGGTGCGCCCGTCCAAACAACATCTAATTTCTTGCTCGGCAGCACATGAGTGAGGTAGGGAATATTATTGTCAGTGTTTAGCTTAGATTCTGAGCTATCTCGGGGTACCGTTCGTTTTTGGATTTCTTTACCGGTTTTTCCTGGAAAGTGCTTATTGTTTTTGTATATTTTAGGGTCAGTAGTGTGTGAATTTTAGTGAATAATTTTTATTATTTTCGGTGTTATTTTGACTGGACAGTAGTTCCCCGACTCACCGCCACACGGTGCTCTGTCGCAACAGTGACCTGGTGCATGTTTTGACACATCCACCACAAGTAAAGATAAGAAGAAAACACTCTCGTAAATGTGTAAATACACGTAAATATATTTCAAATAAACTCTAGAATATAGCTAAGAACATTTATAAAGTAAAAAAATAGTTTTTTTAGTGAACAGACAGTTAAATAATTAACATAAAAGTATCAGAAGTAGTGCTAACGATCGGAGGAGGTCCTCATGAGCTGACCACTGTCCGGACAGGGGTATTTTCAAAATGGCGGCAGGCGATCACGATGGTTGAAACATCATCAACTATGCCTAGAATCATTCTTTACACCTTCAAGTATGTGTTTTTAGCATTTTCCCATTACCGGGTGGTGGGTAGTATTATTGCTTATACAGCCGCAGCGAACATGTTAAAGAGTTTTATGTTATGGCAACAGAGATTCAGTTTAATTCGCTACACCTTTCTCCTTAGTACATTAAGAAAAGCATTTAACTCATTTAGGTCTTAAAATTATTGTTATTTTTTTTTGCTAAGATTGTAATATAACAAAAAAACTTTTGACGTGAGTAAAAATGAAGGAGATTACTTAATAAGTTGTAAACTAATAAACTACTGAAATTTATAATCAAAACGAGGGACTAATTTTTTTAGGATATGATTGGAATATTTCATACCACTGAATTACAATTAGAAATGTGGGAGTACTCGAAAATTCAAGAATTTTGGTTGAATATTTCAATACTCAAAGTTTTTAAAAATATACTCCACAGTTCGAGGGAGTATTTTGTGCCGACCTCCGGAGGATCACTAGTGATTGCAAACTGCCAAATCATGTAGTAACGGCCATAACGGACTGTTTTTACTGGCAGAAAACAAAGGCCAAACCATGCTTGTCAAAACATAATCCATTTTCATTGTACTGGCCAAAAATATGTATTAATACTCATATATTGGTAAGAAACCACGATTATACTACCAAATGATATTTGACTTTGACTTTGATTTTTGATATCTGGATTGAGATCCAAATTCCATTACACTATTTGATACTATAACAGTACGAGGCAGTATGAGTATATGGCAAATACTCGCTCAAAACTTCTCCAAACTCAAAAATAATAATTGGCAATACTCGACTCGAATCAACTTGATCCAAAAAAATCACAACTCGCACACCCCTAAATAAAGTTAATATTTTTTATATCAAAACAAACTACTTATATTCAAAACCTAACACTAAAAAGATCTACATAAATCAAATTTGAAAGAAATAGAATAATTACATTGCTTTTTAAACTCCTATCTAATGACAAACCTTATAGCAAAATTAGGAAAAGTACATAATACTTGTGATTTAATGAACTGCGAATGAAGTCATACCAAACTTCCACCTGTAATGAGAAAACAAATGTGATTTTGAGGAGTGAAAAACAAAGCAGTGCAAAAACCCAATGACATGGAACTTTAACAGAAACCTTAAACAGGATGAGCTCTTAAAAATGAATAAACAAAAAAACACAAACTGAAACATAACATGTGATGAATAAATGCCAAAGCAGATGTAGAAAATAAGCCAAATCAAACGAAAATACGTGAATAATATTAAAAATCACGGCAATATTTTCGCAAACAATCCTTGGCGATGAATCGTTTCGAAGAACTTCAACCCAAACTGAAGAAAAGCAACTTCAAATATCAAAAAGCAATCCAGTCAAGGGCCTTATAATCCATCACCATCAAGAATTAAAATAGCAAAATGATAAAAAGCGCACAAAAATCTGAGAAACAAAGATAAATCACTCTAGACACATGCACAGCCATTTTAGACACCGACAACTAATGCAATACCTTAGAACAACTGTCATGGGAATACCGCATACTTCACTGAGCCAAAATATGTTCAAAATCCTTAGGCTGTTGAGGAGCAGGGTTATTTAATGAAGTCATTCCACTGCAGGAATAGTCACTCCTTGGAGTTGTCTCGGTGTATTCACTCTAAAAGAGTTAGACACAGTCTGCAGGATATAAAAAAACACTCAAATACAAATTTGGTGCTTAGTACTACAAGTCCAAACATAACATGTTTTATTATCAAAACAGAATTATTATAATTATGTTAATATATCTGTTTGTCCTAAAATAAGCTGAACATAAGTTAATTCTGAAGGGTATTTAATGTACAATGAAGGGTGTATTGTTTGACAAGTTGCCTAATAGGGATTTGAAACGTCAAAATGAAATGTTACGCAAAAGCTGCAATATTCTTTATAAAAAAGAATAAGACTGAAACTTATTTTTGGTATATTGTTAGTATTCTCTTATTAGGCAAGTTTTCTGGAGTGCCTTCCTAAATTTGCATTTACTCCATAAGACGATGGATCCAAATAAAGTAAAGTAATGACACTCATACTGTATCCACATACTAGGCGGTAAATGTACAAAAAAAGATGGTACAAGGCAATAAATTGTCATTGGTTAATCATCAGACCCAATGAGAGAATGGTTCAACACCGAATGAAAGATAAAACACCAAATTATAACAGCTTTCTTAAAAATTAAATAAAAAAACAAACTCGGAATTCTCATTATCCTCTTGTTAGGTAACATTCACAAAAATGCCTAAACCATCATAGTGGCAAGAGTTTGGTGTGACTTAGGATTCACTTTTTACATTCAAGAACTTGTTTAACACTTTCGCTGCTGCAAACATGTTTAAACATGAAATTTGCATAAGTTTATATGTTGAGAAAAAACCCCGATCGCGGTCCGCCGCAGCCAACGCGTTAATCAAAGTTTAGACCATGTTGAAATAGATAGCCGTGTAGTCAGGAATTTTAATTAACGTCTCAATATTAAGGAGATTAATGATGAGCAAATTCAACTCCAAAAGCAGTTTTGAATAATTGATAGAAGATTATAATTATTCACAATATAATAATAATTTCCATTATCAGGAATTTGGCACAAACTTTACTTAAATTACTTAAATCTGTTTATAAAATCAATCAAAAAATGGCAGTTTATTTATTTAATTTTCTTACTCTGTTTATCTAAGAGATTCTGTTGAAGTAAAGATTTAAAATGTTATAGAATAATGTTTGAAGCTTTCATATACTGTACATGTATTTTGGGCCAGTTTCATTTTGGAAATTTCTTTAAATATGTAGCCTCAAGTACACTTATTTAAAATAATTTTACCTCGGAAAGCTTATTTTAACACTACTAATTTTATGTTTATATAAATTAATGTTATTTTAACATTTTGCAACAAGCACATTATTTCATTAATCATTAATCTATTTCTATTAATTTTCTGTGAACCACATTTTGGTTTTAAAATAATTAATTAATGGTTATATACCTTGGGCTCGTATCTGATGATTATGTCATACTCCATGGACGTTTTGATGTTGTCTACCACAAACTCCAGGTGTGCCCCTGGCCTCGCCAGCATGAACCCAGGCCCAGTCCAGGTGGTCTCCTGAGGCGGCCGGTATGGCTCTCGTATCTCCACTTGGCAGTTCTGTTACACAACAAAAAATCAGAAAATTACAACCCATTTACAGTAAAACCCATATTAATTTACCCTCAAGGGACAGGCACCCAAAGTGGGTATTACAAAAGATTGGTTAAAACTAATAATGATTTTAACTGCCTAAAACCTGCACCTAAAAACCTAAAAAATGCATTTTTTCTGTAAATATGAGTGTTGTATAATATATGGATTTTATAAAAACATACTGGTCAGGAAAAAGTAAAAATCAATAATGTTCAAGCCAAATCTAGCTGTCTTTGTCCTCAACTGATCTCTAATTGATCTCAGAATCTCAAACTCTTCCCTGATTTTCCATATTTAGAAAATTTCTGACTTTTCCCACTTTCCCAAATTTTTAGGTCGTAAGACATTTTCTTTTTCTCCACATATAATTTCAACAATTCCAAACATTATGTTCCAGTAAGTTCCTTGACTTATGAGGTTTGTTTTTCATAATATTTTTAATTCTTAAGTAAAATCTATTATCTTTTAATGAAGTACTTATAACAATTTAAATAGAGATTTGTGAGTTGCTGTCTACAATAATAGTCATCTATACACATACAGTACTTGTTATCTTATAGCAATACTTACAGTAGTACAATTGGCTGTTTCTGCTTCCAAAGTGAGGTAGTCAATCTGACCCACAAAGTAACTCTGGTCTGGGGTGCTGCAAGTTCGTCCTGTCAAGTACGGCCGGCACCTTCAGAACACAAAACAGTTGACATTTCACAGGTGGTAAATTTAAAATGTACTTTTTTAAATTCGACTGAGCACAAGAGAAATTCTTAAGATAGTTTTTGTGCTTGGAACATGGTATTAAAATGTGACAATGCACTGCAGTGCCCAAAGGTCATGACTCTCAGTCCCAATATTAAAATTTATGGCAGTCTCTGGGAGGGGGGACTAAGACTCATTCCTTCTATGTAACACATTTCATGAAAGGGCTCTAGGCCATCATTTGTAATCATTAAGGATGAAACAAGATGAAACATTTTATTAATCTCTGTCAAATATTTAATTGAATTTGACTCAGTCTCTCTTAAAGGTTAGCTCACTTTTTCCTCTGTAAGATGATAACAAATCAAATCAAATCAAATCAAATCAAAACATCTTTATTTTACAAAATACATGCACAGTTGTACAATAATAAATAGCGTCAAGACTTAGACTATCTATTTCAAATGCAAACATAAATATCATAACTACTTTTCAGAGTCGAAAATTCAAAACCAGAATTAAAAAATACAATAAGTTGGTCCCATTAAAAGAAAATCAGTTAAAGTATTCCTCAATTGAATATAATGACTTCTCTATTAAAAATCTTTTTAATTTGGTTTTAAACAATTTAATATTATTTTCATCCTTTAAGCTTGAAGGCAATTTTCTAAAAAATAAATATCCTGCATAATTTGGGTTTTTCTTATAAAATTCTAATTTGTGTTGATGGCGTGAGGTTACAATATTTCTTTTGAACCTAGTGTTATAGTTATGAATTTCTAAAGGCTCTATTCTTATACTTTCTTCTCTTGCAAGACATATTGTTTCATATATGTATGCTCCATATACTGTTAAAATATTCAGGTCTTTAAAGTACAATTTTACAGAGTCATCAAACTTTAGGTGTAATATAATTCTTATTGCTCTTTTTTGTACAGTTAAAATTTTATTTAAATTAAGTTTGGAAGTAGCACCATATAATGCTATACCATGACATATATGTGAGTGAATATTGGCAAAATATATTTTTTTGAGTGCATCTAAATTACACAAATATGACATCCGTTTCAATGCATGCAATCCTGAACTGAGTTTTTTAAGCAAATTTTCAACATGAAAATTCCAATTTAAATGTTCATCTACACGAAGCCCTAAAAACTTTGTCTGGGAAATTTTTCCTATTGGCTCTGAATCCATTTCTAAATTAAGTTGGGGATCATTATTTCTATTTTTAGCATAGAATGTCATAAAATTGGTTTTTGATGTATTTAGAAAAAGGTTATTTTGTTGAAGAAATTGTTTTATATTTTCTAGTTCTATGAATGATATTTCCAAGTCATCCTCTGTTTTCCCAGACACTTTTAAATTTGAATCATCAGCATACTGCCATAATTTACATTTTTCAGGGTGTACAATAAAATGGTGCATATCTTTTATATAACATAGAAATAAAATTGGGCCTAATATTGAACCTTGAGGTACTCCCCACTTAATGTTACGTTTTAATGAATTTATTGTACTAAACAGATTATTATCATTTGATTTTATTTCAACAAATTGACTTCGCCCATCTAAATAGGAGTCAAACCATTTTAGACTACTCCCTTTAATACCAAGTGCTTTCAGTTTTTCTAACAAAGTTAAATGGCATACACTGTCAAAAGCCTTTGAGAGATCCATATAAATTCCTAATACATTTTTGTTCTTATCAATGGATTCTACAATAGATTCAAGAAGATCAACTGCTGCTGTTATTACAGACCTACCTTTTCTAAATCCGTGCTGTGAATTATCAAATAAGTTATGTTCCTCTAAAAACTCTACTAATCTAGTGTGTATTGCCCTCTCATATATTTTTGATATACATGGTACAAGTGAAACAGGTCGGTAATTGGAGATTTCTGTAACCTCACCCTTTTTATGCAATGGGATTACTTTTGAGATTTTCAGTTGGTTTGGAAATAAGCCAGAAACAAAAGAGGAATTTACTAAATGTGCAAGAGGTTTCAACAAGGAGTGACCTAAATACCTTAACTGGAATTTCGTCATACCCACTTGACATTTTGTTTTTGAGGGAATTAAAAATGCTTTTAATTTATTTTTCCTCTACAGGAGTACATTTAAACGTTTTAATATTTAATCATTTTCTGAGGCACAATTAAAATCTAGTTCATTATTTAATGACTGTGTTTTGCACATTGTATCAACGACATTGGTGAAATAATCATGAAATAGATTGACGATATGATTTGGATCAGCTATCATTTTACCACCTAATTCTAAATTAATATCATCAGTTGGTGCCTTGCTTTGGTTTGATACCTCACCATTAATTATGTTCCAAGTGGTTTTATTTACAATACTAGAATTGCTAATTTGCGTGTCGAAGAAGTGCTTTTTAGTTTCACAATAATCCTTTTATTTAAAACCTTCTTACTCTCTCTTATCTTTGAAAAAATACTTTTATCCCGAGTTTTTCTTGCAGAATGTCTCATCTGAATAATTTTTTGTGTTTCAGCTTTAATTTTCGCATTCATCCAAGATTTTTGATTATTGATAAATTTTACCTCCTTTTTTCAAAACATAAATTAAAGTAATACATTAAAGAATTATTAAAAATTTTGTATTTTTTATCAACAGGAGCCATAAATACATCATTCCAGTTTTCTTACTCTAAAAACTTATAAAACTTATTATATTTAGCTGGTTTGACATTCTAAAGTAGCTATGACAACTAGTGCTTCACTTTTAACAAGCCTCAAGCTTGACTGCTAGACTGGCTGTGACAGGTGAACCGAGAACCGAATAAACTTGGTTATTAAGAGCCAGCTTATTATGGAAGCCATATCTTATTTTTCTCCTTCCTTAGAACGTTTCTTCATTTGCAGTAGCGGTGTGCGAGTAATCAAAACTTTGAGTTTTCGGCCGAGTATTTTAATACTCAGACTTGACTCAATTTTGAAAAATACTCGAAAGTTTGAGCAAGTATTTCCGGATGATTGCTAACGATTGCGAGTGGCCAAATCGCTTAGTAACAGCCACAAAAGGCGATCGCATCATATAAAATCGGCCAAAAATGACGGCAAGACACATGAATTCAAAATTCAACAATTTCTTTATTCATACATGTAAGTTAGTGTTACAAGAATAGTATCACATATGTACATAAACAAATAATAATTGTGAAAAACTTAAAATTAAGTCTAAAATTACAAAATTTAATTTCTCCTCTGAGGAACAATAAAGATTATTACACTTTCAATCGAGTAGAAAATAAATTTCTCCTATGAAGAACAATAAAGATAATAGAAGAATAGATAATAGGCTATTACACTTTCAATCAAGTAGAAAATAAAAGCAATCCCAGCCACAATAGAAACACATTTTTATTATATGGTAATATTCAAGTTCCAAAAATCATCAAGTGAATATAAAGATAAGTTTAATAAATAATTTTTAAGTAAATGTTTGAAAGTTTTAAAATGTTGTTCTTTTAAAATGTTATTAGGTAAATTAAATAAAAACTTTGAGCCTATGAAACTATTCTTCTTTTCAAAGAATTTTAATCGATGTTGTTCCACATACCTATTATTTTTGGTGTTAAGGTCATGAACATTTGGATTCTGAGTTGTAATATTTAATTTTGTTACAAACAATATGGATTCAAAAATGTACACATAGTATACTGTTAAAATACCCATCTGAGAAAAGTTTGGTCTAACAGACTGTTTTTTCTTAATATTAAAAATGATCGTTGATGCTTTTTTTTTGTTGAAGAAGAATTTGGTCTAAATTTTTCCTTAATTTAGCTCCATATTTTGAATATACTCATATTTATTTTTGGGATAACGAAGTTAATGTTAAATTTGTATACATTGTTGTCTGTTTTAACGAATTTCCCCTATAGGGAAGAAGCTATTACCGTAGTTGGCATGGTAAGACCTAGGCCCGGGACCATGATAACTTTTCGTTTTAAGGTCCCCAGACCCCAAAAACACCATTCGTTTGAAACTGTATATATATGTATGTGTCCGTGGGTGCGATAACTCTCATAAAAATGGTCCGATTTTGATAAAATTAGGTACAAACGTGTAAAGCAATATTTATGACTTTAATTTCGAAAACCAGACAGATCGACCCATCCAAAGTGGTATTTTGGGAGGGGGGATTTGTTCCCAAAAAATGTTTTTTTAAAGTATTTTCATGTAATATTTTAAAAAGTCAAGTTTTAGTTTTCACCATTGGATCCAGCTTTAAAAAATACAGAATTTGGTGTTTTGATCATATCTCTACGTCAATTGGTTACAGAGATATTGAAAGTGCTAAACACAGTACGTTGTCCAATGCTATTCTTATGGAGAATAAGAAAAAAATATAGCTCGCTTATTTATGAACGTATACTAACGAAACTTGGTATACGGCTTCATCTGGTTGTGGTCTATTGTTATTTGCACAATAAACGCAATTTTTACCGATAATTCCTGTAGCAGCAAACCTGCGTCCTCAGCCCCCATGTTATTCTTATGCAGAATAAGTCAAATGTAATGTATCCCTTAATTATGAACATAAATTAATAAAACTTGGTATTTTGGTTCACCTAGTTGAGTTCTATTGATATTTGCATCAAAAACCCATTTTTTGTGTTCCTTGTTGCAGCAAACCTGCGTACTCATCCCCCATGTTACTCTTATGGAGAATAATCAAAATGGTATACATCGCTTATTTATGAATTTATATTGAAGAAACTTGGTATGTGGCTTCACCTAGTTGAGCAATATTGATATTTACATGAAACCCCATATTTGTTGTTCCTTGTTGCAGCAAACCTGAGTACTCATCCCCAATGTTATTCTTATGGATTCAAATTTGATATATCGCTTATTTGTAGGGGTGTGCGAGTACTCGAAACTTTGAGTTTTCGGCCGAGTATTTTAATACTTGAACTCGACTCGAAGTTTTGAAAAATACTCGAAAGTTCGAGCGAGTATTTCCCACCGATATCTGGACGATCGCTAACAATTGCGACCGGCCAAAACGCGTAGTAACGGCCGAAAAAAGCGATCTCATCACGTGAAATCGGCTGAAAATGACGATCGCTTACGATTGCGACCGGCCAAAAAGCGTAGTAATGGTCGCAAAAGTCGATCGAATCACGTAAAAAAGGCCGAAAATGACGATCGGACTGCGTAATTTCGCCCATAAAAGATGACGGAAAACATAATATCGGCAAAAGTGGCGACCGGACCACTTAATATCGGCCGCAACTAACGATTTCATCATCTAATATTGATTATAGGAGATGTATGGACCAGGTGATATTGGCCAAATGACAACCGGACCGTGTTTTATCGGCCGGAAACGAATGTCAAACCGCATTTTTGTTGTCAATACGTAATCCAGTTTGATTGTACTGGCTAAAACTTTGTATTGCTTCTCATGCATTAGTTAGAAACCATGTTTAGATTATCATGCGTGTTTGATGATATGCATGTTTATGTGATAGTAAGTGCATGTGTACATAAGTAAAGTGCTCCAACTTTAAAGTCAATTTAATGGTTTTCTAGGACTTTATTTATCTAATTTGTGAGTAAAGCCATTAATGTTTTAAGTTTATGTGCTAATGAAAAATTTTCTTTTGATTTTAATGCAACAATAATATAATAATCTTAATTACAATATTACTCACTTTCCACTTAGCAAAAACAGTTGATTTTGAACAAGATTATTTTCACTGAATTATTACTTATTTTCACCATTGAACAAATATAAGAACAGTTTGGAACAATAGTATTGGTAAAATTGCTAAACAAGAACAAGAAATTAAATTATATTGAGTCTGAAACACAGTACTACTTTAAAGAAAGAACCGAATATGTTTGATCTCTTGAAGATTCATATGCTAGAGTGACAAGGAAAAGCCTGAAATGAAATCAGCTGTGTGTGACGTTACTAGTTGGATTGACTAAACTACTTGACCACCTGAAGTTTGACCCTAAGTTGATAAGAGAGATGGACCTGTTAACGAGCCTACAAACTAAAACAGCAATATTGATTTCCTATTATTTATCTGACAGAAAATCGTTTGTAAACTGTTTCATACTTACAAATTCTAATAACTATTTATATTTGAATAAATTTATCAATTCAAATATTAATTTGATATGAATAGATAAAATTACTAAATATTAAAATATTAAATAAATAAAATAACAAAATGAGTCTTCTTCCAACTGGATGGAAGCGTAAGGAAGCTGTGAGAAAAACAGGTGTAAATGCTGGTAAAGTGGACATTTATATCACATCACCTGGTGGAAAATCATTTAGATCGAAGAAATCTCTGGAAATGTACATTAAAGACCAGAAGTTACCTTATGACATAAACATATTTAATTTTACAACTAAAAATAATAAGGCCAAAAATGATGACAGCTTAAATGCTTCAAATTGCTCACTCAGTTCTACTCCAAGCTCTGAACATTCACTGAGTACAGATAGTACTATAATTCAAAGTAATGTGGATCTGCCTCCTGATCCAAGTAAACTCCCTTCAGAGCAAAAAAATGACTATGTCCCTAAGACTAAAACTGTAATGATACAAACTGAAAGTTGCACTCCCATTATTACAACCTGTGCTGAACTGCTAAGCAAACATTGGCTAACCGATCAAACTATTCATGCTTATTTAGAAAGTTTGAGTACCAATATTTTACAAAAAAATGATAAGATTCTAATTCTGGATCCCTCAACTGTGTATGGAATTAAAGCACTTAACACATTCAGTGCGGCGGGTCCGCCGGCAGACCCCAGTTGCCGCCGCGATAGTGCTAGGGGGCCGCCGGCAGGGCCCCGCGCCATGTCATGTTTATGGATTCAGTGTGGTTTAGCAGTTAGCAGAAGAACCTTGATACGATACCGCATTGGCTCTAGGGTGTGTGTGCATACTCCAGTTCCATTGGTTCTCGTTTTGGCGGTGCGGCCGGTCCACCACGGTCGCCACCACGATGCGTTGGTGCGCCGGCGGAACGCGAACCATTATATATTATATTTTGTATATGCGGAGTGTATATATTTTGTTTTGGGCATATATTTAGTAGTTTACGTGCCGGTACTGTGTGAAAATGGATCCGGTCGCGTCTCGCACCTAGGCGGGTGGGGTGCGTTATGTATATGTATATGTATATGCGGAGTGTATATATTTTGTTTTGGCCATATATTTAGTAGTTTACGTACCGGTACTGTGTGAAAATGGATCCGGTCGCGTCTCGCGCCTCGGCGGGTGGGGTGCGGTATGTATTATGTAAAATTACATGAAAATTTCGGTGTCAAGTGCGGAGGATCCGCCGGCGACCTCTGAATTTTTTTGCCAAAAAAAATCGATCGGAGTCTGCAATTTCGATTTTGACACCTATTCCCGACTTTTCAACATGAAAGGTAAAATTTTATGAAAAAAAAATTGTTTAGCACATAGGTAAATTATTAAATTTATTTGCCGCAGCGAATGTGTTAATGACTACAGCCACCTACTAAGTTATGATGATTTTGTTTACAATGACTATTGGATATTGCCAGTCAATGACGCAGACTTTCTTAAGGACTTTGATGGATCCCACTGGAGCGTTTTATTTTTATTTTTTGATAAGAAAGCTAACAAATTTTTCCACTATGACTCCCTAAATAACAACAATCTTAATCATGCTCATGTGGTCAAACAGAAAATAACAAACTATTTTAATCAAACAAAACTTCCATCTGAACTCCAGACACTGGCATGTGTGAAACATATTAACAACTATGATTGCGGTCTCTATTCTATCATGGCAATAGAGCAAATAATACATTTAATAAAACAAGGACAGGGAATACCCTCTAGTTTGATTAGCATGCACTTTGAGGAAGCCGATCTGATTAGGAAGAGATCTTGTCTAGCTTACATTATAAACAATAGATCAACACTGAACAATGAAACCATCATTTCACTTATGTATAAAAGTGAGAGACCTGCAGTTGCCACCCAGGCAAAGATGATGGATAAAGCAAATCAATGCAACACTTGGACTACTGTTGTAGGAAAGAGTCAGTGTAAGATACCAAACTCACAGTGTGGGGAGCAAACTTTCAATATTCCATGCAGTAACAAATTTGAAGTGTTGTCCAAATACTCTGAGACAAATGTAGAAATTAATAATAAAGCTACAGAGTACAAATTTGTTAAAAAAATCAAAACGAATCAAAGGCCTAAAAAACAAGTGAAGTTTAACTTTAATAAGAAAGCTGAGGTTACGATTTACTCTGATAGCCAAGGGAGGAACCTCTCAAAAATATTAAGGGAATGTAGCAATGGCAATGTTAAAGCATTTGGATGTGTAATGCCAAATGCTACAAATAAAAAAGTCCTCTCTCAAGCTGTAAAGGCAGAAAAAGGACCTGTCGTTATTATATCTGGTACAAACAACATTCTCAAGAATAATCTTGAAGAAATCTACAAAGAACTTGAAGAGAGCTTAAAACTACTGAGCCAAAGTAAACAAGTATTGATAGCAACCATACCCAAACGCTTTGACGTTCCTGAAAACGACCGAGAACATTTTGAACAAATCAAATTAAATAATTATATCAAAGAACTAGCTATACGAATAAACAATACTTACAAACTAGATTTGGAAATCCTCCGTAGATATCATTTTTCCCAGAAAGGTCTACATCTGAACCAAAGAGGCAAAAAGAAGCTATCCTATATGATATTGGACAAATTAAACAACATGAAACCACTTGTTCCACATGTCCCGGATGCTGCCTCCCCAGCAGGTCCTCCTGATACACTTTCCATGGGCGATTTTCCTCCCCTAAGCCCACCAAAAATGATCTCACAAACTGGTTTTCCTTCACCCCTACAAAAAACCAAACCTGAAACGAAACTCAAACCAAACTCAATAACAGTTACCCCCAGCATTCAGATAATAAATACAGATATGAAGGAAGTCATTAGGAAATTCAACAGTGATAGAAGTGTTGCTTTCACACATTGTATATCCGCTGATTTTGGCCACAAGAAACAAATGAGTCAAGGAGTTGCCGTTTGTTTCAGAAAAGAATTCAGAAAACCCACCCAGTCCGACTTGTGTGATAAGCACCTTACATCTCAACAGACAAACAATGGCTCAACAGTTTTTAGCCTTGTTACCAAGCCTAATTACTTTAAAAAGCCAGAAACTGATGTTTATGACATGGCTTTTCTTGAATTATCTAAATATTTTAAACAAAAACAACTTGAAACATTAATATGCTCCCCAATGGGTTGTGTCCGTGACGGAATCACACCACTTCGCTTTGCCACTCAGCTTGTTTAATTTCAAAAGATCACTGGTGCTGCAGTCAAGATCATCACTGAAGATGAGAACTCAAGAAAAGTTCTAAGAAATGGCCTGGAGTATGGTACATTTATGGATTTGTTAACTAAATCAATAATAATAGAAGATGCCAAGTTTATCCAACAACCTTCAGCAGTGGAGAAACAATCATCTGAGAGTCCTCCTATTTACATGAACCATGATGCAGTGAGTTCAGCAAATTCAACTCCTGTTATTGTACACCTGGCAACTGGCACTAGTTCCAGCCATTTGGATGAAGATGAGGAACAACATTTACAGTCTCCAGCTTCAAATGTGTCACCTACCAGAAGTAAAGTTAATTGTGAATATCAAGTCCGTAGTGCAGTTAATGAAAGTGTTTATGAGGTTTCACAAGTGGGTAGTGTCCTTCCTTCTGAAAGTGGTGCCAATGAAACAAATTATATGATCTGTTCTTCTGTCTCATGGGTTGTGCAAACCAAATATTTAGCACACATGTAGTTCATAATAGCCCACCTCCCAATCAGAATAGCCACCTGCAATATTCTTTAATTTTGAATCAGTCATTTAATAGCCTCAATATGTTATTTTTAAACATTCAAGGTCTAACTTATAATAAAGTATTGACTCTGGAAGGTTTTTTGATAAATTTAAAAGTATATATTCTCTGTCTGACAGAGCACTGGCTCTCAGAATCAGAGATTAAACTAATGTTCCCTCGAAATTTTCACTGTGCAAGTATGTATTGTAGAACTAATCACATAAGAGGGGGTGCTTCTATATTTTTACACAATGACATTGACTCAAAAATTTTTGATGTTACAAAATTTGGTGAAGAATTCAATTTTGAGGCATCAGCTATATTTATAGATAAGCTTAAAATTATAATAGTTACTATTTATCACTGAACAAATGGAAACCCACAGGGGTTTTTATCAACTCTTGAAAAATTCTTACTCTTTGTTTCTCAGTGGTCTGATTACGATATTGTAATTGGAGGTGATTTCAATGCCAAGTTTGATGTAACAAAGGACACCAAAACTTCACGAGAACTACAACTCCTTTTAAAGCAGTATAACTTTTATTATTTGAACAATAAACCTACTAGAAGTCTTAACTGCCTTGATAATGTCTTTGTATGTAGGAAATCTGCCCAAATTTCTTTTTTACGTATCTTTATTTTTCCGTACTCTGACCATGAGGGAAAAATAGTGAACATTTGTGTAGCTAATGGGTCAAATAAATACAACCCTGAAGATAATGATTCCATGACAGATCATCTCAAGCTGTATTTGCCCCAAAAACACATTCCATCTTTAAAAGACAGGCTGGCCTCTTATGACTGGGGTGCCATCATGTCTGTATTTGTTTATGGAAAATCTAAAATTTTGTTTGAGTCTTTTTTTTTAATATTAACAAACAACATAAATTATTTATTGAAAATTCAAAAAACAAAACCAAACAAATCATTATTATTAGACAACAAAAACAAAAGGCATGAATGGTATTCTGAGAGTTTGGCTATTATGAAGGAAAGACTTTTATTTTTGAATAAGTTAGTTAAATTACCAAGTAATAGCAATAATTTGGTACTAAGGAATAAGTATGTAGGGTTAAAAAAGAAATATAAAGATTCAATTACAGATTCCAAATTAAAAAATAATGTTAACTATATTGAAACTAGCAAAAACAAGTGCAAAACTGCTTGGAATATTAAAAAAGAAAATACTGAATATGTAAAAAAGATAAATTGAATACAGAGCCAGATAACTTTAATAATTACTTTATTGAATGTATAAAGGACATCAAAGTGCAAACTGATAGTGCTATGTCCAGTGCACTTAGTTCTACAACCTTCCTAAACAAAGTAAATGAGAATCTTGTCTCTTTCTCTTGGAAACAGGTAACACCTAAGGATGTTCTGTGTGCAGTAAGAAAAATGAATAGATCAGAAAGTTTAGATCTCTAAAACATGTCAAATAATCTTTTAAAAAGCATAGTCCCCGGAATCGCTGTACCTCTTGCTCATTGTATAAATTCTTAATTAAATGAAGGAATTTTTCCAAATTTTCTTAAAATCTCTCGGGTTTGTCCTATCTATAAAAATGGCCCAAGAAACCAACCTCAAAGCTACCACCCAATTTCAGTAATCCCAGTGATAGGAAAATTGATTGAATTAATAGTTTATGACCAAATTTACACCTTTTTGGAGTCGAACAACGTTTTAAGCAAAGATCAGTTCGGCTTTAGAAGAGGAAAGTCTGCCGCTGATGCCTTGGACAAGCTGGTGCGGCAGGTAGTCCGGGCATATGAGGATAAGGCTTATGCTCAGGTTACTTTCTATGACCTGAGCAAGGCTTTTGATTGTGTTGATAGAGATAAATTAGTAATTAAACTAAAACATTATGGCCTCCAAGGATCAATTTTGAACTTTGTTCAATCTTATTTAGAAAACCGGAGACAAATCGTCATTGTTAACGGGAATTGGTCAAAAGAAGCATGAGTGGAGTGCGGCGTCCCGCAAGGTTCCGTTCTTGGCCCCCTTCTTTTCTTAATCTACATTAACGACTTACCTTTGGCTATTAAATCTAAAACCATACTATATGCAGATGATACATCATTTTTTAATACCAGCAACAATCTTGTTGATTTAGAAAAAGTGGTTTCTGATACGATGACTGAAGCATCTAATTGGTTTCACTCAAACGGACTTTTGCTTAATAAGGATAAAACTAAAAACATGTCTTTTCATCTAAAGAAAATCTTAAATTCATCAAACCATAACACAGTCAATACTGCAAAATTTTTAGGAATTCATTTAGATAGTCAACTGTCCTGGAACTCACATATAGAATATATCAGTTCTAGACTGTCGCGTGTGATATATCTCATGAGGCGTCTCATTAATGTTAACCCAGAAAACTATGTTAAAAGTGCATATTTTGCTTATTTTGAATCGATTCTGAGATATGGTCTTGTTCTCTGGGGAAACTGCACCAGAATTCAGGACATCTTAATACTACAAAAGAAAGTGATGAGAATTATTGCTAAAGCTCATTTCAGAGAACATTGTAAGCCCATTTTTATTAATTTCCAAATCCAGACTGTAATAAATTTGTATCTGTTTGACCTCACAATTTATATTCTAAAACATCCCGGGTATTTTAAATTTAATAACAGTAAACATGACCACAATACACGAAACAAGAATAAGGCAGACATTCCCTTTTTCCGCTTGAGTAAATCCCAAAACAGTCATGTGGTTTTATCACTAAAGGTATACAACGCTTTAAAGCACCTGATTGACCAGTATACCCAAAATCAGTTTAAAAATAAACTATATAACTGGTTATTCAACAACCCTTTTTACAGCCTAGAAGGATTTGTCAATATCATAAAGATTTCATTTTAAGGCAATTCATGACATTTCATGCATTCAGAGTCCCCTATTCTTGTTTCTAATACTGTTTCATATTTTTGAAATGGTACTTAAATAATTTTTCTTTTACTTGATATTATTATTAATTAAATTAATCTCATAATGTTCATGTATTTCTTTGAAGGTAACTTTTATTTAGCAGTGTATTTTGAAATTGCAATATGTTTAATGTAACTGTTTGTATTATGGCTTGCATGACGTAGGTTTCACCTGATATATGACATTGCCAATGATTTGTAAAAAAATGAATATGGCAAATAAAGAATTTGAATTTGAATTTGAATCAAATCTAGGGTGGTATTCAAATCCCATTACTCTATTTTAAACTTCCAACTGATGGCAAATACTCGCTCGAAAATACTTGAAACTCAAAAATAATTGGCACTACTCGACTCGATTAAAAAAATCACTACTCGCACACCCCTACTTATTTGTCAATATATTTTAATGAAACTTGGTATGCAGCTTTATGTGGTATTAAGACATATATTTTGAATTTGAAATTCGCTGAGTATGCAGGTTTGCTGCGACGGGGGGTATTTTAGATATGACATGAACCATTCATATTCTTTATTTGTAATATTCAAACCATTGAGAAAATTAAGCAATTTCTCATGTGACACACTGTCAAAAGCTTTGGAGAAGTCAAGGAAAATACCGATTATTTTTTCATTTTTATTGATGGAGTCAATTATTGATTCAATGAAATTAATGCCCGCAGTTATTGTAGATTTTCCTGGACGGAAACCATGTTGCTCATCATCTAATAATTGATTCCCCTCTAGATAATCCAATAGTTGATGGTAAACGACTTTCTCAAAAATTTTTGAAAAAAATAGGTAGCAAGGATATTGCCCTTTAGTTTGTGGGGTCATTGAAGTCCCCTTTTTTATGGATAGGTATTATTTTGGCAATTTTTAATTTATATGGGAAAAACCCTGATATTAATGATGAATTAATTATTGGGTCAATGGTTTTGAGATAAGTGGAAAGCACTGTTTAACCAAAGTAACAGGAATGTCATCGATTCCTTGAGAGAACTTGTTCTCAAAAGCCATTACTATTTGTTCTATAATCAGTTCATTGACTTCTTTGAATTTGAAACTTGAGGCAATTCTGAGAAATTTGTTTTTCCTACAGTATTTGATTGAAAATTAAGAGGTACCACATCATCAACTGCATTGATAACAAATTATTAAAAATATTACTAACAAGAATTGGTACTGTAATTAATTTGCCATCATGAACTATGTTTATATTACTGAATGCTTTTTTTCCATTGTTCACTTAGAATTTAATAATGTTCCAGGTTGATTTTGATTTATTTGCAGATTTCATAATTTTATTGTCAAAAATTGTTTTTTCTCATTATTTATTTGAAATTTTATCTCACACTTAAATTGCTTTATTTTTAGCTTTAAATTGTCAGTTTTTAAAGTTCTGCACTGCCTTGCCAATTGCTCTATTAGTTATTTTATATTTTATACACCTTCTGAAATCCACAGATCATTTCTTAGTTTTTTATCAATGGTCAATAATTTGCAACAATTTTTTTTAATTGGTCATAAAAAACAACCAAACGTGTGTAAATAACGACCTTGTAACCTTGTAATATCAGCCGTAAATTACGGCAGAAAACTTAATATCGGCCCTAAATGACGACAGAAAACGACGACTGGATCACGTAATACAGGCCGAAAATGACTACGGTATACATAATATCGGCAAAAGTGGCGACCAGGTCGTAAATATTGATTTCGTCACCTAATGTTGATTATAAGAGATTAACGGACCAAGTGATATTGGCCAAGTGACAACCAGCCTGTTTTTTATTGGCCGGAAACGAATGTCAAACCGTGTTTTGTTTGTCAATACGTAATCTGGTTTGATTATACTGGCCAAAAATGTATTGCCACTCACGCATTAGTTAGAAACCATGTTTAGATTATAAAATCTGGAGTGGTATCCAAATCCCATTGCACTATTTGAAACTACCAACTGATGACAAATACTTGCTCGAAAATACTCAAAACTTGAAAATAATTGGCACTACTCGACTCAATTCAAAAAAATCACAGCTCTCACATCCCTAATTTGCAGTAAAAAAACAAAAAGTTACTTGATAGATTCCCTACACAGCTAAACGAAACCAGATCAGATGGCAAGATAAATTAGGTACTTAGCGGTGATAGGAAGAAATTAACGATTTCACAGTTAAAGCTAATGAGTGCAAAGTCTAGTGTGTGGTGCATAACTGTATGGTTATTGGTTATACATAAAGAAACCCTGGCAAAGCTACTAGGCCTATCTTCCACAACGGGAATTTTGTGCTGGTCACCAGAAGGAAAGGATCTTGCACGTTTAGAAAGGGTGTGTAGAAATGCAGCAGCCAATTAACTTTTTGCGGCAGCTGCTGATTAGCCCTCAAACAAGCGATGCACTCCGGCTAACTGACAAGGTATCCATGTTCAAAATCTAGGGACTCCCTGGGTCTACAAGCAAGAAGGAACCGAGGTGAGCAGAAAGCTTGTCATAATGGAGAGCCAAAGAACTACTCATGGTGTCGATGTTCATATTGCTACCCCATACCTGCACTGGCCAGTTAGAACGTCGCAGTTGTTGTCGACGGCGCCGCCCACGTCACATTCGCAGGGTTTGCAGCCATCTTGGATGTCCGACAGGCCCCAGTATTCCGGCAGACATTGGTTGCAGTCCCGCCCCACCACGTAGCGCTTGCATGTGCACTCTCCCGTCACCTGGTTGCAGCCCTGGTTGTTGATTGTGCCTTCCGTGTTACAGGTGCATGCTGCAATCAGTGAAACGATATTAACATTTAAATTTTATATAGTGATGGAAATTGTTCTTAAATTGTAATACACTGTCATTTAATTGTTTGAGAAAGCCGAGCTCGGGCAAAAAACAAAGTTGAGAAAGCTTAAAAACAAGCTGATCTTAAAAATGATTTCTTTCTAAGAAAAATCAAAAGTAAAAAAGTCTTTAAACAACTCATAGAAACAACAACAAACTGATGAAGTTTTACCCGGCTTTTTTATTTATACCGGTTGTTATGGGAGGGAAAATTACAAGTGAAACGGAATGTAACACTGACTTTGTACCATTTATCTGCCTGCTGTTTGGAAAATCATGTTAATCTTTTCCAACTATCCAGGTTTTATACAATTTATTATTTGTATAGTTTTTAACCTATATTAGCGAATTTCCCCTACAGGGAAGAAGCTATTACCGTAGTCGGAATGGTAAGACCTAGGCCTGGGACCATGAAAACTTTTCGTTTTGAGGTCCCCAGATGCCAAAAACACCATTCGTTCAAAACTGTATATTCGGAGTGAGTTTTAAATGAGTCCCCCCTACTTTTTTCCACATTTCTTAATATATCGACTCCGGACCACCCCCGATCATTGTTGACTAACTAATACTTCATTTTTACTTAAATAATATTTTTGGCAGCCATCTTGGATCCGCCATATTGGATTCAAATATTTATTTTTAAATGTAATGGTGGGATTATGATCCATCATATAAAAGTATTTTTTTACGGTGAACAAAATGCCACAATCCGTTTTTGAAAATCATTATATTCGTTCTCAAGATATTGGAGAATTAATAAATAAATTGTGGGGAGAGTTTTAAAGGTACCAACCTTAAATCATGCCCATATTCTCATAATTACATCAAATAATGACTATTGAATACTACTAATCATTGTTGAGTGGCATTTGCTTCATTTTGACAAAATTAAAATTTCCTGCCGCCATCTTGGATCTGCCATTTTGGAGTAAGATATATTTTTTCAAATGTAAAGATAGGGTTGTGTCCCATCATTTCCATCTGTTATTCCACGCTGAAATCAAAGCCACAATCTGTTTTAAAATATCACCTTTCGTTCTCATGATATTGTCACTTTTTGAAATGTTAAACAGAAATCTTTCAATATCATGAAAACGAAAGGTGATATTTGAAAACACATAGTGGCATTGATTTCAGCATGGAAAACAGTTGGAAATTATGGGTCACAGTCTTATCCTTACTTTGAAAAAAATTATCTTATTCCAAAATGGCAAATCCAAGATGGCGGCCAAAAATGTTAATTTTGTCAAAATGAAGTAAATGCCACCAACACTGGTGGTAGTTCTTGGTCATTATTTGATGTAATGATGAGAATATGGACATGTTTTGAGGTTGGGACCTTTAAAACTCTCTCCAAAATTCATTTGTTTAATTCGCCAATATCTTGAGAACAAATAATGTTTTTCAAGAACGGATTGCGGCATTGTGTTCACTGTCAAAATTACTTCTATATGATGGGTCAAAACCCCACCTATATATTAAAAAATAAATAGTTTAATCCAATATGGCGGATCCAAGATGGCGGCTAAAAATATGAACTAAGTCAAAATCAAGTATAAGTTGGTCAACAATGATCGGGGGTGGTCTGGGCTGATATCTGAAGAAATATATAGAAAATATTAGGGGGGGGCTCATTTAAAACTCACCCTGTATATATCTATATATATATGTGTCCGTGAGCACGATAACTCTCGAAAAAATGGTCCGATTTTGATGAACTGTGGTACAAACTTGTAAAGCAACATTTATGACATTAAGTTCCAAAACCAGCCAGATCGCTCCATCCAAAGGGGTATTTTGGGGGGTTTTGTATCCCAAAATTGGGGTTTTTGAGTTTTTTTACATATAATATTTTAGTAAATCCAATTTTATTTTACACCACTGAATTCAGCTTAAAATAATACACAATTTGGTGTTTTTATCATTGCTCTACTACGTTAATTGGTTCCAGAGATATTGAAAGTACTAAATACAGTACGTTGTCAAATGTTATTCTTACGGAGGATAAGAAAAATGTTATATCTCGCTTATTTATGATCGTATACCAACCAAACTTGGTATATGGCTTCATCTGTATGTGGTCTATTGATATTTGCACAAAAAAATCTTACTGAGATAATTAGTTCCTGTAGCAGCAAACCTGCATTCTCAGCCCCCATGTTATTCTTATAGAGAATAAGTGAAATATTATGTATCCCTTAATTATGAACATAAATTAATACAACTTGGAATGTGGCATCACCTAGTTGGGTTATATTCATATTTGCATAAAAACCATATTTTTGTCCCTTGTTGCAGCAAACCTGCGTACTCAGCTCCCATGTTATTTTTATGAAGAATAATTAAAATGTTATATTATATCGCTTATTTGTGAACTTGGTGAGTGGCTTTGTGCAGTATTAAGACATATATATGCAATGGAAATTCGCTGAGTACGCAGGTTTGCTGCAACGGGGGTATTATTTTTTAGTATAGGATGGTTGTTTATTGTATAGAGTAAATTGACTAGTTTCCGTAGTTTTAATCTCGTTAAATAAACCTGTGAAAAACAGTATTTTCCAAATCCACATAAATTGTATTATTTGTATTGTTTTAATCATGTATTTTTTTTGTCAAGTTTGTGAATTTCTAACAACTGATATCTAACAAAAATGATTTGAATTGATTGTTGTAGTCCAGTAAATGCACCTGCAAAAAAAGTCTAGGTGTGTAAATATACATAGTATATTATATTTCCTGCTTCTGCATGTTTCTACAACAGTATTAGTGGTTATATCCATTTTATAACATTTACTAAACAGTTCAACAGCTGAAATGAATGTTACACTTAATTAACCAGGATTGTTTTAATCAATTGTACAAATTCAAAAGATAATATCTAGTTCACATACTAAAAATAAATAAGAACCAACTATGGACATTCACTGAGGCAGACAAATGAGATTTATGCATCTTTAATTTAAGATTAGTTATATTTACATTTTTTAGTTTCATTGAAAAAAAGCGTCTCCAATGGAGACAAAATGTTATGTAATGTGTGTGTAAAATATCTTCTTATTGTTGTTGTGCTCATTTAAACCAGTTTCTTGTTTCTTCAGGTGAGTAGTTTGCTGTGTATCCCACTTTTTTTTCAATAAAACTCCAAATCCAAGTGTTTTCCTTTGTAAACTATTTCCATCTTTTAGTCACTTTTGATTTGGGAAACAATGAAACTACTCAAAGAAGTGTTAAAATAATTACAATTTTAGTTTCTGAAAGTGTCCCATTAAAGTGTATAAATATTAGCTTTAAATGTATAAGCCTGGATTTATTTACCCATATTTTAAAAACTATGATTCCATTTAGGTGTTAAGAACACTTAAAAATTAAAACATGATCTTTGTAATGCAAAAAAAAAACACCCAGCTTCCAGATTTACAATATTTTTTCACTTTATTTAATTCTTTCTGGATGATAAATCTTTCTAAAAATACTTTCTTAATGTAACAGTATTGTCATTGAAAGTACCATACCCCCAGCTTGTTAAATATGCACAATTTATATACAATACAAAATAATAAAATCTAGAGTTATATAAACCAAAACACTTTTATTTTCAACACATAGTGCTCACCAATAAATTAGTCTCTCAGACTGGTAGTATTAAGAAAAGTTTTTGGAAAAAACTAGTCGAGAAAATCAAACATTGATCTCGCCAACAGGCTGATAAGCAACATAAATTGAATCTGCCATTTACAAGTTATAACCCTCAGTTTGTTGGATATACGTACACTGACAGCCTTCGGGATTGTTCTCGTCAAAGTTCCAAAAGCCGTTCTTGCACGTGTCGCAGCGCCGGCCTTCCACGTTGGCCTTGCAGTGGCAACGACCGGACACCAGGTCACTGGTCTCATCAGTGTACGAGTCACAGATCCCGTCATCCAGCGAGCCGCCAGGGTCACAGTTGCAGGCTGCACACCGCACAACAAAAAAACAATCACTCTGTGTAAAATTTACAAGTATTCCTTGCTGTCTAGTGTTTAAGTGGTTTTGGTCAAAAGTTGGCTGGAGCAACTCTTGAAATTTGGGGGTCAGGCACCAATTGTTGGGCACGAAAACATAGAATAAAAAATAAGTTAAAGCCCCTTGGGCTTTCTTCCCGGTGGACTCCAGGGCCCTATTCTTATGGAGGATGACTGAAACTTTATAACTCGCTAATTTACCAATATATTTTGATTAAACTAGACTAGCAGGTGTCTCACTCTCTACACGGGAACCTCACAGGCACAGCATCAGATGTTTTGAACTGTTTACATTATAATCAGCTGTTTGAATAAATAAAATATAACTCTATTAGATTAACATTGGAACTTTAATAGCCAATGAGCCCTGAAGTTGGATGTTTTTCAAAACCCCAAAAGGCACAATTAGAGGGTAAATTTCTGATTCTGATTAAGAGCTTTAGATTTATACCAAATATGTATATAAAATAATAATTTTAAGGGGTCAAAAATCGCCAAACAAAAATCAAAAATTTGTTTAATAATATAGATAAGGTATTTTATTTGTTGGTATATACCTACAGGGTGGTCATAATGTCACAAACTTCGTGGGCCAATAGTACTCATCAATTTGAACAAAAAATGTCCTCCTAACATATGTCGAAAAATCCTTCGTTTAGCCACTAGCCGCCATTTTGTATTTTTTACAAAAAAAATTATATCTAAAAAACTACTTTAGCTAAAATAACCAAACCTTGCACGGACGTTTATTAAACATCAAAGAAAATTTAGAAAATGTTTGTTTTATTTGCATTTTTATTTTCACAATGGCGGCCATTTAAAGTTTTTAAAGTCAAATAATAAAAAAACTGTACATTTTTCAAAACTTTACCTTATAATAAAAAAAAATTTTAATACTAAATCCAATGGTATTTTGTTTATCAAAATCGGACCACAAATAAGCGAGAAAATTCACTTTTTCGGTTAGCCCGCAGAAGCTATTTCCTCTCGCGGACAGTAGTGCGTTTCTCTTAATACGATTTTAATTGATGCGCCGGACCGCGCGCCGCCGCCCACGCTACTTGGGGCTGCTGGTGGGACCGGAGCTTCTGCGGGCTAACCGAAAAAGTGAATTTTCTCGCTTATTTGTGGTCTGATTTTGATAAACAAAATACCGTTGGATTTAGTATTAAAATGTTTCTTTTTTTGTTACAAGGTAAAGTTTTGAAAAATGTACAGTTTTTTTTATTATTTGACTTTAAAAACTTTAAATGGCCGCCATTGTGAAAATAAAAATGCAAATCAAACAAAAAATTTTCTAAATTTTCTTTGATGTTTAATAAACGTCCATGCAAGGTTTGGTTATTTTAGCTAAAGTAGTTTTTTAGATATAATTTTTTTTGTAAAAAATACAAAATGGCGGCTAGCGGCTAAACGAAGGATTTTTCAACATATGTTAGGAGGACATTTTTTGTTCAAATTGATGAGTACTATTGGCCCACGAAGTTTGTGACATTCTTTAATGACCACCCTGTATATTTGCATTAGAAATTTGTGGAGTAAGCAGGTTTGCTGTGTCGAGGTATTATAAAAAAATCAAAAGTACTTTACTTTTATTATTAAATTGACAAAATTCTTCTTCTAATCATTGCATTTTAGGTTTTAGCGAATTTCCCCTATAGGGAAGAAGCTATTACCGTAGGTCTCATGGTAAGACTTAAGCCCAAGACCATGATAACTTTTTGTTTTGAGGTCCCCAGATGCCAAAAACACTATTCGTTCAAATTTATATATATGTATATATATATATATCTATATATATATCTATATATATATATATCTATATATGTGTCCGATAACACGATAACTTGAGAAAAAAAGTCCGATTTTGATGAAATTTGGCTCAAATATGTAAAATAACATTCATGACTTTAAGTTCGAAAACCAGAAAAATCGGATCATGGGAAGGGGGGTTTATGGGGGTTTTAAATTTTCCAAAAATCAGTTTTTTCCACTTTTCACCCTACAATTTTTTAAAAACTTAATTTTGGTTTTGATCATGTTATAGAGCTTAAAAAAACAAATAATTTAGTATTTTGAATTATTAACCTAGGTTAAGTGGTTGCGGAGAAAATCCAAAAAACCTGCTCATAAAATCTCCCATGTTAATCTTATGGGAAAAATGTTTTTGGCTTTTCCTCAGTTTATTTTAATGTAAAATTCATATTTGCTTTTACCAATCTGTTCAGTTCCACAAAACAATCATTTTGGTGTTTAAATTGTGATTCTACGCCCAACCGTTGCAGAGATATTCAAAGTGCTAAACACAGTACGTTGTCCAATGTTATCCTTATGGAGAATAAATAAAATTTGATATCTCGATTATTTATGAATGTATGTTGATGAAACTTGGTATATGGCTTCACTTAGTACTGGTATATTGATATTTGCACAAAAAAATGATTTTTTGTTGATTATTCCCGTAGCAGCAAACCTGCGTACTCAGCCCCCATGTTATTCTTATGGAGAATAAGTAAAATGTAATGACTCCCTTAATTATGAAAATAAATTAATAAAACTTGGTATGTAGCTTCACTTGGTTGAGTTATATTGATAATTATATAAAAACACATTTTTCTGTTCCTTGTTGCAGCAAACCTGCTTTCTCAGCCCCCATGTTATTCTTATGGAGAATAACCAGAATGTTATTTAGCGCTTATTTATAATTGAATATTGATGAAACTTAGTATGTGGCTTCGCCTAGTTAAATTCTATTTATATTTGCATAAAAACCAATTGTTTCTGTTCCTTGTTTCAGCAAACCTACGTACTCATTGCCAATGTTATTCTTATGGAGAATAAATAAAATCGCTTATATGTGAATATATTTTTATGAAACTTGATTTGCGGCTTCATGTGGTATTAAGACATATATTGTACATTGGAAATTCGCTAAGTACGCAGGTTTGCTGCGACGGGGGTATTTTTATATACTGATAAAAAATAATGGGTTTTTAAACATGATTACATTTAAATTAATACAAACCACTATTTCTTACTCAATAGTTTTAAAAATAGTTCAGCTGCCACTATTTCTTACTCAATAGTTTTAAAAATAGTTCAGCTGCCAATCCTTTTGAAAATTATATCGCAAGAAAGCCTAATTCAGGGTTGCCACCAAAGTTGCAGTTCAAAATTCATGCATAATTACAGGTTTTCCAGGTCAAAATCTCAAAATTCCAGGCGACATTTTTGATGTATGAGCGACATCTATAACGACTTACAATATTAACAAAAAATGTTAACAAGTTACAAGTGTTATTATGACAAAAAATTATTACTTTTTATCAAGTATATTATTTTTTTCATTCAAGTTATATCTCATACTTTTTATGCTATCCACAATAAATGTGTATATGTATTGGGCCAATTATTTATATTAATGATCACGATTTTTATTTCTATATAAAAATATTACAATATTTTATTTGATAGGAGGGGGAAATTATGTCATCAAATACACCCAATTAAATAAAATTCTATTTAACTCTGGCAATATACTATCTATTATTATAATAATAAAATAGTATGAACAAATTTTTTATTGTGTATTTATCGACCACAAAGGCATTTTTAAATTTTCTTGCTACGGAGTGGGCACAAACCCTAATCTCGTTCCTATCTATAGTAAAAATTGTCTAAAAATCATTATTATGGCAGCTGACTCCAGTTTTTAACCTTCCAGACATTTTCAAGATTTTTCCTACCAAATAATAAACCTCAGATTATGAAGCGACCCCCCTAACCACTTATGAAGCTACCCAGCCAATTATGCTTTAACATTTTATCCAGCGACTCCAAGACTATAGATTAGAAACTGAGTTCCATATTAACAATTAATAATTTTGACCAGACCACAAAAAATTACAAGTGAGCCATTTCTATTACCTGCTGCTTATAACAACATAAAATGCATTTCATAAAGTTTCCTCAACAATATCTTTCACATTCTCATGGTTAACGTTGCCAACCATCGAGAACGCATCGCTAACGTCACTGGAATTTGAGAACACATCGCTAACTTTGCCAATCGTCGGTAACGCATCGCTAACGTCGCCGATCTTCGGGAACACATCGCTAACGTCGCCGATCTTCGGGAACACATCGCTAACGTCGCCGACCATCAGGAACGCAAAGCTAACGTCGCCGACCATCGGGAACGCAAAGCTAACGTCGCCGACCATCGGGAACGCAAAGCTAACGTCGCCGATCTTTGGAAACACATTGCTAACATCACCCGACCATCGTGAATGCATCGTTAACGTCACTGACCATTGAGCGACACGGCCCTTTTATCTGGCTCTGGGTGGACTCACAGGCTTGAATGGCTCAAGCCCGGAAACACTTAACTGACTTGTGGGGTTTACCTGGCCCTTTAAATCCTAAGGGTCACTACCTGGCTCTTTAAATCCTAAGGGTCTCTACCTGGCCCTTTAAATCCTAAGGGTCTCTACCTGGCCCTTTAAATCCTAAGGGTCACTACCTGGCCGTTTAAATCCTAAGGGTCACTACCTGGCCCTTTAAATCCTAAGGGTCTCTACCTGGCCCTTTAAATCCTAAGGGTCACTACCTGGCCCTTTAAATCCTAAGGGTCACTACCTGGCCCTTTAAATCCTAAGGGTCACTACCTGGCCCTTTAAATCCTAAGGGTCACTACCTGGCCCTTTAAATCCTAAGGGTCACTACCTGGCCCTTTAAATCCTAAGGGTCTCTACCTGGCCCTTTAAATCCTAAGGGTCACTACCTGGCCCTTTATATCCTAAGGGTCACTACCTGGCCCTTTAAATCCTAAGGGTCTCTACCTGGCCCTTTAAATCCTAAGGGTCACTACCTGGCCCTTTAAATCCTAAGGGTCACTACCTAGCCCTTTAAATCCTAAGGGTCTCTACCTGGCCCTTTAAATCCTAAGGGTCTCTACCTGGCCCTTTAAATCCTAAGGGTCTCAACTTTTTTTAAATGACAAAGGTATGTTGAACAAATGCTTTGTTAATTTTTATCTCGTCAATATTTCCCACCATCTTCAAAAAACTGACTGCTAACAGAGAAAATGTCATGCAAATATATAGGGGTGTGCGAATAATGATTTCTGGCTCGAGCCGAGCCGAACCGAGCTTTCTCGAGCCGAGCTTTTTTGATGGGGATTTTCTCTAGGGCTGTGCAATATACCAGTAGTGATTTCCTGACTTGAGCCAAGCCAAGCTGAATTTTTCAAAGTTCTTGAGCTTTGAGCATTTTTGATTAGGCCTATATGTATTCTTTATTTAAATTATGTTTAAAAGAACAAACATTTTATCCAAAATGGTAATGTAAAATAATTTATAACTTTCAGTATTTGTCATCTTTCATTCGCTTCTTCTATATTCATTAGGCCTACGGTCAATAAATAAAGGCCTACAGTGGGAAAATAAGTACTAAAAAGGGAAATTTATTGAGTACACCAACAGTGTTGCCAGATGTAATTATTTCAGACTCCATGGAATATAATTATGGTGTAATGTTCATATTTGTAAGTTGCAGAAATGACTGTACCACTGCATCAGTTAGAAAAAGTGTTTTCATGGATTTTAGTTTTTTTGCTGGGGTGCTTTTTGTGGAGCAGTATGATTGTTGTATTAGTTATTATAAACCGTGAAATATTGCACAACTCAACTGGGTAACGGCAACACTGCACTGCAAACAGAATAGTGTGATAATATCACTAATATGTCCATTTGATGTGATTGAGCGTAGAGAAAGTAGATCAATTTCGTTTGTTGATCAGGTCGGTAGTTAAAAATATTACAGTACTTTAATATTTGGTTATTTTTTTAAACGAAGGACCGAAAGTATTAGCATTGCTGAATTATACTTGTTATGGAGCTCTACCGACGAAAACTACGAGAATTTTAACATTGATTCTGGATAGTTTTTGCTTTAAATTTACTTTTGTAGACGACTCATTTCACTAGTTGGCATTTAAAATATTCGGCTCGAACTTTGAACTTTTTGCAAATCTCGAGCCGAGCTGAATACTGCAATATTTGGCTCGAAAAAGCTCGAAGTTCGAATACTCGCACATCCCTACAAATATACATACTTTATACAAACTCAGGTCTCTAGTGATGATCCTCATCAGTGACAAAATATGCAGAATCATTAAAGTAGAGAGTCCTAGGTTTGCAGGTTGATTTCTTCTGGGTTTGACGGAGTGGAAACTAAAACCAAAACCACCCTAGAACTAAAATAAAGAGTGCAGGCTTTCACAGACGTTATCACAAGATGTAATTTTGATTTCTTCTAGGTTTTTACGTGTTGTCAAAATTAAATTTATGTCTTCTGCCGACGTTTCGGAGACGTTCCAGACCTCCATCTTTAGGATGACTAATCACATAGTTGTTGTACGTACTACATACAACATGACTGTGGCCGTAGGTTATATAAGCATATCTCGGGTGTTTTCCCTGTTTCCAGAGCATTCCAACGTTCTTGTTTCGATATGGGAAAAACACCCGAGAGAGGCTTATATAACCTACGGCCACAGTCATGTTGTATGTAGTACGTACAATAACTATGTGACTAGTCATCCTAAAGATGGAGGTCTGGAACGTCTCCGAAACGTCGGCAGAAGACATCAAATTTACTTCTTGTGATAATGACTATGGAAGCCTGCACTCTTTAGTTTAGTCCAATGTTGGTTTGTTTATAGTTTGTCTCCTAAATTCAGAGAATTTACATTAATATCAGCTGATACTACTTGACTCCATCGTAAGCAGTACTGTTTACCTCTTGAATTCCAAGAGAGTAACGTTTTCTAAACAATTAATACCCATGTGTAAATTACACTTTGAATAATGATTATTCAGTTTTATTCATCAGCCTAATTAATACCCTTCCATCTAAACTGCCCACAATTTATAAATACTCGCACACTCCTAGTAAATACATATGAACAACAATATTTATATATTGTCAACCAGAATAAGCACAGAGTGAAGGGGGGGGATTTCCCTGCCACTACACTTCCCTTCACAGACCTGGCCGAGTCCACTCAGCACAGACTCTAGCCACAGTGGGAGACTCTCATCCTAACTGGCCTCCACAATTCACCCTTCTCCAATTTAAAAAAAAAAGGTTTAACAAATCAAAACACTACTTACGCTGGCAAACTTGTGGGTCAGAAAAGTCGAGGTTGGCGTCACGATAGAAGAACTGTTTGCACTGCTCACAGTTGCGGCCCATGGTGTTGTGCATGCAGTTGTCGCAGACGCCTCCACTCACTCTGCCTGTCAACTCGTACACGGCCGCGTCAAAGTGACAACTGGTTGCGTGGTTGTTGCAGTTGCACCCTGAAACACTCTCATTTCTTACCGCACTGTTACATACATTGAAATGGTGTGCCTGTATACAGTAAACCAACAAACAGTACTTAACCGACAAACTAACATTCTTATCAAAACCTAAAAGGTACAAGCCCGAGTGATCTTTTCTTCAAAGTATGTGGTGAGAAACAAAACTGCCATAAAACATCTTCATTACTAGTTTTATAAAAGGAAAATCATTTTAGAAACTGATTTTCCAATTTGTACCGCTTACAAATTATAATTTCTGTATTATCGGAAGCCGCCCAGGTAGAATAAAAATTGCTCATTTGCTGAGCTAAACTTCACAACTCTGGTAAAATGTTAAAATAAATTATTGCTTTATGCCTTCCTGTAATAAATCTAAATACAATACCAAAATTATCTTATAAAGATATGATAATTAGTAAAAAACACATTGTAGAAAACAGAGCACTTTAGGACCAATATTTATAAGAGAATGTTTAAAATTATTTCAACTAAAGATTAACATACAATTTTAAAAACATGTTCTGGAACACCCAGAATAAATTTATAATCTGAATAAAGAATTTGACTTACGTTTGCAAGCGTTGGTCTCTTTGCCTGCAGGTTTCCAGGGAAGATCGTTGTAGAAATCCTCGCAAGCCTCACAGTTGAGTCCCTTGGTGTTGTGGGTACACTCACACTTGCCGTGGACCATGTCTGCCCGGGACTCCACCCCGTCTTGCGGCAGACAGCGAGATGCGTGACCGTAGCACGAGCACGATCCTCGCACAACCATCTCATAAATGGCGTAGTAATACTTCTCCTGTGCAAAATGCAACTTGTTAGTTTATCAATACTTCTCTTTGAAACCAGTTAGCTGATATTAAGAGAGGTAATATCCTACAACCTACTATTAAAACTGCTAGAGTGAGTGCACCAGTAAATGACCGGTTAAGCATGAGATCTCAGAACAACTTAAAATTACTCCCATACTAAATAGTGTACGATGTTTTTTACATTGCCTAACTCTTACCTAAGATCTAAAGATTAACATACAATACTGAGTATAACTGTAAATATAGAGAAAAAGGTTTACGTAGATTTTTTAGAAAACCAAGTCATAGTTTCAGTGAATGACCGGTCTCGTGTCAGTAAATGACCGGTCATGTTTCAATGAATGACCGGGTTGATTTCAACTAAGACAAAAATAAAAATATTTGTTATAAAAAATTTAATTATAAGATTTGAAAACAACAACGGTAAAAATAAAGAAAAATAACACTATTTTGAATAAATTACTTCCTATTCTAATGATAAATGCATTAACTATTTGTGTTTTAACTCTTTTAGCTTTTCTTTTATTTCTTTGTTTTTTTTTGTTGAAGCCAACTCTCAAAACTTGTTTCTCCCTCATTTTTGTGTGTTATTCTTCTTTCCTCATCATTCTATCGGCTTTTCATCCTCTACGCATATTAAATACCCCACAAAGAGTCATACTTTCTCATTAACTCTTAATCTAGTCAGCTGCTACAGCTAAAATCAAGTAATTGAACATGTCCAGCCCAAAATATTACCAACCCTTTGCACCCTGGTCATTTACTGGATAGGATGTAAAAAACACTTAAAAAAGATTAAATATTACTATATGTAGGTATTTTGAGATCATTTAAAGAATTCAGGTTATAATTCAGTAAATGACCGGACAGGTCATTCACTAGTTTTTACCAAAATTTGAATTCAGTAAATGACCGGTCTCATAAAAGTAATTAATATTACTTAAAGATCATGTGTACACAGTTTAAACGCAACATAAACTTTTAATCTAGAGTATTAAACTATAAAATTAACATTATAAAATCAATTTAACCGAAATTTTTTTAAATAAAATTTGTCTTACCTATAGTCACACTAAAGTGAACGGGGCTTTGATGACAATATTGGAAACAATAAAAAGTTAAAGCATCAAAACATAAAATAAAAATTAACAAATCTAGCATAGCTGATAATAAAATAATAATGCAAAGTAACAGCTGTCTTTTAAATCGATTTTCTTTATTTTAGGGATGGGTCGGTTGCATTTTTTATCGGTTCGGTTTGTTACAAAAATCGGTTGTCGGTTTCGGTTATTTTCAAAGAACTTACCTAATAACTGTCTTGTCCAATTTTTAAATTTAAGTTTCTACCTAGATTCTGAAATTCTGCCTAAAAAAAACTTTAATTGATTATATACCGGTACCTACGGTACCTATAAATCCCTATTTCATACTTTGTTTCACTGGTTTACATAAATACTGCTGCAGAGACACTACGCATGAGAGTTGGTTAAACATTCACAAGTAATCAATCAAAGAAAAATCAAATGAATTTAAATTAGATATTATGGGCCATTACAAAATTAATTAATCACCTAGGCTTAAAACCTTGTTTAGCCAAATAAAAACAAGATAGCCTAGGGCAATAACGTAGTCTAAATAATCTCTAACTTAAACTTTGTTAAGATGTTAAGGTTTAAGTTAAGGATGAGTCGATTTCAATTTTTTTGATTCTGATTCCGGTTCCGTTTCTTACAAATCGATTTTGAATTTTGTTTACAAATTAGAAAGCAAAATTTGTTAAACAAAATATTTTTTAATGATTGTAGATCAACGTTTTAAATATACTGTAATTTTAAATTCCTACTTTAAATAAATTGAATAACAATACATTTTAAGATGTCTAGCAGTCGAAAAAGTTGGGAAAGTGGAGAATTTGAATAGAAAGAAGAAAGAAATAAAATGTCGGAAAAGAGAGAAATCAACATAGAAACGTTTGAATAGCCGGGAAAATAATAAAACTGATAAACATCGATTGTATTATCCATATCTCTTGAACTAAAAGTCACACAACTTTGATTGACATTTTATTTTATTTGTGGTAATCAGACGAAAAATGAGCCGTCATTTGTCTTTGTACGACAATTAGTTTCGGTTTTAGCATTTTGGACTAGGAACTGTTATCTCTTGAATAAATTACTGGGACCCTTGACTGGAAACCGAACAATAGACCAGCGATGAAGAATGGGACAAAAAATGTAGGGACCCTGGCGACTCAGGCCACTAGCTTTGTTTACTTATCTGTTTTCCTCATTCTCATACATCCATAAATAGAACTCCTGTCAATTCTACTTTTGTGTTAGTTGAGAGTTATTTTGGGACTGGAAAGGAAGTGATGAGTTGTCGAAAGGAGTTTTATTTCAACCAGTTATTTTGTTAAACGTTGTTTAGCTTGTCATTCGATATTTTTGTACAACATTATAATGTTTATTTCCAATACGAGCTCTTACTGACAGTGAACAACCGAAACCGACATTAGACCATCGGTAATTAACAACCGACACATCCCTACTTTATTTTATTTTGATTTGAACTCTTATTTTTTTCAGCAAACCGGTCATTCACTGAAGGTGGCCATTCACTAATGCACTCACCATATTAAAGTTTTAAATTCAGTGATAACATTAGTAATGTGAAATAATAATCTTAGAAAGAAAACTAGGCATTCTAAGTATTATTAGTGGGTATTTTGTATTTGATTTAAAGTTGTAGGATTATATTACCTTAGTGCTAAGATATATTGTGCACAGGAAAAAACCTAAAATGTTAAAATAAAAAGATTAAATTACTTCGCTGTTGAATGATTGAATTGATCACAACTTTGATCATATACAATACCTCCCCATTCAGATCCAAACAATGTCACGCTGTACACAAGTTATTACTGAAAGTTCCTAGGTTAATTCAATATTAAATTGCTCAAAAGAAATTGCTCGAGGATTTTAGCAGCAGTAACTTCAAAATTGTATTTCATAAAATCAATTAGTTTTTGTACTAAACCATCTGGTTATGTTTGTTTACATAGCTTGTTGCACATAACCCGCTTGATGGATCAGAAATTACTGATTTATTTAGTTCCCAAGTACCGGTGCTTGACTTGATAAATATTTAAAATATAGATTAGTAAAAACAAAGAAAATCACCCCTGTTTGGTAGATGTACAAACCTTTATTTCCTGACGGTCATCAAGAAGATCGTCTCCGAGAGTATGTAGTTTGGTGAAATTGATCCTCAAATTTGTCATTTTCAAAAGGTTTTGAACTTCTTGAGAGTAGAGGTCATCGTACAGGTGCTGAAGGTTGGGGGCTAACACTCGCATGATTATCTAAAAAAAATCATAATGAACACTTTTAAGAGGGTTGTTACATAAGCGTAATTTCAGTATTTTGATTGGAGGGGCAAAAATGGTCGTCATCGTGGTTATTGTGACTATTCATATATTACAATAATAACCCTCCAAGTTATTGGGGGGGCAACTGACCCCCTTGCCACCCCTGAATTACGCCTATGGGTTGTTAGAAACATACTTAATAGGGTCTTGTTTTATACAAAAAGTTTTAGGACATTCGTTTAATGATTATAATCAACACTTCAGCAGACGTGTTATTAACACTTTGAAAGGTAAACTTATGTCTTGTTTAGAACAATATTGAAATTTTCTTGTTTCACCGCCTCAGTACTTCTGAAAATATACTTTTTGCATTATGTTTTTGTATTAAAATGTGAAATTTTCCCCATACTTTCCAATTTAAAGATTGGTCAATTTTTAAATGTAACAATTTATTGCTATAGTTCAATTTTTATCATGTATATATTTTTTTAGAAACTCGCTACACGCAAATCTATGCCCATGAGTTTTTTTTTAAGACTGTATAAAAATCACTTACAAGGCTGAATTCGTAATTAAGAGCTTTAGGGATAACATTTCTTTATCAAATCAAAGTCTTTATGTTTATTTTTAAAAATAAACTTGGATTAAGATTAGTGAAATGGTCCCCAGGTTCTAAGCTTTAAAACCACATGATTTGGACTATTAAAGGTAACAAATTAATAATAAAACTACTAGCAAACAAACTTGGGACAGTGTGTTCGGCGGTTCTTTCTGGTTTTTTTTTTTTTTTTTTTTTTTGTGGTAGGTGTGTATGTACAGACGTGTCACAAGACACTCAAAGTAAACTATTTTGAAGGGCTCCACTCCATTGGTCTTCAAAGATCCCATTTCAAACTATATGACAGCTATTTATTTAGCAACAATAAACATACTTTTTATTTACATATTCCTTAAAAATAATAATAGGTACTATTTACAACGGTAAATATTATGTAAAGATTTCTAGGGAAGGTTTTATTTTATTTATGGGTGTTAACTTGTAATGTTCCCACAGTTTTCTGCAGAGGATGTAATAATATTTACTATCAACAAAAATATCCGAACTTGCCTCCCCATCGGTGGACGGTGCAACAGATGAGTACCTCGAATCGCACACCACGTCTGTCAGAGTGCGCTGCGGCTCCTTGGATATGCCAGGGAATGCATCGTCACAGTTTTGAGCGAAATACCTGTAAACCTGCAAATAAAATGTTACACAATAAAAGGGTGTTCAAACTTTCATTCTTACTAATCATAAATACAGATTTTTCATCATCACAGTTTCAGGAGATGGTAAAAGATACTTAAGATATTATTTTCTCAAAATGTATAACATAGTGCTTCTAAAACTCTAGAACGTATATTTGTAGAAAATCTTAAAATGTAGCATGTTGTAGAGTAATATTAGCAGATAAAACTTGTAACTGCACAAAAATCTCAAAATATTAGGTAAATGAGCGATAATAACCCTTTGAGTGCCATAGCGGCCCGCTCCGGGATCCGCCATGTCGGTACCTTGAGTGCCGAGCGGCCCGTAGCGGGCCGGCCATAGTTGCGCGAGAAATGCCAAGCGGCCCACAGCGGGCCGCTCAGGTTTTCATTTTATACAGTATTATTTTTCGACAAAGCTGGCTCAATGATGCACCAAAGGCTTCACAAAGATGTGGGCTACAACATTTTGCTGCTTACTCTATGCTGGGCAGGCAGTAAGACAACATCAGCCAATCAAAAACAATCTGACGACAGCCAATGACAGACGACGTTTGTCACCTGTTACACTAGTTGCATGCAGTTGTTTACAAGCCGGCTTACCTGTGTTTTTGTTGTTTTTAGTGCTTATTAATTGGTTTTTACGTAATTTTAAGTGTGTATATATACATTGAAAGTATAAATATGAATGACAGTGACATTAGGAAAGTGCTGCAAAACGAAACTTTTAGTTCTAGTGCGAGTGTTGAACAATCTATTGCAAGCATACAACCCAATGTATCACAACAGGTAGATCTAGGACTAAGTTTATCGAACACTAATGTCGATATTTCTCTTCCTAGTTGTAGTAGTGCTAGGCCTACTAATATTATCGATAATAATGGAAATAATGATAGTGAACCTAAGCCTAAGAAGGGAAAATTTGTGCCCTACAATGCTAGGCGCTTTGTCAGACCTAGGCTATATGTAAGTTCATCTGAAAGTGCACTTGATGATACCGATGCTGATGAAGATTACTATCCTTCATCACATGGGGAATCAAGCACAGAGGTTTCTGACATCCCTAAAAAGGGCAAAAAGAAAAAGAAAACAATGAACTTGCCTGTTGTATCTACCCCTGTAAAAAAATCAAGAAGAGCTAGGCCTTTAGTACCCCACAATTTAGGACCTGTTAACCTATTTGATGAAGAAATGGTGGATGATATTCCTGTTCCTGATAATCTCCCTCAAGATTATCTTTCAGAAAGTGAAAACACAGACAGTTCAGCAGATTCTTCATCAGATGAAGAACCTTGATTTGATGTTAGGCATGATGAGTATTTTCCTCCTCCGCCTACTCCATTCATGGAACAATCTGGGCCGAAACATATGCCCCCTCCGAACTCATCTCCATTAACATATTTTTCATTGTTTTTTACATCTTCTTTTATCGCACTCCTCGCTAAGGAAACAAACCGTTATGCAGAGCAGTTCCTATCTCAAAATGAGTTTTCTGATAACTTTAGAGTAGCTGAGTGGCTTCCAGTGTCAGACTTGGAAATGAAGGTGTTCATTGCATGTATCATCAACATGGGTTTGATCAGAAAACCTACTATTTATGGGTACTGGTCAAAAATCGCATCAGAAGCAACACCTTGGTTTTCACAAATGTTCTCAAGGAATAGGTTCCAGTTAATCCTCAAATTTTTTCACTTAGTAAATAACTCCACACTTACAATGACCCATGTGCTAAATTTCAACCTATCTGTGACCATGCTAATCGTGTGTTTAGACATTATTACTTTTCTAATCAACAACTCTCCATCGATGAATCCCTTGTTGGAACTAAAAGCCACTCGTCCCTTATGCAGTATCTCCCGAAAAAACAACACCACCGTTGGGGGATTAAGCTCTGGGTCTTATGTGACTCCATTACAAATTATTGTCTTGGGTTTTATGCGTACACAGGAGCAAAAACCAATGATGTAGATAAAACATTACAAAAAGAATTAGGCTTGGCTTATGTAGTTGTAACCAAACTCCTTAAGATGGGAAACTATCTTAATAAAGGTTTCCACGTGTATGTAGATAACTTTTTTTCTTCAGTACCACTAGCAAAGTATTTGCTCTCAGTTGGGACCTATATAACAGGCACAATAAGAATTAATAGGAAGTACCTCCCAAAAGCATTCAAAACTAAATTTGATGTTGGTGTTACTCGTTTTATGAAAAATGCTACCTCTCTTTTGGTATGTGGCTTTCGACAAAAAAAGTCCCAAAAGAAACAAGTAATTTTATTGTCAAATAATGCTAAGCCAACTACATCTGAGGTAAGAGTTAAAGGAACGGATACAACTGTTGTGAAACCAGACATGATCCTCAACTACAATAAATACATGGGGGGTGTGGACGTCGCCGATATGATGATGTACGCCTACCTAGACGAGCGAAGGAGTGTGAAGTATTGGAAGAAGGTAGTTTTTCATGTCATGGCCAGGATGGTTGTAAATTCTTACCTTCTATACGTTGAAAATGTGAAACCTTTTATCAAAACACCACAAAGACCAATGTCAAGATATAAATACACACAAGTTATTGTTAATGAAATAGGGAAAGAGTGGCTGAATAATAGACCTGAAAAAATCCCCAAACACCAAATCAAATCAGCTCAAAAGCAGTTGGAGTTGTGAGGTTGCCCGGAACAAGGAAGAGGCAGTGCAATGTCTGCTCTACTGAACAGTATAAGTCTCGATCACACTTCGCTTGTGCTCGTTGCGAAAAAGGGCTTCACCCTCACTGCGTCACTGGACATAAGTGCTGAACACTTAGGGATAAATTGTATATAGTAGTTTAAGTATCAAGTAATAGAATTAGGACTAATGTGTAAATAGTGTTTGTACTTAACAGAAGAAATTGGCCTTCAATGAACATTACACTTTTGTGATTCCACGATGAGGCTACTCAGTTTTTCAAGGTAAAATGTTACTGTTTTTTATTTAGACCTTTATTTGTATGGCTCAAGACTTTTTACAGCATTAGCTATTATTACAAAACTAATAAGTCTAAGAATTGTGATTATTATTTTCTGCTTAAAGAATATCTTTAACATTGTTGCTAGGTAATGGGAAAAATGTTGAAAAATGAATATTGTCCTTATGTCGCTTTTTAATTTTTTTATCAGTAAATATAAAGGTAATTTAATGTTTTATACATGTTTTCTGCATAGTTTTAAATGTTCTTCAATATAAAAGTACAGTCAATATCAAACCATTACATTTAAATGATGATGTTATAAGTCAAAGTTGTAAAAATAAAATTTTTTTTAAGTTTTGGATTTTTTTAAATGAGTATTTTTTTTAGGTTATACAATGGTTTATATAATTATAGGTTTAGATGCAGAATTTATTACTCTACATGACAAAACAATCAGTAATAAAAAATGTAAAAAAAACAAATTTTTTATAAATTTTTTACTAAACCCTTACGGTTTGGCCAAAAAAGGGCCGGCATTTCTAGCAGACACACCCAAAATAAGCCTGGCAATTCTCAAGCAAAAATTAATTTTTTGATTGCGGCACTCAAAGGGTTAAGAGGCACAATGTTTGAAGCACACAATTACAGGGTTGCCACCAAAGTTTTATTTTAAAATTCACGCATAATTCCAGGTTTTCCAGGTAAAAATCTCAAAATTTCAGCTGAACTCGTGTGGCATTTTTCATGTATGTGCAACAACTATAAGGACTTACAATATAAATAAAAGTGTTATTTTACAAAAATAATATAATTTTGTATCAAGTATACTGGTATATTACATTTGTATTAACGTTATACTACTAATATTATAACTGTGAAAGTTTGGATGTATGTATGTATGTATGTTCGGATGGATGTTTAGAGTTCCATCACGCAAAAACTAGTAGACCTCTTGAGCTATAATTGTGCATGAACATAGCTTACATATTACATTAACATATAGACCTGATAATCTTCACATCCAACCTTAGGGCTCCACCACACGGGTCCTGTAAGTTCCAATGCAAATCTTATGGGAGGATATCATATACATTTATAAAAGAAAGGTGGTGTCTGTCTGTCGATTTGTATGTTCCATTTTAACAAAAACAAAAAATTGAACCAATCAAACAGAAAATTTGCATATAGGTAGATAATTTATCTGGGCTACACATAGGCCTAACCCCCTTTATCTTGGCAATCCCTTTATTTATCTTGACAATCCCTTAAGGCTCTGCCCCAGTCACCCTTAAAGTTACAATGTTATTCTTATTGGCAATAGGTTTAATGGATCATATACAGATGTAGCTGCAGCAGGAATTTTAATCAGCTGTTCTTTCTTGAATTCTTTGATCAAAGCTTTGCTCAGTGAAGGCCAGTCGGTTTGTTTAGATGAGTTGGAGTAATATTTCACCACTTCCCCCAATTGATTATCAGATTTGTATTCCTCATTGCTCGTTATCTTATAATACCTTGTAAAGCAGGCTAAGTTTATTTATTGACTACTGGCTCTGTGAGGATTATATCCCCAAGACATTGTCAATACTTTATAAGTCTATAGCAAATAAACTTGATTTGATTTCATTTGATTCATTGGCCTCTTTTCTGCATTTTTAAGGTCACTCCAGTTGTTATTTGTGGCTCAATGTCCCTTTGATTTATTTAGGATATGACCACTCTATATATACAATCTTCATTCAACAGGTTTAGTCACGCTCTCAGGAAACCACATGTTACCAATTATAAACAACAAGGGTATTACTTTGAAAGTTCTCTGGTTGATTATGAACAGCTGTTACAATTCTTTTGTTTTGATTTTAAACTCCATAAGCCCAATGTTAATTTTTTAACTTTTCATTTTTTTTACATTATTTGATTTTTCTGGGGATTAGACCCGTCTAGAACTTATTTTTATCCCAGAAATTAGTTATTTCTAACATTTGAATAAAATCGTTGGAGCCGTTTTATAGATCAGAGTTGCAAGCAAGCAAGCAAGCAAGCAAGCATGCACAAACGCAAGCAAGCAAACCTTAATCATATTACATACAGTATAGGATTAATAAACTAAATTTGTCCCTCGTATAAATCATTACAATATTTTAATTGATAGGAGAGAGGATTATGACAATAGATTAAACCCAATTATATAAGATTCCATTTAACTTTGGCAATATACTCTCTATTAAAAGAATAAGAAAAAAGTAAGTATATACCAATCTTTTTTTGTGTCTATTAATGACAAAGGCAATCTTCACTGTTCATGGTAGGGTATGGGCCCAAACGCCAATCTTGTTACTATCTAAAGTGAAAATGTTCTTAAAAAGCATTATTATGGCAGCTGGATTCAGTTTTGAACTATCCTAAAATGTTCAAGGTTTTAGCTGGGGATCAATCCGACAACGAACCTCAGATAATGAAGCGACCGCCCTAACCACTGTAAGCTACCCAGCCAATTAATATTTTAACATTTTATCCAGCGACTCCAAAGACTACATATTAGAAACTGAGTTCCATATCAACAATTTAATATTTTGACCAGGCCGAAAAAAATTATGAATGAGCCTCTTTTATTACCCACTGTTTATAGCAACATACACCCTCTTATAAAAGAATACAGTTTTTTAATCATTTGCCAAAAGATGTAAAGGAAATAAAAGATCTTAAAAGGTTCAAAAACCAAGTAAAAGTGCATCTCATAAATAACCCAATATATAAAGTAGATGATTGTTTTACATGTAAGTCGACCTACAACCTTTCATAAAGAGATGTTAAACATTTAGTTATTTAATCAGGGTTCCCACTCAAACTTAATGATCAAATTCACGGGTTTTTCACGGTTTTCAAGGTCTAAAAATTGTCAATTTCACGGTCGAAATATTAAAAAACATAACCTATACCGGTTGCAAAACAACAACACAGACGCGGCGCAGCGGTCAAATACTAGTTAAAACTTTCCAACATTCCAATTACGATGTCACAGAACCATAAAACCATGCCATACATCCCAAGTGAACCTTTTAAAAAATAAGAACTATTTTGGAGTTTCTTATTGTTTTAATGTCGTCGTAAGTCATGTCATCAGTTTATCGGTTATCGGTTGCTGGTAATTTCCGTAATTTCTACTTCGCTCAGTGTTGCCAATCACTTTTTCCCGAATTACCCTCGATCCTCGTCAAAATTACCCTCAAAATCTAAACTTCTGTATTTGAGTTAAGAGTGCTAATGAAATAAAGGAAATGTGCTTGAAATTTGATAGGTTTGAGGAGCCGCCTATAGATGTCACTGATGTATAATTAATTTTAAAGTTTAGAATAAAGAATGAAAATAGAAGTTGCATACGCCAGGCAGTTTTTGTCTCAATTTTTTCATGCGAGATATAACGGATTTTTCTCAGAATTTATTTTACTGCTTAAAAAATCACAGTATATAAATGATTAACAGGTGATGCAATTTTATTTACAGCCATAAACGTCAATTATAAAACAGCTAACGCTGTCTATCTTTCAGTCTATCAACTGCTAGGATTAGGTAGGCGGAGACAGGTGACAGTAATCCCCATTTTCTATTTTTGTTATTTATTGTCTGGTTGAAAAAAAACTTGCAGACATTACTGCAACTTAGCGGACTTCTTGTCGTCCTGGCACTCGTGGCTCTTTCACGTTTTTAACATGAGACAATCACTGTACATGTAATCCTTACTCAAGCTCGATTTCTGTCATGGAGTTCGTGAGTATTCGTCAGTCACGAAAATCGGAAGGGTCGATTAAGTAGAGAAATGTAGTAGGCCTAATTTAATCATAAATAAACATCAATGAATGTTTAATAAGTATGTAACAAAGGATAATGTAAATTTGTATATTTTTAAAGGCTTTAGTAAAATTACCCCTTTTTACCCTCGAAGTTCAAAATTATCACCGGCAAGGGTAATTTCTCTCGAAGTGGCAACGCTGACTACGCACCGTGTAAATGGAATGGGCGAGTTACTGGCGCGACAGTTGTATAGTAGTGATGGGCAGTGCGATTCTTCTTAGCGAACCGATTCATTTGAATCACTCGATTCAAAATAATCTAAATTTTAACCGATTAATTTCATTTGTTTCAATTCATTATCTGTCCTCGCCGTATAATGTAAACTAATCGGTTGTTATAGATTATTTGGCCGTGCTGTTATGTTACGACTCCAATATGCGATATGCGAACCGATAGTCCAACTGATACAATGAAATTTTACTATCGAACATCACAAATAATTATTACTGCGCAGCCGCAGACTCCTTAAAGAACCAATAAGCAAGCGTTTAGACGGATTAGCTGATACTCAAAGTTAGCTGAATGACATAACAACAATCGGTTCGCAAACCGATAGTCCAATTGAATCAGCACCAGCAGATATGGTATTGTAAAGAAAGAGAGGTCAAAACAAAATAGATTTGCATGGAATTGTGGGATTTCACAAAACATTTGCCGCGCATACGCAAACCAATGAGACTGCGTTTAGCGATCTCTCCTCTTGTCCGTCTCCCTCCCCTTCTTCCCGCTTCAACTTCCCCCCCAACCATTTCTCAGCGGAAACGCAATTGAATCGCGAGCCACGATGGTCTACACCGATGCGCGAAAGAGGTGAACGAAACCGAGCAACATAACCGAGGCATATTTACCAGAGTTGATTCGCACCACGAATTGGTTATTTTAAAAGTTGAATCATGATTCATCTGATTCACTCGATAGTTCGTTCGATTTGAACGTTTCGTTCGCAAATCGCCCATCACTATCTACAGATACAGTAGTCCAGATACAGTAGTTGTCTACTGTCACCGACTAATACAAAACATAGGCAAATGACATACAGTAAAGAAGACACTTAAACAGTCTTGCACAAGTGTCAGTCAGCAGTCAGTTGACAGTGAAAAAAACACCAGCAACTTAACAACTGTCGCCCGAGTTCCGTTGCACCGTGGAAACCAGAACCAATCTTAAATTAGTGATGTGCGATACGTATCGTATCGTATCGGAATATCGCTATACGCTAGGGACGATACAATATTTTGTCACATTTTTGAAACGATACGTATCATATCGCCTAAAACGATACGTATCGTATCGCCTAAAACGATACTCGATTTTTTATCAGCACATAGAGACGATATTTCGATATTATTTTCTTGGCTGTAAAACAATGAGGTTATATTTATATTTGACAAGAATTCTTCAAAAGTCTTCTTTCTGTGATACTACAATTAAAACCAGTGGAAATACCTCGATGGCCGTATTTTTAACGGCAGTGTATAATACAATATATGTCGTATCGTTTATGCACAATATGTTAAGCGATACGATACGCGTATCGCGATACACAGCACCGATACGATACGGCCGATACGATATCTGACTCCGATACGTATCGAATCGCCGTATCGCGATACACGGCCGTATTGCACATCACTATCTTAAATCATCTGCACAGCTGCAATCTGCAAGTAGGCAGACGACGCGGTATTCACCATATTTACAACGTACTAACAACAACAACGGTAATTCTGTTGTACATTTCCCTATCTGAAAACAAATGTGATATTTTCTGATAAGATTTTGTTTATTGTTTTTCAAGTTTGATATATTTTTAAGGTTTGATATCGAAATTCACGGCTTATTCCAGGTTTTTTCACGGTACACGAAATTCACGGCTTATTCAAGGTTTCACGGTTTTCACGGTTGGGTGGGGACCCTGTTAATTTTTAACCTATCTCAAACTGATTGTAATATTAAATATTATTTTATTTTATTTTTTGTAAATGACACCATTCTCTACAACCTTTGTGCTTCATGAAATAAAGTTGTTTTGATTTCATTCGATACAAATTAATCTTAGTACAAAATTTTTCCGAGAATCGGGACTGCATTTCGTAAAGTTTCCCCAACAATAGCTCTCACACTCACACCATTATCGTCGCCGACCATTGAGAACGCATCGCTAACATCGCCGACCATTGAGAACGCATCGCTAACGTCGCTGGAAATCTAGAACGCTTCACTAACATCACTGGCAATCGAGAACACATCGCTAACGTCACCGGCAGTCAAGCATGCATCACTAACATCACTGGCAATCGAGAACACATCGCTAACGTCACCGGCAGTCAAGCACGCATCACTAACGTCGCCGGCAATCGAGCACGCATCGCTAACGTCACCAGCTGTTTGAAGTAATAGGTTAACGTACCTTATCCGTTGTCAATCCTAAATTACTAGTAGATGGCTAGTTTCGGGACTGCTGTCCCATTTTAAAATCTACACGTCGAAATCTAGTTGTAAAACTCGCAGTCAGGGTGTAAAACACACACGGATGGGGACACGAATTCAAAACAAACAAACATTTAATACGGTTAGCGTAGCCGGCCAAGAACAAATCCAGAATGGATTTGTCAGTCTGGACAGTCAAGGACAAATGTCAGTCTGGATTTGCTAACAGACTGGCCGGGCGATGAGACCGGGGGTTTTTTTTGGCCAGCTATGCTAACAGTATTAAATGTTTGTTTGTTTTGTATTCGTTTCCCCGTTCGGGTGTGTTTGTGAAATGTGTAATTGTTTAAACTTTGACAACGACTACGTGTTTTACAACTCGATTTTGACGTGTAGATTTGAAAATGGATCATCAGTCCTGGAACTAGTCATCTAGTAGTAAGGATCTTAGGATTAACGATGGATAAGGTACGTTAAAATATTACGTTAAACAGTTATTGTGCCTAGGGGCACTGTTTGGCCAAATGCGGCCCTGTCAACATCCCTGCTATGTACGATGATTACCTGCCAGGTCTTGCCGAAGTCGTAGGAGCGCTCGATGAGCATGGCGGCCGGTCGGAAGGTTTTGAAGGTGATGATCAGATGTGTGAAGTGGAACTCGGCTTCCAAGTCCAACTGGATCGTCACATTCTCTATCCCGTTCTCAGACTGCCACCAAGACCTTTTTTCTGTCCTATATTGAAGAAAATTAAAATTCAACGCAAAACAATACTAGATAATATTTATCTAATGTTTGACCTGTTGTTACAACTATTTATTTTGTAATCATCATATTTTATTGTAGTCAAATTTATATATTTTTATATTAAAAAAGAGCAGATAACTATTGTCTACAAAATACCATAAAAACACTGATAATGATTTGCAGTGTTTTTGTCACCAAATCATTTCAATTCCAAAATATCCTGAGTCTCTCAGAGTCAAACATGATTATTAGATAAACCTTCATCCCCTTATGTCATACATCATTGTAAAGGTTATAATATTACCTATATTTTATATAATACGTATTTTTCAAGTGAAATATATATTTTAGGAGATATACTGAGTTAAAGCAATTATTGACATGTAATTTTTATATATTTAATTAAATAAATAGAATACCAGGCCATATACAGAAAATTATGTCAGAAAACTTATTTTTGAAATAAGATTATCCATACAACAATAAAAGATTTGGATAAAGAATAAGCGAGATATGACTATTTATTAAAAACATAAATCCCCCATCTTGTTAAACTCCTGATTACAATTTTATGATATGCATTTTTTCATCCTTTGGGACATATAATTCAGATATGTAAGTTTCAGGCCGGCAAGAAAATTATACCTTTTTGGGTCTAATCACTTAGACTATATCCCTTTTCTAAACGCAATCCCAATGTGTCTAGCTTGTTAGACTCTACCATATTACCATGCCCATACATACCCAGGTTTCTTTCTGTACACGATGTTTTCTACCCGATGGTTGAGAGCAGGATTGTTGCTGGTCTGCACACTCGAGTCACACCAGAAACATTTCTTCCTCTCCTCTAGATGAGAGACGATGCAGTATCGTTCCTAAAATCAAGTTAATTCCTTAATATTCAGGATTCAGATTTAAGAAGATGAGCCAAAATGGGTGTGACAAACAATATGAGTCCAAGAACAAGAATATCAAAATTAAGTAATTTTTTACCTTTAAGGGTATTTTTTGGCGTATTTTTATTATTGATTTCTTAAATAAATTAGATATTCTCATAAAAGGGTCAAAGACAAAAGCACTACTGCCTGGAAAAGCGTCAGCTAAAACAGCTATTTCAGACAAAAAATAAAATTAATGTCCAATACCAATCTAGGGTTAGTTTGTATCGTATCAGAAATTAAGAAACAGCAGTTTACCTTGTGTCCTTTTAAACCACAAGTTGATGAGGCCCACAACCGGTTTTCTCTTCCGATCAACAAATTTCCTGTCGCAGGGTAACACGAACTCCTTTCACAAGGCGAGTGCCTCTGGTAACCTGTACGACAAAATTAACATCGGTAAGATATGAGTAAAAAGAGCCAAATTTTGCTTACAAACTATAGCAAAGAGTTGAGGAATGAGTTTACCCCCTCCACAACTAATACACTGTTTGCTGACTAAATCAACCAAGAAACTATCATAACGATCAGCTGTGATAAAATTTTGCAATAAAAAACAAATCAAATTATTTTGTCCAATGGCATACATAAGGATGAACTGTGGGGTATAACTTTCCTCTCAACCCTTGATTACGAGCTGGCCGTCAAGTAATATCAGTGCAGTAAGATATCTGTTCCTTTTGTTTACTCCAGTGATTTAGTAAAGTGGTTGGAATCATATTAGTTAATCCTACATTTCGGTAATGAAATATTAGTAAAGTCTTAGTAGCTTGAATTTTAGGAACTCATTTTGGTATCTTAAACTCTAGGTATTTTCAAACGCAATCAAAACAAAATGTTCATTAACTAAATTTTTGGGCTTCCCTTTTAATTTATCAAGCATGTACGGAATGAAAATTTCAGTTGTAAAACATAATTTTAGGAGGCTTAATGTTCTGAAACCTGATGACTTTGGATGATAATTTTAAATAATGAAATGGTAAATAAAGATACTTTCATGCCTCGGCACAGTTTTAATCTCAAAGTATTTTAGTTTTATTTTTTGCTTATGTATTAATTAGATGAGACAAAACTCTATTTAAAATATATCAAATATTTCATATACTTGTAAAATTAAGTCATACCAACATCAAACAGAATACAGGCTAAATAAATACTTTTTCCTATGAAGTGAGAATGAAAATCCAACTGACAATGGTAATAATACATATTTTATTAACCACAGGACCATTTTTAGATAATTTCAATCAGCTTATCTGAGCAAAACTCTAGACAGTTGACTGAGACAACAGATCTATCACAAGTGTAAACGGGAGGGGTAAGATGCAACACAAAATACGAGAATTCAATAATCAGTTTAATGTCTTTTCTTTCAAATGGGAGATATCTTTTTCATTTCATGATTAAATTTCTGGTATAGGATGAAAAACATGTGCAAAAATTGACTTATTTTATTCATGCAGAAAATGTACCATCAAATTTGTAAGGGATAAAAAGGCAGTCTTTATAACTCGAGGCTGTATACAACTTCAAACTACATTTACGGATAATTTATGGAAGGATATTGTAACAGAAACATGTAGTATAAATAGAAACATAAAAAAGAGAATGATAGCTCACAAGAGTATCACAGACCAAAGGTCAATGCCAGAAACCGTTAGTAAAACAATTATCAGTACCCATAATCTAACTACGATAAAATGTAAATATGAAAATAAAGAATCCTATACACTGTGTTTTTAACAAGACACATTTTTTTCAAACATTATAAAACAATGCCCTATGAAAAAATAAAATACTTTTGTTTTGAATTTGTAAATACAAACTTAATAAATAAAAGTGTTTACTTATAATTAAAATTGTTAACACTTTTCCTGTGATAGGTTCATTATTTTAAACCCATCAGGGTGGTCAAATAAAAATAAAAATGAATAGGCCTAGCCATTAATCTCATGGACACGTTATGTATTAATTCAAAATTCAAATCAATGGTTGAGACATTTTAACTTTTATATATCTTACTTCACAAGTCCAACAAACCAATATTAGACTGGAAAAAGTATCTAAACACAAAATTGTGTACTGACTTCCCTTTATTTAAAGTTTTCCAGCTAAAGCCTGACCTAGATTTTAAAGGTGTTCTCTGACGCATAAAAGCATTTTCCTCACTTTTAGGTCTGCAAGAAGCTGAGATTTATGAGTAGAAAACAGGGGGAAATAAACACTGTATGAGTAGGATTACCATGCAACAGGGATTCAAGCTTGTGTCCAGGAAATTATCCGGGATTTTTGGGTTAGGCATATAAATGAAAGCAGGAATTTTACACTGTTTGAACTAGCGATTAATTAAATTTGTGACCAGCTATAAGAGGAAGAATATCCAATAGCAGTTGTAAAGTCAGGTCTCAATTACAGTAGACGCTCTTTTATCCGGCATTCTATGAACCGGCACATTCTATTAACCGGCACCAGGCGACCCGGGTTTTTCCAGGTATTTTCGGTCGTTTCCGTTTTGTACTGCGACTGCCCTGGACTGTTCCCGCCTTTTTCTTAGTCACCTGTTGTTTGTTTACATCTCAAGCAGTAACGTTCAGCGATGTTCGTAACCTTTGCTCAGTACACTACTGTATTCAACCTATTTTTAGACGCCAACTTCCGCCCGGCTGTCTCTCCGCCCGTCTGTCTGTCTGTCTGTCTATCCGTCCACAAATGCAGGTGTTCCGGAGCAGTGCCAAGGTCAACCAACGCACGCGACCACAGCTCATTACTGTAGCGAGACTCTAAGATTACTGTATTCCCATTAACAACTAAAAAGTTCTATTATCCGGAAAAATCGATTTACCGGCATGGGCGTGGTCCCGAACATGCCGGATAAAAGAGCGTCTACTGTACCTTCTTCTCATCGCTACTAGAGTGTACACTCCTTAACCTATAAAACTCCTATCAATGGAAGTAAGGAAATGTTAATTTAAACAGAGTATAAATTCCACTTTCGGCGAGAGAAATAACCTAGTGTGATATTTTAAAGAATCAAGACTTGTGAGGCGTTGTTGGAAAAATATTGGCTCAGCAAAATAAATATCATATATCCAAAGAAAAGTTACGAACCAGATGAGAAATATTCTTTAATGACAAGACAGGGTTTTTAATAAATAAATGGCCGGGTTGTACTTGTGTTTTAAATTTCATAAAAGATGATAATATTACTAATATTAACAATTTCTTGATTAGCATGATACATGTTGTTACAATTAAACAGGATAAAATAAAATATATCTCACAATACAAAATATATTTACCCTTATAAATACTGTACTTACATCCAAGCCAGTATATTTGCCGTCTTGTATGTAAGTACAGTATACATGTAAATATATTTTGTATTGTGAGATGTAGTTTATTTGATCCTGTTTGCTAATATTACTCTTGATATTAAAAACCTAGAAAATCGTGAAAACAGTATTAAAAGTATTACATATTTTTTAAATAAATTATGATAGCTTCTTTTCACTTCAAAAACATCCCCCAACATATAAAATGCCTGGGATTGGAGTCCTATATGGTAACCCTATGTATGAGTGGCTTGTAGAGTTATGTGTGGGCTGAGGCAGGAAGTGTAGATAAGCTGATAACAATGAAAGGTCAACTACAAACTGCACATCCACATAGTGTGGCCCTGCTTCCGCTGCCTCACATCCAAACTCAACTTTTCCTTGGCGCATTAAATAAAATATTATCAGAATTTGCTTTATTCCTATAAAAGTAAAATGATAATATTTACTAAATAAATGACAGGAATAAGCAGCTAACAAAGGCAAATGTAACAATTTAATTTCCTTAAAAAGTCTAAAAATGTATTTGCATTGGACATGTAGCTGACCTTGAATCTTATCACTAACCTACAGATAACACTGGTTGGGCTAAATGGTCTTAGAGACAAGAAACTTCTCCTTTAAACTTAAACCACGCTATCAAAATATTTTACCCATACCTAATAAATATGTGGTTGTAATATCAGCAATATAAGATAAATACATCACTTCATTATTTGGTAGTATCAAAATAACACATTAACAATTTACATTTAAAAATCAAACTCATCTTAAAATCAACTCAATAAATTACAATTTTTAGTTGTAAGGCCTTACAATAATTTGTTTATTCTTTAAAAAATATTAACTTTTCGGTTTTTTTACGCCAACAGAAGCTTATTTTGCAATATAGTTTTGAGGAATAAATTTATGTTCAAGGGAGGTTACCATTTTTGTCCTTAGTGATTAACAATTGTTATTGATTAAGAACAACAACAAAACTTACCTCTACTGTAATTTGACTGCCTATTGTCCCATTGGGCTTGTGCATTAATACCTGGAAAAGACAATAAATATCAATAATGGTTGGCGCTCAAAGGAATAATGCGAAAAATAATCCTACTGGCGACTGTTATCTGTTCATAATTCTTGATAAAATGGTTTTTGGCAATTCAGATACCCACTGTAAGCCTTTACAGTTCATCGGTTTACCTTAAGTAATCTTTATAGCACTAGTTCAGCTACTTTAGGGCTAAGTTCCCACGGTTTTGAACTTAACAGACGAGTTTTGAAATGAATAACGCCTTGGGCTCATCTCGCTCCCATTTCCCCATGACCCTTATAAAACAATCTCTTTGTACAAAGTGGATTAACTGTGACAGGTCACAAACAACTATAAAAACAGTATAAATACAAAACGTTTGAATCTGTATTTCAATTTCTATTTTCAGATGACACATAGAGGTTATTATTTCACAAACAGTAGATAATCTACTGATTTATGGCTTGAACAGAATGCCTGAAATTAAAAACTGCTTGAGTTACTGCTTGACTTAAATTAATTTAATACTTCTTTTTTGAAATTTTCATATGTCAATTCCTTTGTTTTTAAGTCTAATTTGTTAAATAAATACTTTTCTTGAAATTTCTTGTATATTTTTCTTGATGTGACTATATTTGATACATTTTTATCTCAAGTATTTTTTTTCGTGTACTATATACTTATGAATTTCTATATTTTTCTTATACTGTAATACATTTTTCTTTGCGTGTAATGCCAATTGATATATGTATATTGATGGTAAAGTCATTATTTCAAGTGCAATGAAATATGGCTTGAATGAAGTTCTTGGTTTTAATTTGCACATCATCCTTATTGGCCTTTTTTGTAATTTAAATAATTTTTTGAATACGCTTGACCCCATAATAGAGTGCCATAGCTTAGATGGCTATAAATGTATGTATAGGCCCTAATATATAATTTATAATTTTTCAGTTTTAGGGATGAGTCGATACCAAAATTCATCGATTCTCGATACCGATACCGATACCAGAAAAATCGATTCTCGATTCTCGATACCGATACCATCGATACCTACGGTTTTGTAGTACCTATAGTTGTTAAAACTATTGTTAAAAACCGTTAAAAATGAATGTTACCATCTAAAATTATTTAGTAGTATTTTGTAGTTAATTTCAAATAAATTGTTTAATGCAATTTTTTACATAATTTAATGTTAATTTCACTAGTATGCTATAGTAATATAGACAAATTTATTATAAATTCATAATGGGGAAAAACTTGGTAATCTTGCCGCCGACCCAGACACTCCCTGTGCCTTTTAGAGCGAGGGTAAGCGGCGGGAGCATCGCTTACCGTGTACTTCGTAGGGCAGGTAAACGGCGGAGGTATCGATGGTATTGGTATCGACATTGAACGAATGAATCTCAATACCGATACCAATGTCCAAGAATCGGTGGTATCGAGAATCGGTATCGAGAATCGACTCATCCCTATTCAGTTTTTACGATGCTGGAAAGTCTTTTTAGAGAGAATAATCCTTTAGATACTTTTGAGGATGTCAAATTTATATGGTCATGCCTACTTATTTTTTAATTAATAAGAATTCCTAAAAATGTTAATTTTGAATTATCATTGAGATAGTTTATTCCTGATTTAGTTTTAAACCTAATATCTTGAATTTTATCATAGTAAAGTGACAGTTTTTCGAAGAGCACCAGTCATTGATCATGTTTGTACTTTTCAGTAAATTCTCTAATTCTTCATGGTTTATCAAATGCTTTAAATTATTTAGAATTAATTTAAGTAGTACCAGTACTGAACTTTGAGAGACCCTTAGATTAATTGTTTTCCATTCATACATATGGATTTGTGTTGTTTCAATATATTTTGACTTTGGTTTCTGTTATCTAAATAAAACTTCAAGTGTTTTCCTTTCACTCCCCTCATTCTTAAGATTTTAAATTGTTGTTCTAATAATACTCTATGATTTATACCGTCACACGTGCTGTTAAGTCCACGTACAATACTTTGAACTTCGGTATTAGTAGTAGGGATCATGCACTTATTTTTTTATATGCATTTTTTAAATTTGTAAAACAATTAGCAGCTTTTTCTTCATTTGGTCTAAGGTTAAGTTTGTCAGATTTAAGAAGTAATTATATAGTTGATTTAAAATGTGGCATTAAACGGTTACTGATTTATTAAAAAAAAGTCAAGCTGAGGATTTACAATTTTCCATATCGCTTTTGTCTTCAATTTGAGATTTAAAATATAATTATTATTTGTATTGGCCTTAGTTTTCTTATAAATTTTCAGCAGGGAGCTTTGCATTTTATATTGTTATATCTAAGGTACATCCGTAAGGTTAACACTGACAATTGCCAAGTCCAAGTTGGGTCGGGCTCTAAGTTTTTAGGTAATAACTTGAATCTTCCTTGGGTTAACCTGATTGCGAAGTTTTATCTCAATTGGATGAATGGTGTAGGATCGCATTAAGGACAAAGAAACAAATATACAAAGAAACAATGATATCTTTATGTCAATAAATATTTTTCTTTTTGTATCTTTGTTTAATTTAATTTATGATTTCTGATACTATTCATCCAAATGCGATGAAACGTTGCATGGTCATTCAGGTTAATGCTAGGATGGTTTCAATAATTTAACATCATTCTAAATTTTGAGGAGTAAATATTTTATTTTGGTTTTCATGGTAATAACATTTATACTGCTGAGAAAAGGAAAGAAAATCAACGGACCAAGACACAAGATGCAATCTTAGACACGGGAAACAGAGTTGTTTGAAGTTACGTGGTTGCCAACAATTTAACGAGGCAAAAAACAACCGAATAAAAACAAATAAAAGTACTAAATAAAATTACAGAAAACGATGATTAGTTTGTAGCTTTCTTTTAAACCACTTGATTGTCCACTATTTATTTTTATGGACGATAATGCCCAAGCGTGAAAAAATTATTCAGGCATTAATTATTGCATAGTGTATATAGGGGTATATAAATCAATAGATAAAATTATAAATTTATAATGGTCTTTATCATATAATTTATCTCCTAGAATACACGATTAACAAAATCCAATTACCACAGAGGTGCGATAAGAAAATAAGGATTACGTCACAAATAAACTAATATTAATAGTAGCATCTTTTCACATCATTATTAATAATCAAAGTGAATACAAATGACACACCTCGACCTCATAATCAAATGTGACTAGATATTTTAAATTAATTATGAAATATACAGTAATATTGAACTTTTGTTAGTACACTCATATTGATTTAGTTATGGGAATATAAATGACCATAACTAAACAACCCTATAAACCTGTAGTTACATGGCATTTAATAAGAAAACTTGGGAATGGGGGTTCTAGGGATGATAAAATATATGAAAAACTGTCTCTTCTATTAGAACTGTCTTATGATGAACTCGGAGAAGACTGGCTATATCTATTTCCAGACGCCACATTTCCAAAATCATCATACAAGATACTGTGCTTAAAAAATAAACAATTTTTAGGGGTGAGACTGGATAGTAATTTGTCATGTGACCTCAAGGTAAAACATCTAGAGATGAGCATAATTTTACACGAGTTTTGGAAGTGAAACGCTTTATATACATTTTTTTCTTGCCGTATATGTATTTATATATACATCTATCGAGTAATTGAGTTGTGGATCATTGCATTTGCTTTTACGTATATTAGAGAGTTAATTTATGATTGAAACCTAAACACATAAATGTTAAGAATTTATGTGTTTAATACAAAAAATTAAAGCTAAGCTTTCTATAGCTTACAACCCTATAAACCTACAGTTACATGGCATTTAATAAGAAAACTTGCTAATTACTTCACATAAAATAGAAACCAACCAATACCATCACAGTAGCGCGGCTCAAAACGCATCGTGGCCGCAGCGGCACGGCGGGCCACGCCGTGCCACGACCAGTGTCACACGTTCAAAAGTCACCTGTACGTCGCTAATCATTGACCTTATATCTCACCTACCAGACATAATAAAAATGTACGAGTATGTAATTCTGTACACTATTCAATTCGGCATCTTTTAGGCACCACACCAAGTGTGTAGGACAATATCCTGTGCACTTTAATCAAGACAAAATCCCAAGAGTTTAAGAGTTTGAAATTTGTACACGTTTTACATTGTTTGTTTTAGCCTAATAAACCCAATTATAAACAAACTAATTACTACATAAGTTATTATTTTCTTAAATTAAATTAAATTACAAAATGAACAAATCAAAAATTAGTACTCTACGTCAATTAGGTGTCACTGTATTACCATTTTACGAAAAGCCTACCTAAATCCAACATGGCGGAAGCTTTTTTCCAAAATGGCGGCTTTCTGCCACTCAGATTTTCGCCGATTTTTAGTATGATATTGAGGATGCTTTTGCTTTTGCTGATTTTTTGAGGTTTATCAACGAATTGACTGGCCTATTATATATAATTTGACAGTATAATATGCTTTCAATTAAGATTTTTTGTAATCTTTGCTAATCATCTCCCTGATCTAATGAAACGTTGATAAATTAAATAAAGAAGGAACTTAAATTTTATGTACAGTGTTGATGTACCAAAATTTATTGTATTTATAATGGGACCAAAATAAATAGCTGTACCCAGACTAAAAACAAATTTAAAAACTAAAAGTTAGGCCCTACCTAACTTTCACCCAGTTATTTCCTCGACTTGCATACTTCTGTCTGTACAATAATCTCCGAAACATTTTAAGGCAGAACAATGAAAATCAGTATGAAAGTTAACTTGATAGTAGCCTTACAAATATCTTCAAAATTTGGGTTTATACCAAAATTAATTTCAAAATGAAATTTAAAATATTTTATGTTTAAGAATTTTAAAAACTGATAAAACATTATTAGGACATAAAATGTGTAAATCATTATAAAAAAATTGGTTTTTATTCAGTCAATAATTTATCATGCATCTAAAGTTTCTCAAACTCTATGCTACAAATTTATTCACCCTTGATTTTGTACTCAATAGTTTTTAATTGTTAAATCTTATTAGTATTGGTTATTATTGATTTTAGATTCAATTTGTACTTTTTGAAATAATCAATGGTTAAAACCAGTAGGTTTACTGAGTTATCACTATTTTGAACACTTGTCAAGTTGGCTGCAAGTGATAATCTTAAGAAGGATAAATCATCACCTTGAAGGGACAGGGAAGGATCATTTGAGTTGAAGGACAGGAAATATTTGCGGAGAGGGGGAGAGAACTATTGTTGGACCATGTGTCAGTTGGTCACAGATGTGTGCCAGATGTGTCTATCTCATACTCTTCTATCACCCATTCTCACAGTCAATGACACATTCCTCCACACTCTATGCCCCACACTGCTAAGATGAGATACTTTATTGTTCACAGACTCTCCTATCCTTGTGTTAGATTAAACTTAAAAGTATAATACTCAAAAAAGACATAAAGCTGTCAAAAAATAAAAATAAGTCATTTTACAATATTCATACAATAAGATTTATCAACAATTATTCAATTGTATAACAAAACCAACTTGTCATTGTTGTAAAAGTGAACTTAGGACAAGCAAAAGCAATAATATAGCTGATGCTATTGTTACTATGACATCAGTAGTATCAATTTGACACTACTGAATTTTAGATTAAAATACAACTGTCACATTGTTACTTTATAATGAAAACTTTGATGGTCTTTGGGGATTAAATTTGTTCAGAGGCCATTAGGGATAACATTTCTTCAGGGTCTTTTAAATTGTTAACCAATAATGCACAGCCTAAAAGTTAAGTTTCAGAAATAAAAGTAAAAGCACAACCAAAAAGTCATGGATAAAAGTGTATCTCTACAATATTACATGATTAGTAAACTACAGACTACACACGTTAGCCAGAGCTATGGAGTTTTCACAGGGATTGCTTCATTCATTTTAGTATATGACATCAATTTTTAACATTTTACCTAAAAGACGGTTCAGATTTACCTAAACCGAAAAACCTGGTCCCATAGACCTTCAATATTTCTACATTATTTAATGATTTTCAAAAAACATATTACTAAAAAAAATATTTCCTTAGTTGTACAGTATTTAATGCACAACTCCATCGAGGAGTTTATGTGTTTTGTATTGTTTTAAAAACAGAAACATAAACTTAATAAAATTTAAAATTGTGTACAACGAAAAACCCGTCTGTTAGACAGTCTTCCATTTAAGCCAATGCATTGGGGTCTAACGCCTACAGAAAGATCCTGCCTCTCAGACCGGTAGTTGTTACAAATATTTATATGGAAAAAAAACACTTGAGGAAACTCATTTTTTACGTAGTTTCATATCATTATTATTTAAATATTACCTCATATAAAGAGCAAAAGATGTGATGTCACTTACAAATGTCAGTTTTGCAAAGAAGAGGTTAAACTCTAAAGGACCAGTGGCGGACTAGGCACGTGCCTAGGGGCGACGCAGCGGCGGGCGCGTGGTAGTTAGCGGTGAAGATGACTTCCCTTCATGTCACGACCATGGAGACCTCGCGACATGACATGCAGAGGCAGAGATGCGACTGTGAGTGGCACTGTCAGTGTGTCATTACCAGTACCTGTGTTTCTAGTTACAGTCAAAGGTGGTGGCAGATGTTATTCATATTCAGATTTATTCTTGCCTCAACCACAAAATATATATATTTCTCAAAACTTATAAATACAAATTTAAAATAATGTACTCATATTGTACTATGACTTTCTTGGAAAAATGCATTAATAAGCGTGCCAATAATGGGAAATTGAATATCGCCTTTACGTTGAAATCCTTCCTTTTTTCGCGAAACACCAAGGGGTGGCCGGCCGAACAGGCCTAGGGGCGGCACCATAGATAAGTCCGCCACTGTAAAGGACAAAACACTTATCATTGAGTAAAGCTAAGTTCAATGTTAAAAACTCTAGAAATTTCAAAATATAAGTTACAAAAATACATATCCCTTTAAAATAAATAATAACTTATTATTTAAAGCAAAAACACATTTAGGATATTAAAACGTACATTTGTTCAAATAAAACAATACAAATTATAAATTATCTCCTTTACTTTTATAAACTTTTGTTTTAATCACAAAAAAAATTGTTAAAATTAGTAAGCATAAAAAGAGACTTACTGGTAAAAGTGATGATTATAGTAAAAGAGACGAGGCACAGTTGATGAGCTGCCACCGCCATCCCTAAGTGAAGGACCTGGAAAATAAAACATCTGTTACGTTTGCTCCTCAGCTAGACATATTTGGGGCCGTCCATAGTCTGAACAATCCTTCAGGATTTTTCACCAAACCTTCCCCCCCTTTTTAAATCTCTCTCAATCATGCCCCTCCCATCCCAAAAAAATTACTAAATCGTTTAATTACAATATAAATACAGTATTTAACGTTGGTTTTCCTAACCAAAATTGTCTAAAAAAACAAAAAACAAATAAGAGCACACAACACACCCTGATGCTACACAACTTGGAACAAACCTGTAAAACAGCCAATTATATAACATGATCATTACAAATGATAGTTTTCTTCTCAAGTTTTAACAGACGATTTTGATGTTTCTGTGTTATTGTGGGGTTTTAAATTGACTTTATGTTTTGTATTTGATTTGATCCAGATAGGTTGATTATCCAAACATCCACTGGCAATAACCAATTAGGTCAGGTGATCTACTTTCTATCACTAACAATTAGGCCTCGTTGTGATTTTAACCAATAATTGTTATTGTACTATAACATTATAACATATAATACACTGCATTAGTTGTTTAACCTTAAAAAACTATATATTATCATTTCAATTGCCTCTTAATCACGATCTATTACATTTATTTAATTTGACTACATAACGTTTTAATTTAAAAGATTAGGCTAATTGTATTTATAATTTTCTGGCTCGAGTTTCTAGTTTGTTTTTAAGATGTTATAGAACAGACTGGTTGGCCGGACATGACCGGAAATCACACCAAAAGAGATGACGGTATTTCTTTTTAAATTAGACCAGTTCTCAGGGATTATCAGAACTAATTAGAGCATTGATAGCAAGATAAGCAGGTCACGCCCCGGCCTACTGAGCGTTTCATTCATCTCTGCGCAGGTCAAATTCCAACAACGCAGGAAACTGCTGAGCCTACAAATCTCTCAATTCCTCAAAAGATACTGCAATAGTTTTTGACACAAATCATGGTTAATATCCTGAGATTTTTTATAATCCTTCGGTAACTTATTGATCAACAATAAAATTCTTGCCAGTATTTCTAATATTTTTAAATCAAGGCAGTGAATTGTTATAAATATTGTTTTTAACCATGCAAAAACAACATTTATGAACCATTAATTCAATTGGACTATGGATTAATTAAAACTTTGGTGGACGTAAACATGTTAAATTAATACTTTTTATATTACAAGAACTATAGACTATACCGTGAAGAACACTAGATATAATAAGTATGAACGTAACTAAATCTTGTCAGCGTTTGTGAGAGTTGTCTATCGACCACCCTATGGTCTTATTGGAAATGAACATAGACAACATACAATAATTGTGTAACCGCTTGTTAATACCGTTTTTTTTTATACAGTTTGCTTCTATTTTCCCATGCAAAGTTTGGTTGAGAGATTTGTTTAAATTCGCATTTGCTATCTAAATTCCTTTGACAAAGAATACTGTGCGTATAAAATTAAAATCAATACTATTATCATTGGCTAGGGTGTCCATAAATGTTTTGGCCCAAAACAGGATGTAAAAGTAAGGGGTGAGGGAAGGGCCATAGGAGTGGGAAAATAGGGGTGTTCGGGGTATTTTTTAAATAATTTTAAAGATAACGGGCTTTGGTTAGTTTTATGATGAAATTATGTAAAAACTTAAGAGCCTGTCAACCTTTAACTAAAAGGCTTTAGAAATGTTGTAAACAAAGTTAAAACAAATACTGTAGCCTAGTTATTAGTGAATTTCCTATGGAAAATTAACTATTAGCATGACCCGCACGGTGAAACTTAAGCCCAGGACCACCATAGAAGTTCCTAACGTGACCCCCTGAACACGTTTTGGGGGTCGTTCAAAATTGTGTGTGTGTGTGTGTGTGTGTGTGCGTGTGTGTGTGTGTGTGTGTGTGTGTGTGTGTGTGTGTGTGTGTGTGTGTGTGTGTGTGTTTGCACTCTAGCGGTCACATTTTTTGTCCGATTTACTTCAAATTTGGTAGGGACGTTCCTTTCTATTATCAGTTGAACAAGTTTGTTGGGCAAAACAATCGGAAAACTCTAAACCCCTTTTTTTAGGATTTTGGGCCCAAAAAGGGTCAGGAAAGCCCCGGATGTAACATTAATGCAAGTAAATATATGGGATTTAGTGAGGCGAAACTTTTAAGCCCTCTCTCGTTATTCTAGCATAAATGTTTACCGAGTTATTAAAGAAAATGTGTATCGACCAAACACAGTACGTTGTCTTATGGGGGTTTTATATTACAAAAGCCAATTATTCATTTGTTGGTGTACTTTCATCATCCTCAGCAACCTCATACCTACTTTCAAGCCTGACTGGACCTTCTCCTAACCTTATAATGCGCAAAATTGTACTCCCAGCATTGCAGGTAAATAAAACCAGGAGCATCAGAACAGCCAAAAAATCAATGTTTTCAGATTTCAATTAAATATGGAATAAATGTAGGTTTTTACACTGATTTTGAGTTTTAAAAGTTAGTTATGTGGAAATTCACTTCCCTCACGTCAGCGTGCTGCGAGCGAACTCCTTTATATTTTATTAGTGACACAAACCAGAATATTGATAACTGATTAATTCACTTAATACTTAACCTAACTTAGCAGTTAAAACTGAACTGTATAAACTTACATTAGGCCCTTTACCGAATTTGTAAATTAACAACAAACCATTTTCAAATGGTTTTCAACACGGTAATACAGCTTCAGATAAAGGTTCAATCAATGTTGTTTATTTGAGAGTCCTGTCTTTCTGATACATTCCGTAAACATACGAGCCTATGCCGTGGCTAACGTGAGCAACCAGCAGTCAACAGATGCATTTTCGCGCAAAAGTCAACGTTAAAAAAAATTACAAAACTTTACTCTTTAAATTTGTAGCAAAAGCAAATCCTAGTAAAACTGTGTTTTATAATACAGTAAAATTATGTTTCGATATTTAAGAATCAATTTTCCACTCATTGATGAAAAACAGAACATTTTCTGAAACCGATGGGACTCCCTTAGAAGTCTGAAATAACGGGACTGTCCAACTCAAACAGGATGTTTGGCCTAGCATTGACATACTACCTAACATCTGATGTATCTTGATGTGTATGAAATTTGTTCATGATATTTTCATTTATTTTATGATTAAAAATTACATCAATTCACAAACAAACTTTTCAAGATAAAAAAAGAGTTACACGAGTTATTTGTTCCTTTAAATTTGTGTTGGTACTTTGGTATTATACGGATGCCACTATTTTTGGAGGTTAAATTTTTACCGGATACAAAGGATAACTACATAATTCGAAAAAACGTACTTTTATTGACTTACTGTACAAATTTTACATCATTCTGATGAGCGGTCTTTGTGTTGTGCCTCCCAAAAGGCAGCGATGTCCGCTAGGATCGTGTTGAATGCGTCGCCGCCGCTAGCAGCCAGACCCGATCGCCACAGGTACTCCGCCAAATATACAGCGCGCTGCGGCAGTTATGTTAGGATGGGTTATCATAAAAATACGTACGGTTTCCTCTTCATTTCGAGGTAAATCCCACACCAAAAGAACGTCACTCATTATGAAAACAAGTGTAACGTAGTGCACGGCAATAAATCACTCATGACACTGACCCAGATACACGCGGTGACAGGTGATGCGCGCGCTCCGGTCAACGACCTGACCTTGGCCTATTTGGAGGGGGTTTGGCGGCCGGAAGTATGACTCATCAGGTATCATTCGATTCGTAACAAAACAAGGAAAGTCCTACAATCATTTTTATGATAACCCATCCTAACATAACTGCCGCAGCGCGCTGCATAAGGGTGGCATCCGTATAATACCAAAGTACCTTTGTGGTTTATTTATAATCTTTAAAAAATTCATAGTATTATCCTGACGATCCGATCTCAACAACCTTCGATAATGTATTTCTTCTGTTTCGTTAACTCAAAACATATGGAAAGACTATTATGGAACAAGTGGCCTTTAAAGGTTTTTCTCTTCTAAAAATTGTTGTTCGGATCAAATTAAGGCCACATGTAAGCCTTCTGAACAAGCAAGATTTGCAATTTGCATGCAGGTCATTCAATAAAATGAACCTAGGTTTAGGTAATAATCCTAGGTAAGAAATTAGCACATTATTCAAATAAATTTATGATACACTCTTACTACTTACAGAGCCATCGCCATCGCTTATGTGGTTGTCAAAGTGAAATAACGGGTTGACTAGACAACCTTAACCATTTTAACCAGCATGCCTTTTTTATTTATTGAGTTTAAAAGTTGTATACTTATATATGAATGGGAGAAAAAAACAACAACAATTAATTAAAACTAGTATAACCCTTTCTTAATGTGCCAATCCTCCTAAAGAATGATACCTCCTTCCCAAAATTCTTCTTTTACCCTCTCAAATTAAAACTTCAATTGAACACAACCTCTTGCTTCACATATATTCAAAAACACTAGGAACAAGATTCTACAGTATGGACATTTCCACGCCAACTACCGAGTAAAATTAAAATTCCTATTAAATTAATAGACCTGTATATAAAAAGGATGTTTCTCAAAAAGAAATTAATCAAATACCAGCGTGGTTAGTTTTTAAGGTTTCAAAGACAACACTTTCAAATCCTCTTTTATTTTATAATGCGGTACAAACAAATTTCAACCCTAAGTTGTAACCCTAATAAGTACTGATAATTGATAATGATATAAGATGATAGTTACATGTAACACAATAAGTAAAAGTTACAAATGGACATGCCATACAAAATAAATAAATGATGCTCTACCAGGGACAAATTTTGGTAGCCTACATCAATTACTTATACATTTTATTGTACACGTCATGAGCCAAATGAAAAGGCATTTTCACCATTCAAAGGTAGTGTACCTAAATTTACCATATTTTTGCTAATTTCTGTAAAATATTAGATTGAATCCTACTAAAGAATCAAAGACGAAAGCACTGCTGCCTGCACAAGTGTCAGCCATAGTAAACAGCTGCTATTTAAAACATTAAAGACAAAAAATCTGTAACCAACAAGTAAAATTTACAAACTATACTTATCAATGTGTGATTAAAGCAATGTGAAACAAAAGATAATAGTCACTTGTAATTGGCATATGGAAATATATTGCAAAAAATCTTTAATTTTTCAACCAAAAACTAAGGGTGATGGCAAAGATCTCTGTGTGTATGTAATGTTATGAAATTGTTATTTATGGCCCAGATTCTTCATTTGCTACTGCAGACTGTCATCATTGGCGATCTACCATGAACTGGCAAGAAAATTGCGGTAAATTTGAATGTAGCTTTTTCACACTCAGAGGGAAGTATAAAAAAGTGACTGGAAACTCGAATTCTTGACAACGCCCCCTAACTATCTTATCATGAGAAAAAATTCTAGATTGTATTTAGTGATGTGGTGTGCCATCTGCAACACAATTATTTTATTCATGCACGTTTGGTATCAAATAGAATTGTTCTAAATAATATTGCAATTTTGAAATTTTGAATTAGGGGGATTTTTATTTTAAAATAAAAACAGTACGGTATTATACTTATACGTCGAGCCTAATCAAATTGGTGGAATTTTTAACAGAAAACAAATGATAATACAATTGAGATCCAATTACTGTAATAGTAAGTTATAAAATCGCAAAATAAACAGCAAAACAGTCTTAAAATTAAGGTCAATTAGGGCCTACGGTTGGTTGGTGGGGTAAAAACGATGACCTGTTAGGTTAGGTTGGGTTTTAGAGATTAAGGGTAGTCTTCTGGTTAGTTTATTACTTTTGTAATGGTCTAAGTTTGGATTTACTGCCAAGGCAGCCAGCACTTAATTTAAGTAATTAGTGTATTTGAAATGTTATATATATATATAATGTGTATTGTGGGGATATAAAATAAACTGTAGTTCTCTCCTGCTTTCATGCTCTTTGCTGGGAAATTTCCTGAATTTTCTAAATGAACAAATGTTATATCGAAAATCATGAAACGACAAGTACCACTTTTTATAAGTTACATCTTAGATTTTATGAGAACTGACAATTCCTTATGATTTTGTTCAGAGGAATAGGAAATTGAGACCCTTGGGTTCTGTCAGAGTTACCATTCAATGATTTGGGAAGGGGGAGGCGATTACGATCTGGAGCATATTAATTAGTTAGAAAATTAACATGGACCTTCCAAAAAGACAATAGTTAAGGGGAGGGAAAGTGGAAGTCTACCCAAAAAGAAAGGGAGCCTACTAGCCTACCAAGAGATTCCCCAAGGTCTAAGACTACATGGAAGTTTTTAATTACATTTACGGGTCCCATGCCATTGAGGTCCTCGGGACAGACTACAGAGGTAAAGGGGGCCCGTCATGGCTTTCTACAGCCCTACTGCAAGGCACAGATAGTGTAGGTACTGGATGAATGGTTTTCAATTGGTTTCAAAGTGAAAATTTAACACGATCAGTGCGGTGCGCCGGAGTTCCGGCAGTTGCATATGGAAACGAATGCAATTATCCTGAATATACACGATTAACGCAGTGAATGTGTTGAAACTAGTTATTACAGAACAAATGTGATAGTAACCCTGATAAATGAAACAAAAGGTAATCAGCACCAGTGTGTTACAGCTTAAAAACACGTTTATTTAAAGTTACAACATCTTACTTGCAACATTCTGAGTTTTGGACCCAGAATTTCATGTCTCTATACCTTTTACTGTAGCACAAAACCAAGATTTGATCGATGGTTTGCTCACACAATCACAAAAATCAGGTATATGGATGCACTTAAATGTTAGTGGCTAAATGATGTCTTGAGGAGCCTCTATTATCATGCTATACCAATAAGATCATTTGCATTCCGGATATTTACTTTATCGTTCATGATTTAGGCTCATGTTGGTGGACTCTGTGATCGTACAAGGCCTAAGCCTATCTATTTGTAAATCCCCCCAAATCTGTACTTTAATTGATCCCTTTCGGTACTTTGGTATTATACGGATGCCACTATTTTTGGAGGTTAAATTTTTACCGGATACAAAGGATAACTACATAATTCGAAAAAACGTACTTTTATTGACTTACTGTAAAAATTTTACATCATTCTGATGAGCGGTCTTTGTGTTGTGCCTCCCAAAAGGCAGCGATGTCCTCTAGGATCGTGTTGAATGCGTCGCCGCCGCTAGCAGCCACACCCGATCGCCACATGTACTCCGCCAAATAAACAGCGCGCTGCGGCAGTTATGTTAGGATGGGTTATCATAAAAATACGTACGGTTTCCTCTTCATTTCGAGGTAAATCCCACACCAAAAGAACGTCACTCATTATGAAAACAAATGTAACGTAGTGCACGGCAATAAATCACTCATGACACTGACCCAGATACAGGCGGTGACAGGTGATGCGCGCGCTCCGGTCAACGACCTGACCTTGGCCTATTTGGGGGGGGGTTTGGCGGCCGGAAGTATGACTCATCAGGTATCATTCGATTTGTAACGAAACAAGGAAAGTCCTACAATCATTTTTATGATAACCCATCCTAACATAACTGCTGCAGCGCGCTGTATAAGGGTGGCATCCGTATAATACCAAAGTACCTCTCTTTCAATAGGCCTATCCTGAGAACCTGGCTGAAGACAAAAAATGTCTATTCAATTACCGGTACAAAATACTCAGAAAGAGATATGAACTTTTATTAGAAGCAGAAATACCTATTTGTTTTTATTATTTTTAGTACTTAGTTTAGTTTTAAGTTCTTTTAACACTGACTGTATGTTCTATCATAATATGTATGATGTGATGGCATGAAATATGTATGAAACTTTTTTTGTCCTTGTAACTTTTTTCAGGACAAACCAACTCTTCTTGGACCTCCAACACGATTTTAGACAAAACAGATCCACTGTGACTGCTGTAGGCGAACTTGTTACAAGAGTGCAATCAGCTTTTGAATTATCTGAATCGCCTTCTTTGACGCTCATAGACCTTAGTAAAGTGTTTGATTGTATCTCCCACAAAATGCTAATCAACAAACTGGAACGCTATGACATAGGGGGCATAGTTCTGGAGACACTTAAATCATACCTTCTAAATAGACAGCAAGTGATTTCTCTTGGTGGAGCGCAGTCGCTACCTCGGAATGTATTACATGGGGTCCCCCAGGGCTCGGTACTTTACTTGGTCGCAATAAACGACTTAGAACTCTATGGCACAGCCCTAAGATTTGCGGACGATACTACCATCTTTTCGTCTGGAAATAATACTGCCTTAGCGCTAGATGTAGCCGACACACTGTTTGGGGAAGGAAAGTCTTGGTTTGCAGCCAACAAGCTAAGGCTCAATACCAACTGAGGATAAGACCCAGAGGCTTATTTGTACTCTTAGCCATCATGTTCTAAACCAGAACAGTGTTACTCTCCTTGGCTTTACAATCGACCAAAAACTAACCTGGGCAAACCATGTCGAAACAGTCTGTAAGAGATTGGTCAGGGTTGTCTACCTTCTGAGGAAGTTGACTTGTCTGGTCAATTAACATTATCTAATCGTAGTGTACCATGCACTCTTTCACAGTATCTTAAGTTGTGGACTCCTACTTTGGGGCCATGCGTCCACATGTATTGAAGTTTTGAAACTGCAGAAAAAAGCTGTAAGAACCATAACCTACAGTAAACGACTGGACCACTGCTGTAAACCACGTTTTGTCAGCACTAGAATCCTAACTTTATAAAGTCACTATATCTACCTATCGGCCACACATGTCAAATCTAACCTACATCAATTTTCCGCAAGAAACATCTTTCACAGTCATGGTATAAGGCATCGCCTGGACATCAACATCCCCTTCTGCAGGCTGTCAAAAACCAAAAACTCTTTCCCGACACTTTCTTTGAAGATTTACAATCACCTACCGTCATCGGTGAAAAGCTTAGAAGTTATGGCCTTTTGCACTGCCCTGAAAAATTGGCTGAAGAAGAAGCCATACTATAATCTTGAAGAGTTCTTTGAAGACTACTTGTTTGGTATGGTCTAATCTACCGCCATAAGTTATCTTTTCAATATTTTCCATCCACGGAAGTCAAGTCTTAGTTATCATTTTTTATAGTTTTAGTTTAGTGACACAACCTATCCGGCACTGCTGGTCTCGGAGACGAAGGAGGTAGTTCAGGTAATTCATGAAATAAATAAATATCACAATCTCCAGAACAGGATATGGATCAGATTAAATAGTTGAAAAAATAGATTGGATTAACACTTTAAAAGCTTAAAATACAATCTGGCATAAGTTGAGCTGCCTAGTTCAGCCCCTTAACCTAACCTATATTAACCAAACCTCCCAAATATTTATATATTATACTTAGCCTATGAGTTATATTATGATTATGTGATTGCAACTAATGAAAACAGCTAAGAAACAAATAAACTAAACCGCAAAACTGCTCTACTAGCATAATTTTACCTGCGATGAGTAAAAATGAATCCTTTTCACGGAGTTTCAAAACATAACCTTTGTTCCTCCAAAGTTAAAATGTAACCTTTTGTTTCACCAAGTACTTATCTGTTTTTAACTAAATTAGTAACTGTTTAAGGCAATTATTACATAACGTATTACTGAAAACTACAAAACATTACATTATGATAAATAGTAATGATTAGTGAAGTTGTAATTTTTTAAAGGGAAGGTGAATAACCTCTTACAAAGCAATATTATTATTATCAACACCTGTTTACATTTTGATAGAGCAAATGAACAGGTGTTGTTTGTAGGCGAGTATAAGTTAACTACTTTTACCAACCTGATTAAAGTCCTCGATAAATACAATCCGTCACAGCACACGCGTTATCTCCCTCATTCGGAATATTTAATGGTACTTGTCGCAAAAATGATATTTTCTCCGAGCTCAAGACGACAAAAAATAGCGAGGCTCGGTTGTGGCGCAAGGCACAAGCCCCATTGAAAGGAACTGAGAAGGCGTGTCTTCGTTGCTCGTGGGAGGCGGCCAGCTCTCATCTGTTATCTTTTATCTCTTCCTTCCCTTCTTCCGCCCTGGATGGGGCAGATTTTACTAATACACAGATCACTTGGATCACTTTAATGCAGATTTAACACGTTATTTCGTTCAACTCAGGTAATGTAATTGATTTTAAAATGCCATGTTCATTAAAAACGTAAGCTAAACAACTGAATTTTATTGTTTTAAAATGTCAAATGAAATCGAATATGCGGATCATAGAATTTACATGGAATGTATGTATTATTATTAAAAGGGTCCCAATATGACTAAATACCCCAAGCAGCAAACCTGCATACCCAAGGAATTTCCTATAAATAAACTTGAACCTCAAAACCACATGATACCACTTACCGAGTTACATAACAAATATTCAAAAATAAGTGAATAATATAAGTCTATTAATAAGAATGATTTATTATTCATAAAAATAACACGATGTCCGTCAGGGATCTTGGGGTAGAGGTACTACCATCCTTGAGTTGTGAGGCCCATGTCGAAAGGGTTTGCTTGCAAGCTGGTAGGGCTCTGGGACTTCTTGTTCATTCCTCAAGACATCTTTCCCAGTTTCGTACACTTAGAACCCTGTACTGTTGTAATGTGAGACCTTTGTTGGAGTACTGCTCCGTAGTATGGGCTCCTCATCAAGTCACTCTTCGTGATCGTCTCCAGGGGATTAAAATCAGATTTTTGAGACTGGTGGGATTCCGTGTCGGCTACCGATATCTTGAAGTTCCGTTGAGCGAGATATCCGATATGCTGAATCTTCCGAGCTTGCAAACCAGACGTGATGTTCAAGATGTGGTTTTCCTCTACAAGCTGGTTAATGGACTTGTGGACTGCCCCTATCTGCTTGAGAGGATTTACTTTCATGTTCCTTCTTCTACAAGATCCAGAGACCTGTTTGCACGGAGGCAATATAGTACCAACTACGCCCAGCAGTCAACTTTAGCTCGCATCCAGCATCTTGGCAACGTGTTTCACCGCATGTGGACTTTTTTGCCTCCAGTGATTGGATTGTCAGGCGCCGGGTTGTTGCCTTGCTCTGAATTGTGTTCTTCTTATGGTTTTTGTTCCTGTGAGATGAGAGTTCTTTCATTTTGGTTGTATTAGTTGTTGTCGTTTATATAAGTATATATTTGTATTGTACATTAGTTGCTACTATGTTGTTTATTGTTATACCAAGTTATATTTGTATTCTTTTGTTACTATGTTGAACAAGGGAAACACTTTATATTTATTTGGCTTTATTTTGAGCATTAGGAATGATTAATTATTGTAAAATGGTTATACCGTGTATGAATAAATAAATAAATAAATGTCTAAATACGCAGGTTTGCTGCATCGGGATCACAAACAATGATTGGAGGGTTTATGCTAATATCAATACAACACTAACAGATAAAGCCACATTCCAGTTTTTATTAACATTTTATCACAAATAAGCAATATATCAAATTGAACTGAATCCTCATAAGAATTGTATTAGACAAAGGGCCAGATTTATACATAGGCATACACCTAGGGGCCCGCACTAGACAAAAATCACAAAAGGGACGATGGAAGTCGATTCGAGTGGAAGTCGATCCAAGCGGAACTCGATCCGCCCTCCAAACCGGTGGAAATGCGTCCGGGTGGAAATCCGCTCGGGCGGAATCCTGTCCGAGGTTCGACATGTTTTAGCCAATAGCGGAGCAGCGGCCCGCCCCTCTCACGCCATTAGACCCTTACCCTGTCACCGCCATTGCTCTCCCCACCCCTTGACGTTAACAGTATTGCCAATATGCTCAAGTTGAACTGTCGTACAGTCACATCTATACGAACATACGCTTGATTTTAATGATGTAAAGTAAACTCAAGAGTTTATTATAGTTGTTATGCAGTTTAACGGACAGACGGGATGCATTATAATTCATATTTATAAATGGTAATACATTAGGGGTGTAACGACAGAGATGAACTTAGCGAATAGTAGATTTATTCATTGCTCTTTGTAAGATAGTCCGCTTAGGTTGTACAAAAATTAATACTTAAAGTAAATTATAAAATTGAGAGCACTTGGCAATAGTGAGAGGTTACTACTGATCACTTGATTGGAGAGTTTAGGATCAGAAATAATTTAATGCTACGTTTCTGATCAATAACAAGTATAATATAAATCAAAATATAAAGTTACAATAATTTGATAATTATGAACTCCTGTGAATGTTTTCTGAGATTATTTGATTGGTATTAGTATATTAAAATATCTTTCCTTTATCAATGAATTAACTATTACAATTATTTTGTATACATATGAATAAAAGTTGAATTCATGTGTAATGTAAACTGTCTAATTAAATGCAAATTAATGAATGGTTGCTTTTGAGACATTACTCTTATAATTATAAATTGTATTACACTTCTGTGATTTTAATATTAGTACTTGAACGAACTATATAAAATTAAATGCAAATCTAAGAGTTGTTTCATATTTTCTGCATTGAGCTAAATCATGTAATTAATTTAAAAGGTTGAAAACATAATGTTATTACTAAATTCACCAGTTCATTGTTAGAGAATGCGTTTAAATAAATTTAGAAGAGTTACTTTCCCAAAGATTCATTAGTTTGTTAGAAATTGTAAGGGAAATGATTTTAGGGAAATTTAAAGTCTCTTACATCTTTATTTTTGTAGATTTGTCAATGTATTAAACCACTAAACAGATGCTTAAATACGATAGATAGCACATTAAAAAATAACCTTATTTAAACTATTAGACTATAGAAACTATGATCAAATACTACATATTTATCTGTCTTTCCACGTCCCAACACGACTTAGAGAAATACAATCTGTCCATTTATTTTATATGGTATCGTTTAATATCGTATGTAATGTCGGGTTAGAAAATGAACAACTTCCTAGGCAGTTTTATTACTTGAAAATGCATTGTCAACATATTTTTTAACATAAATCTAAACTAGCTGATGTTCCGTTCTCCACACGGGGATCTATAAGGCATGGAGCCAGATGTTTTAAAAGTGTACTAGTGGCTTACAGGGGCTATAGCCCCTAAAATATGGGTTTTGTGTGAGTGGATAATCACAGAGCTGATCATTAGTTCATTTTTATTATTAATAAAAACACTGTATATGATATTTCCATAAGAAAATCGTTAGATCTTTGACGTCTTTGGCGTAGCCCACTTAATTTTGGGCATTTCTGATATTTGTCCCACCGTCCTTGGCCCTCAAGCTTTAAAATGAATCGTCATAAACTAACTTAACTTCTTCCTAGCTCGAGATATTTCGTGGGAACCGATTCGCTTACGGAATTAAATATTTAGATTTACATTGTAAATCAACTGACTAACTAAATAAAACAAATCTCCATAAGATTAAAATTATAACTTTGAAAGCATATGGGGCTAAGCTCTGAGGGTGAAGGTTTTTCAAAACCTCAAAAGGCACATCTAGAGAGTAAGAGCATTTCATTGATACCAAACATTTCTAAAAAATAATAGTTTTAGGAGTCGAAAATTGCCGAACAAAAATCAAGACATTATTTTAATAATAAAGAAGATACATGTAAACATACTTTAAAGGCATAAACATATGTTCATTATGGAAATAACAAATCTACTTGACTGGTAACTCAAACTCTATTTCCGATGCGGAAGTTGGCTCTATATAAAAATAGGCGAGTGAGCGAAGCGAACGAGCTCCTCTTGAAAATTAACGAGAATTTGACAAATTCATTGATATTAGGACACGACAACGTATGTCGGACCAGCTAGTATATTAATGTTTATTTCTTTAAGACGTCGAAGCAACTAGGGCGTATTTTAAGGCGAATATGAATGAATGATTAGTGTAGGATGAGTGAACTACCTTTGTGTAGCCTTGTTACACATAAAACGTGTTAAATATTTACTATACCAAAATCCAAAATTGTTGTATCAAGCGTTTTACAACCAAAATAACAGACGGCTTTAAACATGTGTATAACAGGTGGAGGCAAAGTTCATAAATATTAAGAGGGATTAGTAATGTTGTTCACGTAAAAAAAATAGGAATAAAATATGAAAAAATCAACAGTTTTATTTTAAGAATATGGGCAGGACACTAGCTCAACATTTTGGCTCCGTGTATAGCCGGGTCATGTTTCAGCCAAAAATCATGTCTACCTAGGACGGTCCTAGAAAAATAATCGAAGCTAATTGTAATATGTATTATATGAACCTAATAATTATGTTTATTCCTATATAGTGCCACGGGCGCGGCGGTGGAACCGATAAATGTCATTAAACTATGGTTACGCTATATTCTCCTTAAAATAACCCTTAGTTGTGTGGTCGTCTAACAGAGATATTAAGATATATATGCAACTATTTATTTTAGTTTAATCAAGATATTTTTTTTTAATCTGTCAACTCGTAAACTAAGCGCTCAACTGATTGTATATAAAAATCGTTTTCTTACGCACTAAAGAATTACTTTTAATTTATATTGTTCTTTGACGTAATAAACAAACTACGTTTTAATTTATGTCCTTAGTACTCCGCCCAGTAGTCATTTTTAGCTTCAGTATAACTTGAACTGACAAGCCCAGTTACACCACGAATGTGAAAAGCATTTATTTAAATAACCAAATAAAATTATCGTCAGCATAAGATAAACAGCTTTAAAAGGGAATGGGTCTAAAACCTATTATTATAAGTTTTATTTATAACTAACTACTATAGGTTATTTTTGAATACTTAGTGAGTTTTAATATATTTAGGAATCATAACATATTAATATGTCATAATTTACTGACATGGGGTTTTGTTAAGATAACACCTTTACATTTGGTAGGGGGGATTTTCCTAATGAAGTTACGTATACTGTAAAATTAACGTTTTAAAATAGGACTAATTTGTGCCCGAATAAATTCGAAATGTAACATTTTTGTTATCCTCCATAGCAATAAAGTTGGACAATGTACTGTGTTTAGCTCTTTCAATATCTCTGTGACTAATTTACGAAGGGCAGTGATCAAAATACAATTTTTTTCTTTTTTTAAGCTAAATCCTATGGTGAAAACTAAAATATAATTTTTTAAGATTATATAAAAAATCATATGCAAAGTTCATTCCCCCCCCCAAAAAAAACCCCAAAAAATACCCCGTTGCATCAAACCTCCGTACTCAGCGTATGTCTTAATACTGCATAAATCCGCTTATCAAGTTTCTTAAAAATATAGGTATTCATACATAAGTGATACAGTATGTAATATTTGAATTATCTGTATTTTTGAATTAGCTGTGTCGTCACATGCCCCTGGCGGTAGGCGGGGGTAACGGCTCTCTCCCCTCCACTACCGCTAGCCTAGCCACTAGTCGAGTGCACGATCTGATGGTGAGTGGACGTGAGAGTGAGGTTTCCCGTGTTTGCCGTCTGCTTGGAGGCAACGATGCAGAACAGGTAATGTATTGTCAGTTTTCCATATGTTCGTGTATATAAATGTTGTGTTAGTGTATTGTATTTGAATTTTTGTATATGTATTTGTTTTTTTGTGTTAGTGTATTTAAAATGTAAAAAAAATGATTAAGAATGCCCCAAGAATTTAGGTAAGTTAGGTGTAAGAACTTGATATTTAGATGTAAGTAGGGTTCACTTGATAACGGGAGGAGTTTCCTTTCCTCCCGAAACGTAGTGTAGTTTAAACACTAGAAGCGATAGGTAAAGTCCAAATAATCAAAAAATAAATTTGAATTATCCTCCATAAGAATAAAATGGGGGCTGAGTACGCAGGTTTGCTGCTTCGCGAACCATCAGTAAACATTTTGTTGTGCAAATAACAATAGACCACAACCAGATGAAGCCATATACCAAGTTGCGTCAGTGTACGTTCATAAACTAGGAGTACGCTCAAATATTCCCGTAATTAGATGAGCGAACTCAGAAATTGTAGATGAAAGTTACTGCTGCTAACGTGAGTCTCAATCAAAATTTTGTCGAAAAGTATCAAACAAGTAGTCTTGATTCAGTGGACTCAGTAGGAAATTTGTTGTGTGTTTATTTTCAGTTTCAAGAGAAATATCGTTTTTGTATCACAAACATACATTTGGGTATTAATTCTGAATTAATACTCTACAAACTATATTATGACATACAGCTTGAGCTTGATATTGTGACTATTTTGTACCAACATTTTCTCTAAATTCATGAAAGAATTTTATAGTACTTTAAACTTGCATCAAAAATATTGAATTACATTTATTCTACATCCAGAAATAAGAAAACCCATTAATTAAAACACCCCTTAGATACCATAAATATATAATTACAAAATATTTGATCGTTTTTGAGCTTTTCATGTGTACATACAGGTGCTCAAAAATGAACGGCAATGAACTTTCTAAATCAATGTAGGGCCATTCGATAAATTGTTACATCACGCTTACTTACGAATATAGTTTGATGAAACATAGTAATTTCGAAACTCACATTATATCAAAGATGCGAAAGTTTCAAGAAAACTAACTTAGTGATATGCTTATATGTAGTTGGGTATATATCTTTCAAACATAAATTTGCTGGTTTAGACGTTTTTTTAGATATCAATGACTGACAAAAGAAAACAGCTGGCGTAAGTAAAATAAAATAATCCGATGCTGCAATCTAAAGGGGAAAAACTATTATCCTCCTCGCACTTTACTGCCTTACCTTATGGATATTTTACTACTTTTAAATGTTAATTATTAAACAAACTGTTAAACGAATGTGATCCATTTTTGAACTGGTAGCGTAAAGCGTACTGGAAAACATTTGTGCACCATCTAAAAAAATCCGTGCAGCCGTTTTCACGTTATTGCAAGTAGTGGGGAAATGAGACTTCTGTGCCAAGTGATTGACAGCTTCCGGTCACGTGACTTTAGTGACGTAGCTGTGACGTATTTGGTGACGTAGTTGGCAACGTATTAGTGACGTCATGTGAGGTAGGTCAAGTTCAAGGTCATCCTGAGGATGTTCAAAAAAATAAATGAAGCCTGTGCAAGATAGTGAGTTTAACTTTTATGTATTATTCATTTTATTTAAAATATTGTCAATGTGCTTGAATTTAGTAGTGTTTGAATTTTTCTCAAATGACGTATGCTCAGTGTCCTTGGTGGTTGCTGTGTCTTGTATGTAACTTAAAAGATAGTACCCAATATTTGGATCGGGTGTTTCTAATTTAATTTTCCAAGTCTGTGAAACAGTGGATATAATAGCAAATATCCCTTAATCTTTAATACCTTCTTCCATGATTGTTTAATAAAGCTTCCATCAAGGAACGCATCATTACTTCCGTATCAGATGTTGTTGAAGAAACCTCATGTACTTGTATTTCACCAATTGTGTTTTCATCAGTGTCAGCTTGTTCAATATTGTAAGAACCGGATGTGGAAGAAACAGTAGCGTTTTGGATTGACGAGTCCATGTGTACTAGGCAAGAGCCGCAGGTATACTGAGGAGATACAAGCATGTAGGATATGTACCCGCCTTTACCCCCACCACACCAGTTCCCCCCCACCAAACCAGTTCCCCCCACCAAGTTTTCACATCGCGCAATAACCACTGTATATGTTTTAGTTAGTGTTGAGCTCTTACACTGTGAGGATCATAACAGTCACTGTGATCTAAACTAGTGCATGTACTCATATGATGCATCTTGCGTAGCAGACAACTGGCTAAGAGTGTTTCAGCCTTGAGTATTCTACGACGAAACCGCTCACAATCCACTAACAGCGTAGACCTTCTATCTTCACAGTCGCAGAAGTAGAAGGTGGTGGCAAGCGGACTACTGAAGGACACCATCATCATATTTCTGTAAAACTGTGACATTTTTAGACTTTCAGACCAACACTAACTCTATAGGTAGACAGATGTTCATCCGTCAAGATCTGAAAGTATAATGATATAGCGCTAGCGTGTATGATACCTACCCGACCGAGCCCCACTACAACGTTACTTTGTCCTTCAAAATGTTGTTTTTCTTTACAGTTACTATACCCTTGGTCGGATCTGAATTCTGTTTAGACCATCTTGTTCGTCTTGAGGAGCCGCGTAATTTGAGTACCCACTCGATATACTTTAGACCATAAATAAGGAACTTATTTAGGTTTATCCTTCAAAATAGTTGTTTTTTTCGATGTTGCTGCTATACCCTTGGTCGGATTTTGATTGCACCTTCTTGTTCGTCTAACATAAAAATGCTTAGGGTGGTCCTGAAAAGGACCGTTTGTGTGCTGAAGGATGGTCGGGTTAGGGATGGTTGGTCTAGGGATCGGTGGTCGGTTTAAATTTTATTTTAAAAAACCCACTTTACCCTCCCATCTTGCCTCACGAAGTATAACTCCTGGGTGTCGGGTATCAGAGGGGGTGGTGGTGGTACAGACTGCGACAGACGCACTTCGACGTAGTGGTTGGTGTGATGGAAGAGGAACACGTGGTCCCCGTTCGTAGCCACAAACTTGTATTCCGTCAACCGCTTCAGATTTCGGAACTCGGTCTTGGAGACGTTGAGTGGCGTCACTAAATCGTTGATTCCCATCACCCTCGTCCGCTCTATCACCTCATTGACTGTTAGATGTGGAGATGAAGGTCGAGCTGTAGACGTAGAAGGCTGAGGCTGAGTTGAGGGTCGTTGACGGAAATATAACGGATGACCTCGGAAATCTCGTGTCAGAGCAGACTTCAAAGTTGTAGGTTTCTTAAAACCGCTCCTTCTTTCCGTCGACTTCTTCAAAGACTCCTTTAAACGTTGGAGTTTTTCAGGAGTCAGAGGAGAAGACATGGTGTTGCAGGTGGTTAGGAAAAATGGATAGAATTGAGTTGGATAGAGTACGTGTGTACTGGTAGCAAACCAAAGCTGGATCGAGGTGGCAGACAGAGTAAAGCAGGTCGCAAAGTTAAACCTTGCCGTATCCATATATAGGTAGAAAGCTGGGTACTGGTTTAGAACCGGTTTGACCTAGACCGGTTTACATCCGGGACCCCCCTTCAAGGTCAAGGTCAAGGTCGAGGGATAAAGTTTTCGGAAGAGCGGGATAAATTCCCGGTAAAATCCCGCAACGAAGCAAGGTTATCCCTTATCCCGCTTTCCCCTAAATATCCCCATTTCCCATTCTCCGTCTATATAACCCGAGATTTCGAGCGTCTCTTCGCAGTAGCCTGCCGCCCATTGCGATGAACGTCCCACTGGGTTGCAGTGCCTGCTGCAGCGTAGGTCTCTTAAGTGTGTGTGGGCCCAACGCGCAATTGAGAGATCATGCGCATTTGCATGTGCATGTGTAGTTAAATATATTTTGTCTTTTGATGCTTTATAACACCTAACGCTTTATGATAATAACATTGTAGATGGAATGTCTTTGCTTAACACTTAATGCCTTATAATAAGTTTGTATATTCACTGTTTGCCTAACATTTAATGCTTTATAATAACTTTGTAGTTTGCTTAACATTTAATGCTTTTATTTTCAATGTGACCTTGACCCAGATTAGGACTTAGAAAATATTCCAAGTGTCCAAGTTAAACAAAAACACTTTAGTACAAATTATGGAGGGGAAAATGTGACTTATACTAAAACAGCGGTTTAAAAACCATCAGATCGCTATGGAAGCTTTAGGTGTAAACACTTGGCTTGTTCCATCTGAGCTTGCTTTGTCAGAAGCATTTCTGACTATCCTTGCTTATGAATGTCGGGGTATTAAATTAAAAATAGAGATGGAGCTTAGACCATTACACAAAAACGATTTCTATTGAGTTTTCATGAAATGGCAATCACCCTCTAACATGGAACTTTTCCATTTTATCAAAAGAGAACTCAATGATGTTTGTATAAAACGGATAACAATCCCCCTTGTTTGAACTTAGAGCTTCTTGCGATCCTTCCAAAAGTAAAATAGCAAAGGTAAAACCTAAGCTATTTTACAAATAATTTAATTAGACCTTGACCCAGTTGTAGAACTTAGAATATAACTATGTGCACGGTGTAGCGTCACAACAAAATACAGCCTCTACCACTCTTTACCCCCACCACTGACTGTCGGCTATAAAAGCGGAGGCATTACGCAGAGTGTTTGCAGTCTCAGGCCGATAGCCTAGCTAGCTGTTTGCCTGCGCTGTCCGCAACAGTATCTTTAGTATACAGTTGATATCACTGTATACTAAAGATGCTACCTTACCTTAAGGCATGTTGGTGTAATTAAGCTTGTTAGATTAACGCTTGTAGTTTTGCTGCTAGTAAATATAGTTAGTGTTTGTAATTATTTTTGGTGTTGGTTTGAAGTGTTTTATTTACTTATGAAATATGTACTTTTCTTACACGCTTTAAAACTGGGTAATTTAATATGTTTCTCAAATAAACCCTTTCCTAACCCCTTACAAAAAGGTATGACACGAAAACCGGATGACTTTACCCATCTTAGCCCTCACTTACGAGAAACCTTTGTAAAATATTAAGTCGGTTTTGTAATCGACCTTGGTCTGCACTTTGGTTCGCAGTTGCCTGACGCCCGTTTCGATGAACGTCCAACTGGGTTTCAGGATGCTGTTGACCTTTATGAACTGACCTTGTTTACTTTGTAACATTACGGCCTGGAAATTGGTTCAATATTTGTAAATTTTGGGTAAATTAATAAAAGGTTCCGTTATCAGGATTATTGCCTATAGCGTGATTATTCTTAAAAATTCTCCTCCCTAATACAGAACGGGGAATAGAGCAATGTGGTGCTCTATTCCCCGTTTTGGCAACATGTTCAGATGACCTTGACCTACTGACGGGACTTAGAAAATCTTCGTATGGTAAAATATTGGAAGATATATTTATTTTTTACAACAATATCCCCTCCCTAATACTTGCACTCCCATCACTTACATTGGGTACTAAAGAGGTTTCCCATCACTAATAAAATCACTCTACTGCTTGTGCTTGCTTACCTCATAACCATGGCGCACATCAGAAAGAAAACCCTTCGCTGAAATTGAAGCCATCATCAGTACGAACTTTTGCTGCCTCTTCTTCTGATGCTTCAACTTCTGCTGTCTCATCGATACTTCATCAGGCTTTGGTGATGTCTCTCATTTTCCCAGAGTCGACTAGTACTTCATTACCGCCACCACCACCACCACCACCACCCACCATCGTTCTCCCAGAGAAGAAGAATACGAAGGATTCTTCACCACCATCACCCATTTCAATTATTGACGAGTCTTCTTCCCTGTCAAGTTCAAATTCATCTTCACGTTCGAGTTCGTCATCAAGTTCAAGTTCATCATCAAGGGTGTCTCCCACCACCAGACCGTCTACACCTTTTTCTTCCACCAGACCTTCTACATCTGCTGCAATTGTCCTTCCTCGTCCTTCAGTAATCTTCATAAATAACCAATCTCCTTCAGAGAAATTTAAACAATTAAAGTCTTTGAGAAGGAGTTGCATACTCCCTGCACAAAAATGCAAATACATTTTCAAAAAAGGTGCAAAGAAAGGTGAATGTTGTACCAAATCTTGTATTTTAAATGAAGAAGTATGCAGGCTTAATTTAAAACTAAAACACAAGGGTAGCGTTTCTCTTTCTTCACCACATCCAACAGGGAAATCAAGGAAAACTCGAGTTAATAGACTTTCTAAAACAAACAGTACTTTTTTGTAAAATCAATTGGGTTTGCACAGATGATGTTAAAGTGCGGTGATCATCTGTACATTTTAAAATTGCCTAGGGCTATGTTCCATCCCTGAACAACCCACCAGAAAGGACTTCTTAATTCAAAATGATTCGGGAATCACTGTGTGGAAAACATTAGATTAAAGCAAAAAGCATTTTCCCCTTAATAAATGGCTAAAACATATGAAATTGATAGAGCTGAATATAAAAATTTGTATCCTTTATCTAAAGAACATTTAAACGAACCAAATAAAAAAAACTGAATTTAATATCGATTTTGGGGATGGATTTTGTACATCGAAATTTCAATTTTATATTTCTGATAAATTAACAAAAACTGATGGAAATGCTTATGATGCAAAAGCAAATGTGAAATTAATGGATAATTTTGTACCATTTTTATTTTCAAAAGTTGAAGTTCGAAAACAAAATTAATTGATGAAATCAAATATCCGGGAATTTTAAGTACAATTAAAGCTACATTAACTTATTCGAAAATAGATGCGACAGTTCAAATTTGTAATGGTTTTGAATCGGATTTTAAAAATAAATTTGAAGCAAATGGTAATTTATCACATTTTGGATCAGGATTTTTTGTAAATGTGAATATTCCTATATATAAAGGAGGTTTCAACATTTAATATCTGATGATGATGATGCAATTTTTCGATGGAAAACTAAAAAAAACGATGGAACATTTGATGAAACAACTTTACCGAGTGAAGGCAAAATAATAATTGGTGAATTTTTTATTCGAGTACCGATTATTAAATATAAAACTACAAGTAAAATTCAATTAATTAATGATATAACTAAAAGTGAATAAATATCGTTTCATTTTAATCATTGGCAATCTATTGAACAAAAAACAATAACTGGAAAAACATATACAGTAGTTTCGATGTAACAAATATTTGTAGAAATATATATAATCCAAAATTTATAATTATCAGTTTTCAAAAAGGAAGATTAAACAATCAAGAATATGATAATTCAAAATTTGATATAGTTTGTTTGTAAAAAATATAAGAATTAAATTAAATGGACATTATTATCCTGATGAATTGATTAATTTAGATATTAATAACGAAAAATTTTGAATGACGTATCAAAAGTATAAAGATTATAAAAAAGTATATTATAACAGGCATGAAATGTATTATAATCCAAAAGAATTTATGGATAATTGACCATTATATGTAATTTATACAACAAAAAATCCCGTAAACATTTCCGGTTTGAAAAATGATATTATAAATATGGATTTTGATTATAATATAACAGTCGATAGTAAAACGAATTGTTTTGTGGTTGTTGTTTCAGAAAAACTATTGGAGTATAATGTGATCAAAAATGTTATAATTGAAATAAAAACATCATGTTTTAAATTATTATATAATTTGAATACAATATTATTTGAATAAATGATTATAAAAATTTAGATTTTTACTGGTTTTAAAAAACATTTTTGCGATTTTTAAATTTTATGGTTTTTTATACAAATTATTTTAAATTTACTACTTTATTTTGCATATTGAATTTGTTTATTTATTGATTTTTGTCAAAAGATTTCTGTTAAAATTTACTATTTTATTTTGCATATTGAATTTGTTCAATTTTACTTATTTTTGTTAAAAATTTACTATTTTAAAAAAAATTTTACATGTTGATTTTTTTACTGATTTTTGTTTAAATTTATTGATTTTTCTTTGAAATTTGCTGATTTTTGTTAAAATTACGGGTAATCAAATAATATTTTGTTTTATTGTTTGAAAACAGAGATTTTACATTCGTTTTCTGTACTCACCACTTTTTGTCCCAGAATCGGCATAGTATTATCTACTTGTATATATATATATATATATATATATATATATATATATATACAGGTTTGAACGGATGGTATTTTTGGCATCTGGGGACCTCAAAACGAAAAGTTATCATGGTCCCGGGCCTAGGTCTTACCATGCCGACTAAGGTAATAGCTTCTTCCCTATAGGGGAAATTCGCTAAAAACCCGATTTTTGTGGTCCTTGAAGCAGCAAACCTGCATACTCAGTCCTAATGTTTTTATTATGGAGAATAAATAAAATGCCATATCTCGAGTATGCTTTGATGAAAGTTGGTAAGTGGCTTCATGACGTAGTGAAGTAACATTTGAAATTCGCTGAGTATGCAGGTTTGCTGCAACGGGGGTATTTTATTATCGTACCAGTTAGTTGGTAATATATAAATACCAAATTTTAGTGAATCGGGTCGACTGGAAGTACCCAGTCAGTCAGGTTTTCTCCCCGGTCAGCAGGGTGTTTCTAGCGAAGTACCCCTTAGCAAAAACTTAGGAGATGGTTGTTTTATATTATTGTCATGGGTAGCTAGTTGCTCAAAAATACCAATTTTGAAGTGAATCGGTCGACCGGAAGTACCCAGTCAGTCGGGTTTTCTCCCTGGCAAAATAGTCAAAATTTGCTAAAATCAAACACAAAACAATTCTGCCTTATTTAATATTCCTAGAAATTTAATGTAACTGTAATGTTCTGCCACTATCAGGACTTTTTCGGAATACTAAAATTATCAATCTCTACTATACAAGTAAAAAACTGAAACCGAGAGACATCCCCCAAGCAGTTGATAGTCTTAAGTTGCTAATCAGGAAAGGGGCTTATTATTAGTGAGGAACATACGTATATCTGATCACTAAATATTTGCTGAAATCACAAAATACAGAGTACAGATTTTTCATGTCACAAACATGTGTTTGCTTGGCAGAAAGACCAGCTCACCATGGAGAAGATTTACTTGGCAGCGAGACCACCCACCGTGGAGGAGACTGCTTGTCAGGAAGATAAGCCAACCATATAAATATGGAGTAGGCTTTTTGGCTATGCTTACTACTTGTGGCATCACTTGGTCACTTTAATTTTGTGTATCTGACAATTTCATTTTTTAATGTTAATATTTGTGTCATGCAAGTTTTTGACTGTCAATCCACATATAGTTTAATGCTAAGTAAATAATTGTTTTCAATTGTAGTAATACCAAGTAAATAAAGGCAGAGACTGTCTCAAGGAAATGGGAGAGAATGAAGATGAGTTTTTAACCTAATAAAAGCCGAAATATATGTCCTTCTCTCATTGTAACCCCTATGGGTTTTTACCAAAAATACTACTGGCTGGAATAATAATTTTGGATAGGGTACAATTGGGTTAAAGATTCAGTTTTTGGGACAAGAAAATAGCAGCTACAGATAGATAAATATTTTTATTTGATTCCAACAATATAATAATCTAGAGCTTTTATATAATAAATAATCACTTCCATATTGCAAAAGATGACAGCCACCGGCATATTTTACTTGAAGACCTGAACGTAAACTTATAAAAATGGGATGATAATTTCACCACTTTGATATTATACAAAGAAATTACATGTTTAAAAATAAATTATCTAATATAAAAAAACAAAACTTTCTACAAGAATACTAATAATAAATAATTAATTAATTTACAAGTCATACAACATGTTCATTTACATATACTTGATGGCCTCTTGTAAATGATTTCTTGCTAAAAAATACAAAACAAATTAAATATTAAAAAAAAAATTGTTCAAATTACTTTTAATATTTGACATTGGTATGTCTGAAAAAAGAATATAACATACTCACTAAATAAAACCATGTGTATAATTTTAAAATTCAAAGCTGCCATATGTATACATGGATAAAACACAAAAATAACTCTAAATAATAAGTGCAGACAAAAATAAATTAAAGTCACATTAGAGTGATATTACAAAAAATATAATAATAATTGTGAGACATTTATCAGTGGTTACCCTATAGTTTGATTGCTCAGGGAGTGCGGATGGCCGAAGGGTCGGCCCTACTCACACACACATACGCAGGCAGGGGATTAGGACGGACGATTGACCTGCCGCATGAGTCATCACTGGCTCACAGAAATTTAACTATCATTTTTTTAAATTTTACCTTCGTCATAAAATCTGTTAATGCTTTTGACTTCAGTTCAAATTAAAAGTAAAATGATACGAAACAATATGTTTTGCAAACAACAATATTTTGCTTAAAAAATCTAGAAGTTACGAACATTTTGATATTACAAATTACAAATTCAAATTAAATAATCTTTATTCATCAAATATACATAGTATACAACTGAATAGTGTCAATACAATTTTTGTAACTTAGGCTAAGAATCTTTACAATTTCGTGAACAACTAACAATTATTAGAAATAAAATACTAAACATTAGTATTTTATTTTTATTTTACAGAGAAAAACGTAAAGTCAAACTCTAAAATCCAGAATAGATGGAAAGTACTCTTCTATGGAGTATAAGGTTTTGTCTACCAAGAAATCTTTAAGTACTTTTTTAAACTTATTTGTGTTTGTAATATTTTTATTATGGTTTGGTAGATGTTTTAGAAACTTCATTCCCATATACGTGGGCTTTTTCTCATCTAATTTTAAGTTATGACGTGATTTATTCATATATTTTTTGTGTCTTGTAAGAGTAGGATTTTTCATTTAAATCAAATATTGTTTCATTGAATTTTTCGTGAGAATTGTAAAAAAATGTATTGGCTATATACCGTTAAAATCCGCATATTTTTAAAGTGCTCCTTTGCAGATTCATCATATTTGAATTTCATTATAATTCTGATTGCTCTTTTTAGTTGTTTTAGAATACTATCCAGTTGTTTTAGAATACTATCCATGTTATTTTTTAATGTTGCACCATAAAGACATAAACCAAAAGTAATATGAGAATGAACAATTGCAAAATAAATGTTTCTTAATTTTTTTTTATAGCAAAAGAAAGACATTCTGTAGAGTGAATAAATTCCAGAGCTTTACTTTTGATAAAACCTTATCAATGTGACAGTCCCATCTCAGGTGTTGGTCTAGGGTTAACCCTAAGAATTGTGTGTTGGTCCTATAATCAATTTCTTTCAAATTACATATAATTTTTGGTTCAGTCAACTGTTTATTCTGATGTGTTTTAAATCTGATAACGTTAGTTTTTTGAATATTTAATGCCAAGCTATGTTGTACTAGAAAATCTCCTTCACTTTCCAATTGAATAAAGCTCAATATCTCTACCTGTTCTTTACAGCTTGCAGATACTTTTAGATTTGCATCATCTGCATAGAGGCATAGATTATTTTGTGGCATTTAAGTTACAGAATTTGAAATGTCATTAATGTAGCATATGAAAAGGAGAGGGCCCATAATTAATTGATCCCTGAAGGACACCAAGTTTAATGACGTGAGATTCTGAAAAAAACTTTTGAGACACAGCTGTCTTTTGATATATGGGTGATTTCAACAAATTAGAGTCGTTTGTCCAAATATGATTCAAACCACTTAATTGCAGTTTTTGATAAGTTTAATGACTTCAATTTTTTGATCAAAAGAGAATAAAAGAGAATGATTCACGCTATCGAATGCTTTAGATAAATCCATGAAAATTCCTGCGGTATATTCACCTTTATCTACTGAATCAATGACAGATTCAATAAAAGAAATAGCAGCTGTTATTACCGACCTCCCGGGCCTAAAACCATGTTGAAAATTATTTAGCTTATTAGTATTTTCTAGACATTCTGTCAATTGTTTATGAGCAATTTTTTCATAAATTTTTGAAATGACAGGTAAAAGAGAGAATATTTTCATATTTATTATAATAATACCGAAGAAATTATATAGTGTGTCTCTGAACCATTTTGACAATCTGTACCATATGTTTAGTAGGTGGAAATTAACAAATGGTACCCCCGTTGCAGCAAGCCTGCGTACTCAGCGCATTTCCAATGCATATATATGTATCTCACTACTACTTAGGGCCACTTACCAAGTTTCACAAAAATACATTCATAAATAAGTGATGTATAGCATTTTATTTATTCTCCATAAGAATAACATTAGGGCTGAGTATGCAGGTTTGCTGCAACGAGGAAGATTAAAAATGTGTATTTTTGCAATTATCAATATAACTCAACCAGGTGAAGCTACATAACAAGTTATATTAATTTAGGTTCATAATTAAGGGAGATGTACAACTTTACTTATTCTCCATATGAATAACATGGGGGCTGAGTATGCAGGTTTGCTGCTACGGGGAAAATCAACAAAAAACCTTTTTTGCAAATATCAATATACCACAACTAGTTGAAGCCACATACCAAGATTCATCAATATACATTCATAAATAATCGAGATATCAAATTTTATTTATCCTCCATAAGGATAACATTGAACAACGTACTGTGTTTAGCACTTTGAATATCTCTGCAACGGTTGGACGTAAAACAACAACTAAAACATCAAAATGATTGTTTTTTACAACTAAACTGATAGGTAAAAATAAATGTGAAGATTTTAGTAAAATTATCTGAGGAAAATCCAAAAACCTTTTTCCCATAAGATTAACATAGGAAATTTTATGGTCGTGTTTTTTTACTTTTCTCTACAACCACTTAACCTAGGTTAATGATTAAAAATACCAAATTATTTGTTTTTTTAAGCTCTATAAAATGGCTATAACCAAAATTAAGTGTTTTTAAAATTTTAGAGGGAAAAAATTCAAAAAACTGATTTTTTGGAAAATTTAAAACCCCCATAAAACCCCCCTCCCATTGTCCGATCGATCTGGTTTTCGAACTTATAGTCATAAATGTTACTCTCCACATTTGTGTCAAATTTCATCAAAATCGGGCATTTCTTTTAATACAGATATGTTCCAGATATAGCCATAGATTAGATGGTTCACTTTTTTTAGAAAATCTAAACTCTTGGCCACCACTAATATAAGTGATGTAAATAGCTTCTCCATTCCACCAAAAAACAATAAAAATTCAAGTTGTAATAAACAATATAATGTTAAAATCTTTCATCAAAATATACAACATTTCATGTCAAGAAAATTAGCTTTGGAAATAGTGCTTGATGAGGTGAAACCAGATTTAATTGTGCTGAGTGAGCACAAATTAAACCATGATGAGTTAAAATTTGTCACAGTAAATAATTACTCTGTCATAACTAGTTATTGTCGCCAGTCAAGTGGAGGTGGAGGAGTTATGATTTTAAGTAAGCTGTCAGGGCCATTACTAGTAAAAGAAATTAATATCCCTGAAATTAGCAATTTATGTGCAGAAAAAGAGTTTGAAAGTTGTAGCGTTGCCTGCAGAGCTTATAAATTATATTTTGTTTTGGTTGGTTTATACAGAACTCCAGGTACAAGTTATGATACTCCCTTTTTAAACAAGTTAGATGTAGCTTTAAGTTTCTTAAATGTGAAGTATAAAAACATATTACTAGCGGGGGACATCAACATAGATGTTTTAAAAATTTATAAAAGAAATTATCTCACCTTTTGCAATATTTTAACTCAGCATAACATGAAGTTCCTGGTAAATTTCCCCACCAGAGTAACATTAGAGTCTGGCAGTGCTATAGATAACATGATCACTAATTTGCCCAATAACAATTTATCAATAGAAGGCTTAATAACTGAATTAAGTGACCACGATGCACAGCTTCTGCGGATAAATGGTTTAAATAAAAACACATCTTATAATAATAAATGTATAACCCAGGCTTCTAGGAAATTTACTAAAGGAAATATAATGACTTTTAAAAATATGTTGTGTGATGAAAAATGGTTAGAGGTATATAATGCTAATGTAGAGGCCAAGTATGATGTTTTTCATAACATATTAATATATTATTTTGACACATGCTTTCCAGTAGTTAAAAGTAGAGTAAACTTGGCAAGTAAAAAGTGGATAACTTCAGATTTGATAAAGGAAAAGAATGAAATTTTAAGTTTAAGTAATACTGTTAGACTAACAAAAAATAAAGCTTTAAAAAAAGTATTGAAACAAAGGAAAAAATGTCATGATAAAAAAATGTATTCCACAAAAAGAGAGTTTATTGAGAAATCTATAAAAAAATCTGATAATGTTAGTAAATGTACCTGGAGTTTAATTAATAAGGAGATTAAGAATGACTGTCCTTTTATATATGATAATATTAAATTAGTTTGTAATGGTACTGAATATGTTAAACCAGAAACTGTATGTGAATTGTTTAATAATTACTTTGTTAATGCTGTCGATAATTTAGTATTACCTAACCTGTCACCTAATGGGGAAACTGTTAATACTGAGGAAAATAGACAAAACAAAAAATTTTATTCCAAACCAGTAACTGAGGATGACCTGATGAAAATTATTTCTTCGCTAAATAATAAATACTCAGTAGGTTATGATGGAATACCAGTGCAGTTTTGAAACAAGCCCAAAATATGTTGTTAAAACCACTAGTTCATGTAATTAATTCTTCGCTTATTTCAGGAATATTCCCAGATAAACTGAAAATATCAAAAATTGTAACAGTTCATAAAAAAGGAATTAAAACGGACCCTGCAAATTATCGCCCTTTGTCTATTTTACCAGCCATATCTAAAATTTTTGAACGTGTTATGTACTTACAGTTGGCTGATTTCCTTGAAAAGAATAACTTTTTTGACAATGAACAACATGGGTTTAGGGTTGGTAGATCTGTGATAACTGCTGGTATTGACTTTGTTGAAACCATAGTTGATGCTATTGATAGGGGAGATAGTGCTACTGGTATTTTTATGGATCTTACTAGAGCCTTTGATAGCGTATCGCATATAATCTTACTAAAATCCTTAAAAAACCTTGGAATTGTGGGAGTTCCATTAAATTGGTTTGAATCTTATGTTTCTAACAGACAGCAGTATGTGGAATTAAGGTATGTTACCAAACAAAATCAAATTCGTTATACAAAATCTTCACTATCGACATTGAGGCATGGAGTGCCACAGGGGTCAATTTTAGGACCTATTCTTTTCCTCTGTTACCTGAAAGGTTTGCCGTCCATTATACCTGGTAATCAGAGTAAAATGTGTCTTTATGCAGATGATTCCAACTTAATAGTTACAGGTAAAACAGTAGACGAAGTGGAAATATTAGCTAATAATGACCTTTGTTTAATTAATAATTATTTCTCAGGTAAAAACTTGTTACTAAATTCTGATAAGACAAACACTATATCATTTCACACAATTCAGCGCAGAATAAAACCAAGGCCAAATATCACTATAAAAAATCATAAAATCTCTCAGTCTAAAAAAACAAAATTTTTGGGATTGGTATTGGATGAAAACTTAACTTGGAACAACCATATAGGAATGCTGCATATAAAGATTTCTTCGGGGTTATATGCTCTCACAGCTATGTCCAGATATTGCACAATAGAAACACTGAAAATGATTTATTATGCGCATGTTCACTCACACATTTCTTTTGGAATTGTTTTGTATGGTGCAACAAGTAACAAAAATTTATCAAGTATCTTAAAATTGCAAAAAAAAGCAGTGGGAATAATTATGAATTTGAAAAAGAGGGATTCGGTAAAAGAAGTCTTTTCAAGTTTGGGAATACTGACAATTTACAGCTTGTACATCCTTGAGACAATCATGTTTGTAAGGTGCAATGGTGACAGGTTAACTAGTTTAGGGTCAAGCCATAGTTATAATACACGAAATAGAAACCTGTTAGTCATTCAAAAGCATACTACAGAATTATATTTTAAAAAGCCAAGCTCTGCAGGTATAAAATTCATAAAACATGTCCCCAAAAATCTTCTTTCAATAAAAGATAATTCTAAGTTTAGGAAGCACTTAAAAAATAACTTAACAGAAAAAGCAATATATTCATTTACGAGTTTACTGAGGTTTTTTAAGTTATTTTGTTGTTTGTTGTAATAGATTTAAGATTTACGTAGTAGATATCATAAATCCTACGTATTATGACGCCATTCTACATTTGTATGACTTGTACTTGACAATTTGTACAAATTTTATGAATAAAGTGAATTTGAATTTGAATGAATTTGAATTTGAATTTGAATTTCCTTAGTGATTAACTTAACTATTTCATTACCACTATTTAAAACATCATATTATGTTAAATGTTACATTGTATCATTTCTTATTTTTCACCTGCTTAATCATACGGTAAAGTTTTGCATAATAGTTATGAGAAACCCTTAAACACCCGTCCAGTTTGAAGAATATGGTTAGAAGGATAAAACGTATTATTGAAAATCGTGATTGTAAATCTCTAAAGAACTATCATACCTTCAATTTTATACCAAAACCAATTTTTTTGGACGATCGGGTGAGGATTAACGCTTTCAGAAGTTTACTGCTCTTACGGGACAAAATACCGAGATGGTGCCCGGGAGCTTCCGGTCCTGCAGACTCTTTAAGGCGAAAACAAGTTTGAAATTCTGTTGTGACCCATGTATGACTCATTTTCGAAGTTATGACTTCATTTTCTTTTTATCATCCCCATTCAGTAAATTATTTCTTGTCAAAATCATTTCATGTTTGGACTGATTTTTCATAGAATTAACCCATTGGCTTACCTGAAATTTGCCACCTGACAAACCATTCAGTTTCCTAAGAAAAATTAAATTAATGTAGACTTTTACTAAAACTGTCACTATAGCAACAATTATTGCTCAATTTACTTAATTTTTGCACTAATCTTTAGAGAAATAAATTATCTACAAGAAGAAAATACTTTTAACAGCATTCATGTATGGTAAATATTATATATATATATATATATATATATATATATATATCATATATAATATATAATATATATATATATATCATATATAATATATAATATATATATAGTTTATAAAAAACATTAATTTTAAAAGGGGTTACATGTAAAAAAAAACAAAAAACAATGTTTGAGCCCAACAACTATTATGTGCTTGTAGGTTATTTATTTTTTTACATGAGAATAAAAAATGTTAGTGATACATTTATTTTTGACCTAGATATAACATATTTTCCAAAATCATATTTTTCCAAAATTTGACCAAGTTTCCCCAAGTATGGGCGTATGCATAAAAAATACATACAAACAAAAAATGAAAACAAATTAAAGCAATAAATAAAATAAAAAATTATAAAAAAAAGTGCTATCACGAGTATACTCGGGGTTGCACGTCCGGGCTACTTTCGGCGGCCACGAGTATACTTGGGGTTGTGAGCCAATGGGTTAAACAACAAATTTAGTAACACAAAGCATTTTACTGTTTATCTAACTTGAAATGAATTGCAATTTTGAGGTATCATAGAACAGGTGTTATGTTTCTGGGTAGTGAAGGAGATCGGGGCTTTCAGGCAATTAGGATGGTGGTGAGTGTGCGTGCGTGAGTCGGGTCCCTCGCAGGTAGAGCCGAGCTCCAGCCGCACTCCCAGAACAATCAAACTATAGGATGGTAATTAAAATTAATATTTTAAAATTTGATTGTAAAACAAATCCTTCAGATGCAGTGGCCCCACTTTATAGTTCTGAGTCCTATGGAATTCTGACCACCCACGTCTTTGTGTATATGTAAAATCACAATACCATTAGCCTATGTATATTAAGGAGCCATCCTGGGGAGCAAAAAAATTCTTATTGAATAGAAAAAAGAATAGTGGTTTGGCGTTTGAGCAACAAATATACTGAAAGCTTAGGTGTAAATACATATTACAAAATGTATGTTGGTAAAATGTTAACAGAATTTTTTTTAACTTTGTTTGGACAATAAAAGTTTGTAAAATAAGCCATTTCAAGATTTAAGAGTGAACACATATTCAAAAGAAGATGCACCTTCATATAGATAAAATATTTGGAGGCAGTTTAATTAACCTTTCACGTATTGAGGTATATATCAAAACAATTTTAAACAATGAAAGCTTGAAAACATTGGGTTTTTTACATTAGCGGTAAGCAGCAACACTGGAAAGTATGAAACAACAATTTTTAAGACGTCCTAATAGATATGAATTGCAATAGTGAAAGAAAAGAGTATTTTATGAACACCTTGTAGAATTTTACAATTATTTATATCTAGAATTATCACACATATTGCTTTGGAATTATTTGATACAGCATATTTCTTTTTTACACATTTTGTTATATTTACAAGATTGCAGTTATTAGAACACATGCTCCACATTTACAATTGATTTTATCATACTTCATATTTTTAAATTGGAACACCAATTTTAGAAAACTAATATGAAATGCACAAGTGTGTTTTGATTCCTATTAAAATCTGTAATAAAAATAACAGACTAAAAAAATGGTTCAAAACAGTAAAAAAATAGTGTATGGGAAACTTTAACAATAACAATAACAACAATAACAATGAAGCTAGAAGACCATATTCAAACTACAAAAAAACTGAGTTTTATTTAAGGGTTTTTGAATAGTAAGATATGATTTTTGCCATACAAAAACCCTGAGGCTGCTCTGAACCACCTGGCTCCTGCTATTTCACACTTAAGAGGTTGCAACACTGGCCAGAGGCCCCGTTTAAAAACGACCCTCAGCAATCGACTCTGTGTTGTAATAAATGTATCTAATATTTTGCAAATCATCGATGGCCTCTAGCTTCACAAAGCACCTTGGTGATAATGGACGGCTAATAAGATTATGTACATATTTATAAACTTAAACGTAAGTAATAAGAATGAGAACATAAAAAAAGGAAGTTGAAAATTCTAAAATATAATTTAGACATAAAGATTGAGTCTTGACTAAATTATAAATTAAGTTTAGGCATTAAACGTAACATTGCAAAGGTACAGGGTGTCAAGATTATGATTTAACTATATAGCTATAACAAATCCGGTACACATGTATGGTTTGTCAGGAAAAGTTAAAAAATATTATAATACATCAACCAACCTAATAATTTACAACAGTTTAGAAAAACTAAGGGTGTGCGAGTAGTGATTTTTTTTAATCTAGTCGAGTAGTGCCAGTTATTTTTGAGTTTAGATTATTTTTGAGCGAGTATTTGCCATTTTCGAGTTTCGATTATTTTCAAGCGAGTATTTGCCATCAGTTGGTAGTTTAAAATAGTGTAATGGGATTTGGATACCACCCTAGGTTTGATCATTTGGCCAATATCTCCTGATCCAGACATCGTTTTTAATAAAAATTAGGTTACAAATTGTTAGTTATGGCCGATATTAAGTGGCCCGGTCACCACTTTTGCCGATATTATGTTTTCCGTCGTCATTTGCAGCCGATTTTACAACATGCAATTGCCTTTTGCGGCCGTTAATACTCATTTTGGCCGGTCGCAATCGTTAGCGATCATCATTTTCAGCCGATTTTACTTGATGCGATCGCCTTTTGCGGCTGTTACTACGCATTTTGGCCGGTCGCAATCGTTAGCGATCGTCATTTACGGCTGATTTTACGACATGTGATCGCCTTTTGCGGCCGTTAATACTCGTTTTGGCTGGTCGTAATCGTTAGCGATCGTCATTTTCAGCCGACTTTACATGATGCGAGTGCCTTTTGCAGCCGTTAGTACGCGTTTTGGCCGATCGCAGTCGTTAGCGATCGTCCGGAAATCGGCGGGAAATACTTGCTTGAACTTAAGAGTATTTTTCAAAACTTCGAGTCGAGTTCGAGTATTAAAATACCCAGCCGAAAACTCGAAGTTTTGAGTACTCGCACACCCCTAAGGAAAACCTAATGACTGATAGTCCTTACTGTTATATGGATAGTCAAACAAAATAACAAATTAAAATGGTTCTACATTTTTTAGGTATTAAAATATTTCATTAACTTTCTGGCACTTCAATATACCTTACAGATTACATTTTTACCTTTAAAGGCATCTACTGACATTAATGCAAAAAAAGGGGTTGGCAGCGTCTTTTTGTCATACTTTGCCTGTCCACACACTATAGATCTGTGAATGGAATGTATCCAGCAAAGCAAGGGGTGAGCCGTTATAGTACGAGTTGTACAGTACTGATAAAATTTACATGCCAGGACTGGGATTCAAACCCACGACAGGGCCGCTGCCATGGTTCAGGAGTCTGTCGCCTTGACCACTATGCCAAAGACTCACCTATTAAACATTTACCACCAAGCAACTCCTAAATATAGTACTCTTTATGGACACCCTGTACAAAAATATTGTTTATATTAAAACTATTTAAGTATATATGAAAAAATAGTTTGGTTTGTATTTAAAGCTAAACTTATTAACATGTATTTAACAGCTGTGTTGAAGTACAACTTTTAACCCTAGCAGTGGCCAACCATCGGATTCCGATGGTTTGCTGTGTCGCCTTAGAGTGGCCACCGTCGGAATCCGATGGTTTAGGACAGAAAATTTAGTAACGTTAAAAAAACACTAATAATCACCACAAAAGTGAACAATATATATATATAATTTGAAAGATCATATCCTGAACTTTCATTTGATTACATAAATGAACTGTGTAGCAGCTGAATAACATTGTTTGACGATTATAAATCGAATGAATTTTTGGCGCTACACGATTTCTGCAGCAGACACTCATACAACGTCAAAACACAACTTTTTTGAAATTACCCAGCTCGGGTAATTTTTGTCACGGGAAGTTGTGGTTGGTACCAATGTACTGTTAAACAGCTGTGCTTCATTTTGGTATTGATTTTTATAACGAAATATTGATTGGACAGATCATATGATTTTATGAAAACAGGAGTTTTTTGTTTCTTTGTGGAATGGCCAACCATCGGAACCAGATGGTTTGGGAAATCAGATTTATATGTAGAATAAGTTATAGTTACTAGTCAAATAATATGTTATTTTGAAGAGGAAGAAATGTAGAATAATTTAGTTTTGCCGTTCTCAGCACTGCTTGCAGTGTAATGTCAGCCTTCACAAACATATTTCGTCATATTTTTCCAGTCGTTTCCGTTTGCGCTAGGCCATCTTGGAATATATCTCGGTTCGTGTTTGCAATTTTTTATCCGTGAATTATTACCACATCCTTCATTATTTTGGAGTTTTAGTGTTAGTGACGTGTTTGTGTGTGTATAACAGTAATCTTTTTGCATTATATTATGCATAAATATTACTGAAGTGTGATAGTGTTTATAAAAAGTGTTCTGTTTTGTTTACATAACAATGATGACATTGATAAATAACACATATAAAAAAAATTACCCTAAGTGTTATACATATTTAAGAAGGTAACTGAATATACTACAACATGTTTATATTGGTTTTGGGGAAAATAATTTGAAGAAAAAGTTATATACTAAATACTATGCTATTTATTTTGTCCAAATACGCAAAAATATCAAAACATTCTTTTATTTATAAGCGATAATAATTTTTGACCATCAACTTTATGACTTTTTTAGATTCCTTATTTCATTAGCTTTAAAAATATGTATATACCATTATTAGTATATGAATATATTACATAACAGTTTTACAACACAATGTACTGAAAAAATTACCTTTCTAGATCTTTTTTTTTGTACCATTTCTAGATTCTCCTGTTCTTTCCGATCAAAATGATTATGAAGTTGGCTATGTTTACTTCTATGGTTGAATTTATACGAATTTTCAAAAAAAGGTCTGCAAATTCGCCAAATCTGCTCGGCCATTTCCCACTTACACCATTGGCCACTGCTAGGGTTAAACATCGATACAAAAATATATTTTTTTACCAAGACATACAATTTAAAAAATATTCTCGGTCAATGATCTCTGAAAAAGATAATGCCAAAATATAATTCATAAACAGAGGCACTACAAATACTACAAATGCTTCCTATAAATAAGAATGAGCCATTGAAACTATTATACGAACAAACATTATATCAAATATTGTATTATTCAATGTAAACTTAAGAGGATGTTGTAGTTACAGGTGCTGCTGGTAAGGCATAAGTTATGGTGAAACTTGGAACTAACCAGATAATATGTTGCACCGCTGAAGATGTTACACACTAATGTACAGTGTGTTGCCGTCTATTAGCCCAGTGTTAAAATTAACACCCGTCTTATGGACAGCCTGGTTTTTCATTCGTGCAACGCACTGTACCAATCTAAACAATTCCTATTGTGGTTGCTTGGATTTCCAACCTAAATCTAGCCCAAAGGGCTACACCACCATGAGTTACACAGCGTTGTTGTTATAATGATGCGTCTGATAAAATCCTTTTTTATATTTATTTTGATTCCATTTGAAGAGATCGGCAATAAGTGTGTATTCCTACATAAGAGGAAGAGGGTCAGTTTTGAAACAGGCCAAATGATCGTTGGCCAATCAGTAAAAATTTTACTGTAGATTTGCGCTCAACATAGCTTCACTAAATACAATATCGGTTTATTATTATTTGACTAAAGTTTTCAAAAACAATTTTTTTAAAGCTTGATAACATTTTGTTTTTTGTATGTTAAGTTTTTTAAACTTGTCAGAAAAACTACAAAAAATAAAGACAAGTTGTTTTTATTAATTTAAAAAATGTACTTGTTTAGTGAAAAACATTGCTCAGAAACAAAATATATATATTGGAGGATAATAGTTTTCTGATAATATAGAAACAACATATCATGCTCGCCATTTAACATTAATTCTTATAGAGTATAAATCCAATATGGCTGCTGTCTCCAACATCATCTTACGTTTAAACTATTTTGTTTCCATCACTATAAGTAAAAAAATAAAAAATAAAGGTATGTTAAATATAATTTATGGTTTGGTGTTGAAAATGCAGTTTAAAGTAGTGTCTGCAAGTTTGTTATTACTCTTTGGTTTTCCAATCCTAAACCACAAATGGCACAATAAAGCAGACAAACTGGGTCTTTTGTGAGTCATAGTGATTTGTTCATAAACACCCCGTAAACCTGAATACTCAGCTAATTTCCAGTGCATTATGTATAACACCTCCCCTTGTATATGTGGTATGATTTTATATATATATATATATATATATATATATATATATATATACTATAAGTCCCTACTACATGAAAAAACTTATCAAGTTAGTAGGGGTGTAAGTTTTATGACAGTATATTCTTACATAATAAATTTTTTTTATCCTCCATAATATTAACATTGGTCTGAGTTCACAGGTTGTTGCAATGGGCTAGTGGATGCTCTTTTACCCGGCATGTTTGGGATCATGGCCATGCCAGATAATAGAACATACATTGTTTTTCTACAACTCCATACAATACCCATGAATGAAACACGTCATAAATATTTTACATGGTAGGTTGTGAGGAAAACACAGAGTACAAAATACTGTAAAGTTTAAACAATGAAAATAGCATGCACAATCCAGTGTACTGGTGGCTAATGTTGGTAGAGGTCTGTGAGCGCCCGAACTTACAAAAAAAAATACCGATTGTGAGTGGCTCGGCTGTTGTGAGTATACATAAGAGTTATAGTATAGTTGTTAAGAATTTTTAGTATTGATGAAGTCGTTTCTCCTCTGATGACTGGTTAGGTGTGGTGCGCAACCTATTTTCTCATGGGAAATTTAACAGTTAATGGAATAAAACAGGGATTGCTGCTCTGTGTTAATTATGAGACCCATCTTGCACACCATTTTATTTTCTAAAAAAACCCTTTCTTAGCAGTGGGGTGCCTAGTCTTTTTTTTATTGATGGGGGCACATATTTTTTTTATTGATGGGGGCATATATTTTTTTATTGATGGGGGCACATCGGTTTGAAATCACTGGCAGTCAGAACCTTCCTTTAGAGGAGTGTCACTTTCACAGTTCTCTGCTTTCAGGCCACTTGGAGCATTTGTCTGTGCCGATTGAGTACCATCTTCCTTCTTACTGTCGAGTATATGGATTGATTTAGGGGTTTCAGTATCCTCTCTCAAAGGAGATGGGTTCCCATTAGAATGGCTGGCTTCACTTTCAGGCTCTTCCTGTATTTCCTCTATGGAGTAGCTGAAGTTGATGCATTCTTGACAAGTCTCCAAAGCCTTCGCACCGCATGACGCTTGCGACACCCCCAGCGGCACTTCACTCCCGATGGGATTTTACTTTTCTCTTCTAACTCCGAACTTCCCTTCCAATAGTGTCCATCTCCTTGTTCTTCAGCTCCCATTGGTCTGAAGATTCCATGGGTTGATCACAGTTCAGTCATTGACCCGAGGTCAGGTCTCGAAGGTTTGTGTACTAACTTTATTCTGAATTGATACAACCAAAAGTCACATTACCTAATAAAACTAATCATTTTAAGCATAGTTCAAACGGTATTAGTACTTCTACATTAACACAGGTATTAAGGCAAATGTCAAGTGTAGGGATTTCGGGCAGCAGACCGAGACTAAATCCAGGCATGCAATGTTCCTTAGATAACAAACTTTTAGATGCGTAAATACGTTTTACATCCCAACAACACTTTAACGTTTGGAATCATTCTTTATTTCAAACAGCAAGACGTATACAAATTTGTTGAATTATACTGCTATAAACCTTTAAAATTTGTGGTAAAAACCATTAAATAATGGAAATTACAAAACTTTTGGAAATCTTAAAACTGGAAATTTATTCCAACTTTAACAATTTATCAATGTGTGACGGTGCACCACTAAGACCTCATACAGGCATCGAAACATGTTATAACCATATACAAAAGCTATTTCTCTGTAATAAAGTAAATAAAAAACATAACACCCATGTTTAAGTTAGTAAAATTGTCACTTCTCTTCCCAATCTATTATCATAGGTTTCTATTTCAACTAGTTTCTTGTATTTCATTTATAAATATTTCTTATTAGTTTTTATAATAGTCAATACCTCAATAAATATTTCTTATTAGTTTTTATAATAGTCAATCAATACCTCAAAGTGATATCATAGTATTAATTTAGTTCGAGATGTACCCACCAGTGAACAAAAAAATAGACTTGTCCCCACATACAGGTTTACCCTATATGGGGACTATCTCAAAAATAATATTGCTTATATTGTGTTTCAATCGAGGAAATTAAGTTGTTGATTTAATCTGATCTGTGTTTTGGAACGGATCAAAAGTTAAACGTTAAAATATATGAAAACTATGACTAAAATAAACATTTTTTACAAGATAGTATCCTCAGGAAGATATAACAATTTAAAAATAAATCAAATACATGGAAGATTCAAGCATATTGTAGTTTCATTCGATAATACCACGTATTGTAATCTTTTGTTATTCATAGTTTTTTAAATTGTTGTGTTTAAATTCACTCTTTGAATTACGCATGGTAAAAAATGAGAGTACTAATATCTTTGTACGGCTACATGCACTGGGCCTGAGTTTTGCAGTTCATGTAGGGGTTCTGGAGGATGCGAGGGGAGGTCTCCATGACTCGCAGCAGCAGCTGGTCCAAGTAGTCCTCTAGGTCTCTTTGCTGCTGGTTCATCTTGGATACCTTGTTCTGCAGGTCCATCACCATCTCTACCAGGTCCTACCGAACAAACCACCGTATCAAGTTGGTTGCTTACCTAATAGTTAGGATACATGCTTGCTCAGCTAAATCAGGAAGTGCTAGCGCCAGTTGCACATAGAGATAAGCAAATTGTATATACGAGAGTCATCCAGAAAGTAAAGAACGTTTGCTTACTGCAGCTGGCATAGCTCCCCCATCACCGCGATTGCATGTGTGGCAGTTCACTCACCTCCTCACCAAAGTATGAGCCGAGTCTCTTGCTGTGCGGTCACGAGTCTTATTTCTACAGTGATTCAAAATGGCGACGCCAATCGAAAATCCCACCAAATTTTAAATCCAAAATGTCATTGGTTTCTAAAAAAAAACATGGCAAATGTCCAACCTAATGAAATTTTTAGACAAAAACCGAAGAAAGTTTATGGTGAACGTAAAAAAAATCTTAAAATGTATTTAATGAGCTAAGATTTTAGCGGCTGTTTTGCTCAAATTTTCCTTCAAGTCTTTTTTGCAAATCATCTTTAGCGAGCAATGACCTGTCACTCCGATCTTCATCGTGCATAATGGATCTTCTTTCATTAAACCTGTTGCACTTTTTCCCCTGAAGACTACACTTGAAGACTTGTTTGCACTTTTACCATGAACTTTCTTTGGGGTTTGCCTAAAAATTTCAATAGTCCGAACATTTTTTGAATTCAGAAACCAAATAAAACTGCGTATCTCATATTTGGCGGGATTTTCGGTTGACGCCACCATTTTGAATCACTGTAGAAATGAGGGGCGTGACCGCACATCAATTAGACTCCACTCATACTTTGGTGGGGATGTGAGTGGACTGCCATACTCGCAATCACGGTGATGGGGGAGCAGTGCTAGGTGCAGTAAACAAATGTTCTTTACTTCCTGGAAGACCCTCTTAAAACTAACCTTTCCTCTTTTCCTAATATTTTGTTTACGAATTATTTTGTGTTTACCCGATGAAAGTTAGAAATACTGACCAATTTTCCTTCTCCTTAAATCTGTAAATGCAAGAGAGGAAAGAAAGAAAACATCACTTTCTACAATACAACATACAACATAAAATACGCCGTCAGAGAAGGATGGTTAATAATCTCTTAATACATTATCTGTTGCGAGAAAACTAAAATAATATCCTACTACTGTAATAAATTCAAATGCATGTTTGTCACTGGATTGAAGATAACTAAGACTCAGAGAACGCACATGTCTATGTGTCTATTTTTATTAAGAACATATTTATAGAGTTGATTAACATTTTCAGATCCGATGGTGGGTCCTGAGCCGTTCCACCGGCGAGTGTCACGTCTCTTTTAGTTTTAAGTCGTTTGTTATAGTGCTGATTTGTTTTGTCGACGGTCTGACGTCCCCGATTGCACAGATGTGTGCAATGTGCAGGAATCCTTGGGCGTCGTTTTGTGAACCCCAGGGGCAATTTCCGTTGGGCAATGTGCTCGAACGGCATAGCTTGAGCGACTGTCAAACAGTGAAGTTCATGGTGTTGTTGTGTGTTAAATTTGTCTCAATTAATTTGTCTTTTGATGTGTTTCTGCATTTTTTGTGTCTTCACCATGATGATTTACCAAGCGCGCCACTACTGCCTGATGGGTATGTAAAATTGTTGCTTCTCTGAAAATTGCAGGTTAAGACTCTGATTTTGCTCGGCCTTTGGCCGAGGCTTGCCGTAGGTTTTTAGGGTTGCCAAGTGTTCTGTTAAAAGTTTAAGCACCCTCTGTGCCTCAGGTTAACCACTGGCCACGATTTTAGGGCATTTTTCTGGCCCAAAGGTCAGTTGAACTTGGGCGTTTTCTTGCTTTTCACCGGCCTAAGGCCAAGGCCTGGGGGACGTCAGACCTAATATTCTTTCATTGTTTTGCAGTCACCATTGCTGGGTTTAGTTTAAGAGCATTCCCGAGGTCCTAGGGCAAATATTACCCGAGATATGAGACTTTGAAAACCACTGTTTGAGAGGCTTGTCAAAACAAGTTTTGTTCCCCTTTGGTTCAATCTTAGGCCTAAGGCCACCAAAATGGTTTTATTTGTGTTAGGGTAATAGGCTACAGCTTGTATAGCAAAATTTGTGTTTTCTGTCAAGTGTAAATATGTTTTTGTCCCTGGCTATTCTAGGCCACCCTCACTCAGCCAAATTTGTTATAAGTTGGCCCTAGGACTTTTCTGGTGGCAAATTTTGTAATATTTTGTTAGGACTAATGCTCGTACATGTTCCCTGTAAGTTTGATTCAATTTGGTCAAGAAATAATTTATTTTTGAGCATTTAAAGTTTGGCCATTTCTGTCACTGAGGAACCCTTGGGTAATCTTTGGGTCACCTGGCCTGAGGCCAGTTTTTAAGGTTCGGTCTAGTCTTGGAAAGCTACGAGCACATTCCCCCAGCTTTTAAGACTATTCCGAGCAAATTCGGTCAGAGATATTTTGAGTTATTAACAGAAATACATGTGAATTACAAAAACTCTAGGCACTCTTGGCACTCTAGGCTGAAATTTTGGAAATTGTTTTTAAAACTGATTTTTTATGTATTTATCAATGTTGTTCTGTAATTGTTTCATTGTTTACTACTATCTTTTGCCACTCTGGACCAGATAGTTTTGGGCTTTTGCCTTAAATTTTGATTTTGAATGAATTTACCTCCCCACCTGACCTGCTGGTAATTTGTACCTAAAATTAATATGTTTATTTCAATTTGTACTGTGCTTCAGTTCTAATACTATTATTTGCTTAGTTATTATTGTTTCTATGATTAGGAATGGTTAAAATAGCTTTTTTGAATTTTTAAATTATTTTTAAATTTGTGAACACTAGTAGTGGTATTTGGGTACTTCTGAGCCAAATTTCAATTTATTGTTTTTTCTTCTGTGAATTCTTTTGTGAAGGTAATTTTTGCGCTGTTAATTAGTATAAACTGTTTTTTATGTGAATTAGTAAATTCTGATGAATATTTTGGTAACTTTTGAAAAAAGTGGCTGTGACTGTTTCCCTGATTTTGGACTGGTGTTATTGGGGTTCTGGGTTGTGTTCATCAGGGTCCCGGAGGGAAGCGACGGACACCACCCAACAACATGAGCGTCGGCGGAGAGGGACTTCCAGGGGGGTCTGCCCCCTCCACTTCAGCCTGCCTTTGGATCTGGGCCCCCTCTCCTGCCTGACCTGTCGCCCTCCTGTGGTCGTCGCAGCTTGACCCCACCCAGAACTGCCTGCCCGCAAGTTGTTTCAAAACATATATTTTATTTTTATTTATTTATTTATTTTCTGCTAATCGTCATGAACTGTCAGAATGGAAATTGTGTATTGTGAATCGTTATTTAGTTTTAGGAAAAGCATTAATTCTCGTTATTTATCAAAGGGGACCCCCCTACAGAACTCAAGTTTTTTGTAAAAAAAAAAAATCAAAATTAATTTAAACCGTAATTGTTATTGTAATAACTGTTTGTATTTCTTGTTTCATTGTTATTTATTGATTAATTTATTTATTTGTTGATTGATTTATATATTTATTGATAACTTTAGAAAATTTAACTCAAAGAGAAAATACAGTAAATACTTGTAAAACTTAGTTTTATTTTATTTTAATTCTATTTTTAAATAAGCACACTGTAATTTGACTAAAAAAAAAGAATCTGTAAGCTGAAAGGAAAAGGTGGGAGTAAAACTGATACTACTTAAACAATGTTATAGAACTGTGTTCACATGTATTGTTGTTTTGTGTTTTTTCATTACAGCTTGTGCCTCTCAAACGGTGAGTTTTATTGAACTTTTCCTCCACGGCCTTCCTTTGTTGTTTGGGTAGGGTTGTGAGCCGCCCCTCGCCCCGCGTCCGTGGGAGCACGCTTCCAGCTCATGGTTCACTTGGGTGCGGGTGCGGGGGCGTGGTTCAGTCCCCAGCCAAAAAAGGTTTGGAAACAACTGCTCTATATTATTACACAGGACTGGAGGTTTTTGTGTTGTGCACCAGTATTTAACTAATGTTATCCCGGCACCGAGGTTATCACTATCTACTGTAGATGTGAACTGATGTTACCTCTCGAGTCTTTCCGTCAAACTTCTTGAGGATCTCCGGGTTGAGACGGCTAAGGGGCGTGCGCGGCGCACTGAAACTCTCTGTCTCTCCCCCGATGATGATTCTCTCCATGGAACTCTTGCTGGAAGACGTCTTGCTGGGATGTGACAAGGTAGGACTCTTCTTCAGGTCTAAAACCATCCAAGAATGATTAAATGAGGATATTTTCAAAACTAGTTAAAATGTTAAGTCTTCTGTTACATTGAACGTCTAAACACTTAGAATTATAAAAAATGTACTTCCGGTGGACACACACACACACAGTAAGAATATGTAAAAAGTAGTAAAACACCTGCTCACAAAGATACCACTCATCCATTCAGCTTGGACCCGAGCCATCCACCGTTTGCTTAAGGTCTGGCCTCCCCTTCAAATCTACCACAGACAAATGAACTCTCCATGACACATTTAACACACACATTAAACACATTAAATTCACCTACTGAGACAGGTTTCGAACCCTTGAGTCAAGCGCCATCCCCTGGCCGGGGAAATTGTGTCTTAGACCGCTCAGTGTAGTAGTAAGTAGTCCAAATTAGTACTTCTTACAAAATAAAAATTATTTATGCAAGTGACTGGAAATTTAAATAAAAACCAATACAATAAATATTTAAATATTGATTTTAAATTTAATGTTAGGAAGTCAAAACTAATACATGTTGAACAAAAATAACTCTTGATTTTCAAGCTACAGCACTTTTGACATGCGTAGTAAAGCAGTTCTGTCCATCATTCAGTCAACTACTACAGGATATTTATTAATAATTTCCATTAACTATGTAAGATTATTTATGAAATACAACAAAAAATACTTTATAGTTTTATATTTATATTGTGATAGCCTGGAATCGATGGAATCGGAACTGACTTTAGGCGATCATTCTCAGTACCAGTACCGATTCTAAACCTGAGATTTGGTGGAATCAAGAATCAACATTTTGAACAGACTCATCTCTAGTTTTTTCCATATCACTTGACCAATTAATTTACAAAATTAGCCTAATTGTTTTCCAAATGACATTAAATCACATGATTTGTATATTTAATCCTATCTCAATCTCTTCAAAAAAAAAGGAATACAAATTATAAATAATTCAAGTTAAGACCAGATTCACAGGCTCACTGAGATAGTCGAGCCAATTAAAACAATAAAAAAACTATAGTAATTTTAATTGTTTAAAATTACTTCAAAATTAAATTTGAGTTAAAGTGAAATCTAGTAGTTGGATTGGGTTTCTCATGCACAAAGGTTTGAACATGCAAGTGTAAATGTAGAATAATACAGTTTTGTGATTCTCCATGTCCATAAATACTAACCATGGGCCTAAAATTATGCTATTCTCATGCACAAAGGTTTGAACATGCAAGTGTAAATGTAGAATAATACAGTTTTGTGATTCTCCATGTCCATAAATACTAACCATGGGCCTAAAATTATGCTATTCTCATGCACAAAGGTTTGAACATGCAAGTGTAAATGTAGAATAATACAGTTTTGTGATTCTCCATGTCCATAAATACTAACCATGGACCTAAAATTATGCTACCTTTCAGGATTATTTTACAAGTTAGGATTCAACCCTTCTACAATCAGCTATAAGGCTCTAAACCAAGCAAGTTTATAAAAAGTCATGCATAAAAAGACACAAAAAGAGCATAACATGCAAAGGCTTATTCAAATTCATGTTTCTTTATTGAAACGTGTTAACTATTCAGTAATAAACAAAATGTGAGGATGGAAAAAACTTAAAGCAATTTTTAAGGGGCCGAAGTGCGGTCATTACACAATTTTAGACAAAGATCATTAGTGAAACCATTTTTAAAAAAATCCAAGCAACAACCACTTATTATATAACTATAGAGCATCTCTCTACACAATACGACATTTACCAAACTCTACAAAAAAACAAATTTATGATTATATTGTTCTTTCTTATTAGTTTATTGATTTTCAAGAACATTTTAAAATTACATATGACTAATTTTATTTGTTAGGGGTACTTTTTGTAATGTATGGCAATTTTAAAATCGTGTCTATGTACGATGGATTTGCTCATGACCTAGAACCAATAACGCAATATTGTACCAATCACGCGAATCTGGCAGTTGCATTGCCAGCTACAGCACCTGCTTGGTGCATGAGCATGAGCATGGTTAACACTCAAGGTCGCAGCCAGACGAGGCTGGTGTTCAACCACACTTAACACATTGAGTGCTAGTAGCTAGCATCACCTGCCAGTGATACCGCTAATAAAGAAAATACATGCAAGTTTAATGTTTAAAGTAGGGATCTGTAAATTCCAGTTCTCAGTTTTTGGTTTTATTGGTTATCAGGAAAAACCCTGAAACTGATAACCAATCAATACGACTCCATCGTGTCCGGCTCTGGTTAGATCGCGTAATATTGGCTGTAAATGACAACTGCATTGTGTAACATTCACAGTAGGGTACATTAGCCGATTCCATGGGCAGCGGGATAATATACCGACAAAGGAGCCACCCCAACATTCCCAGACGTGGGGTTGTTTTTATTGCCATGTAATTTCGTTAACAAAAGACACTTGTCAGAATGCCATTATAGTAGAGGACCCTTGACAGAACGTCATTATAGAAGGGTTGATTTACGATGCACCTGCGTTGCACACTGTGAGAAACAAACAAATGTGTGCTGTCAGAGGTCCCTGCGCTTTTTGACATAACCTATAAAATGTCCCAATTAACTTCCTTTATATTTAATGATCATCACATTGATGTACTGTTTGACAACAGTGATAATGCTTGGTTCAAGGGTAAAGAATTGGCTCAAATAGTAGGTTATCAAGATACAAAAAAAGGCAGTGCGGGTTAATGTTGATGAGGAAGATAAGTGTAATGGTTTGAGCATAATCAGCAAAGAGGGGTCAGTTGACTCAACCCTCTTTACTTCCAATATCAGTCTACCTTGATCAATGAATCTGGATTGTACTCTCTTATTTTGCGCTCCTTGAAACCAGAAGCTAAGAAATGTGCTTCTTTAGAGAAAATGTACAATCCGTTAAGTTTAATGAAAAACAAAATACTCATTACACTTATGAACCACGCGAGTATGTACAACAGTGGTACATAACGGATTTTTTAATTTTTGTTTTCTTCATGATGCTATCACTTCATGATGTTGACAATTCATGTGGAAATCGCTTGGTGTATATTAGGGGTGTGCGAATAGGGATTTCTGGCTCGAGCCGAGCCGAGCCGAGCTTTTTTAAAAGTTCTCGAGCTTCGAGCTTTCTCGAGCCGAGCTTTTTTTGATGGGAATTTTCTCTAGGAGTGTGCAATATACCGGTAGTGATTTTCTGACTTGAGCCACGCCGGGCAGAATTTTTTCAAAGTTCTTGAGATTTGAGCATGATTGATTAGGCCTAATTTATTCTTTATTTATGTTATGTTTAAGAGAATAAACATTTTATCCATTATGGTAATGTAAAATAATTTATAACTTTCAATATTTGCCATCTTCCATTCACTTCTTCTAGATTCACTATTCCTACGTTAAATAAATAAAGTGGAAAAATAATGAATTAAGTACGGTAGGCTTCTAAAAGGACGATTTATTCAGACCACTTGTTGATAGTAAGCTTAACGAACAAGTTGTCTTTCAATATAAAGTAGGCAGCCTACATAGAGAACAAATAACGTAAAGGAAGAGAACTAAAAATTCCTAACTAGACTGATGAGCCCGCAGGTTAACTAAAGCAGATATTACCGGATTTATTAATAGCCATAATAATAATAATTGACTATATGTCAATAAGTACTCTCCACGTAACCAAAGACTTAGACCCTAGCCTTGGGAATTGCCAAAACCCAGTAGCCTATCTCTCATTCAACTGTTTGTAAATAGTAAATTTTAGGTTATCCTTTTATAAATATAAGAGAGTTAAACCAGTCTTTATATCTTATTGTACTCACAGGAATAAGTTAATAATCGTAGGCCTAGCTTATGTTCTATCTAATCTATTGCCTAATAGACTTATCTATTATATCTGCTTCTGAAACAGAAGGTTTCAGAAGTATAAGGTGGAAGAGGATCGTCAATACATTCTTCTTCCATCACAACTTAAACAATTTGATAGCATACAAATACAAAATGATATGGTTTCTACTTCTACTGACGTTTATTCATAAATTAAAACAATCCCGCGGAGTTAACAATATGAATTTAATCACACAGCTGTAGCTGTAGGCTGTAGCGTAGCATAATAAAACACCGCGCCATTTTGATCGCGTCTTGCTCTTGGTTAGGGCCTTCGGCGTACATAGAATATAATCAATCTTTAAAATAATATGACCACCGGTATTATAAACATGCGTTACGTAACCATTCAGAATTTTTATAAAATCCTTCAATTTTGTGAACCTCGCAATTCGTCAATTGTTTAGCTATCCAATTTTTGGAGAGCACTAATTCGTCTGCACATTATAACGCCGTCATGTTTATTAGGCGTTCATCACCCAAGATGAGTGGAGTAAGGGTGAACTTACTCTACTCATCTCGTTCATCACGTACACCCTTGTCCCTAGCAGTTGGTCACGTTAAATCATTATTACATCATAATAACCAAATTCACTCAACGTATTAAGGCAGTTCGAGAAGTGGGTATGCCAACAGTGTTGCCAGACATAATTTCAGACTCCAGGGAATATAATTATTGTGTAATTACGAAGTTGTAAGTTGTAGAAAAGACTATACCGATGCAACAATTAGACAAAGTGTTTTAATGGATTTTAGTTTTTTTCCTGTGGTACTTTTTCTGGAGCAGTACGGTTGTTGTATTAATTATTATTAGCCGTGAAATATTGCACAACTCAACTGGGTAACGGCAACACTGCACTGCAAACTGAATAGTGTGATAGGGTTGAGCGTAGAAAAAGTAGCTCCATTGCGTTGGTTGATCACTGATCAGGTTGGCAGTTTAAAATATTACAGTATTTTAATGTTTGGTTATTTTTTTACGGAGGACCGAAATCATTAGCACTGCAGAATTATATTTGTTATGGAATGGAGCTCTACCGACGCAAACTACGAGAATTCTAACATTGATTCTGGAAAGTTGTTTTTAAATTGAATTTTGTAGACGACCAATTTCACTGGTCGGCGTTTTAAATATTCGGCTCGAACTTCAAACCTTTTTGCAAATCTCGAGCCGAGCCAAATACTGCAATATTCGACTCGAAAAAGCTCGAAGTTCAAATACTCGCACACCCCTAGTGTATATGATGATTAGTAATACTAGATCTTGAAGTAAACTGCGCACCTCAGTGTGCGGACGTTGTTTTGTTTTGAAATGTCCAACTCAACAGGTTAGATGTATCATTTTCTCATTCAACATCAATTAAAATTGTATGTGTTATCTCATTTCATCTGTTGTGATTTAAGCCCACGTTAACTGTTGTCCATCCTCACGCAGTTTGCAAGTGTAATGAATATTTAGTTTTGCATTAAACTTAACAGACTTTTTCTTTTTTTGTTTTCTTCGTGATGTTAACGTTTCATATGGAGTTCATTCCTTCTAGCACTAACTTGACTGTGACCTTTCTTGTGTGTTAATTCGTTTAAAACGTAACTTGTTCAATGACGCATCGATTACTTTTCTATTGTCATCCACAATGTGCATTATGGCGAGCATGATGATTGGTACTACTAGCTCTTGAAGTAAACTGCACACCTCACAGAATGTGAACGTTCTTTGGTTTTAAAATGTCTGTCTTCATCACCTATGTATTTAATAACCAAATAGGAGCTATTCTGTTTGACAGTAGTAACAACCCTAGGTTCAAAGGTAAAGAGGTTGCTCAAATCTTGAGCTAAGTTAATCACAAAAAGCACTTCTAGCACATGTCAGTGAACAATACAAGTCAACAGACTTACAAACGAGAGCCAACAGTCGTTACAATCCCTCACAAAGTCACTAACAAATACAAAAAAACTAGATCAAATTAACTCCCATTTTAAAACTAAAAATGATATATATTGCGTAAGGAACCCAGTCCATGATTCAAATGTTGTCTGAACAGACCTCTAAGTGGCAGTGTTGCCTGACTATCTTGACTTTGAGCCTTTATCGTATGTTAGTTCGTTAACAACATAACTTGTACATTGACACATCAATCACTTTTCTTGCTTAAGTCACGATGTGCATTATTACGTACGTGATGATTGGTAATAACAGCGTTTGAAGTAAACTGCACACATTTGTTGATACGTCTTGTCACGGCTGGTTAGATTTCTCATTCAACAGTAATTACAATTGTATGCGTAATCTCATTTCATCTGTTGTGATATAAGTCCACGTTAACGTAAAAAAATGGAGGGGGGAGAGGGGTAAAAATGTCGGAGACAAAACCTTGGGGGGGCAAAAAAAGTGGAGGGGGGGAAAAAGATTCACAAAAAAATTGCGAAAAAAATCGGTGGGGGGGCTCACCCGTCTCACCCGCCGCCCATGGAATCAGCTAATGTACTATTGACTGTAAATGACAATCGTACTGAATATGATCAGCCATAAATGACAATCACAAAGAGTATCATAAGCCGTAAATGGCAATTGCACTGGGTATGATCGGCCATAAATGACAATCACACAATACTAAATCGGCATTAAACAATGATGGGCCCTCACATCATCACAGAAACAGACGACCAAACCAAGTGATATCAGCCATAAATTAGATCAAATCACACTAACACACAAAGTTCACATTAAGTAACCACAATAAATTAACCAAAACGTTTATTGGTGGAATAGACTGAAATTACCATGTAAGATCGGCTGAAACTGCAACTGAACCATAGTTTATCTATACTAATACATTTTAGTAAGCGTTTACACACACACATATATATATATATATATATATATATATGTATACTTATCATGATGGCTTGGTAAAAACTGGTTTTCAAAATAATTTTTGTAAAAAGTACTCAGAACCGAGAACCAACACATCCCTAGTTTAAACATATCAGCTGCAGCGAATATGTTAAGTTTACTTATCTCTTTTCCGCTATTTAAGAACATCGGGTAATAACAACTTGCATCAATATACCTCCAAACACTGTAAGAAAGCTTACAACCAACAAATCTAAATAAACGGCAGTGAAAAAATATGAAAGAAACAACGTTTAAAAACTTCCTAGATACAATATCTTTTAGATGTTTTATAAAATGGGTAACAATAACAAAATCCCAAGTTTTGTAAAAGATAATAGGTTGTGCTGGGAAACAGTTCAACAGTTAGTTTAAATATTTTTATGCTTTTAGTTGCCAGATTTAAAACAGCTGCCTGCACACATTTTTCTTATCCAGAGAAGAGTTAAAACAGTAAAAGCACTCACTGAACTTAGGTTTTCAGTAAAAGTATATGTTTTTGGTAAGGGGTGTCATCACAACCAAAATTCTAAGCTTAAGGTACGGCAGGTATATTTACTTCAGCAAAACTTAAAATATACACCAGTGAAATTGAGGTACCTAAATTAAATTTGTAATCTCTCAAATACATTCTGATAAGAAAAGGTCTAGTTATTATTATTGCATTAACCAAAAATTACACATACTGTAATAAAATACATGTTTCAACACTACAAATATATAATTACACTTATGTTACAGTCACAGAGAAGACAGTGAATGTACACTAATGATGATAATATGCCTTGTATATTCATAAAACTATAAACATGGAATGCTGGGTCAAGCGATGCCGGGAGGCCAAAAACGAGCCGGCAGCTACCTGCTCCATCCACCACCAGTCGTGTGTGCGGCAGGCGCCCGAGGCTGTGGTTGCCACGGCAATTCATTGTTATCAATGATTTTTTACCGCAACCATAATAATGTAGTGACATGCCTAACTACTATGTGGCCTACATCTGCAAAAATGATTTTGAAGGATGGGAGGAAAGAATCAAGTTTGTTAGAATTATGGACCAACTATTTGATTTCTTAAACACTCAGGACACTTATGGCCTAGGTTTAAAAAAACCAGTGACTAAAATGGCTCTATTTAATTTTAAACAAGGTTTGGAAGCGTTTTATGAGTAAATAAGTAAAGTAAAATGGAAATCAAAGGTGTGAATGTTTTGAAACATGCTAGGAAAACCTTCGCTATTGGATTTTTAACATGTATAAATTCGATCAGACTGTTATGTTAATAATGAAGTATGTATGTATTAACATACACCATAGCCACCACAGTATGTTTTGAAATATTGACGCTATCAATCCCCATTGGGGTAAAAAATGAAGAAGAGAGTGATGGTAATGGTACACGTTTTCATAAGATAATTTGGAGCTTTTATTCTCATCTATACGAGCCAGGGGTGGGCGAAATAATAACTGAAACGTAGTTCAATTTAGATTGGCCCTAAAGGCAATTGATGTTCAGGAACCAAGTTCAGCCATCTGCAGGAAGCAATTGTTAGTTTTTGTTTGTATTGTATTATTTGATAAACATAATCAAAATTCAGTAAAGTTTCCAATTACCTTCCGATGCTGACATGCATGACAACCTTGATGATGAAGAAATAGACCCTATCGTAGAACGTTTTTGTTAAGTCTTTGTGAGTCTTTATCCAGACTGAAAGACCAGCTGACAAATTGGTTTACATATGTTTTATGTTATAAATATTTACAATTGAGTTCACTTTTTGTCTTAAAGAATTACATAACAAATTTTACCAAAATGGATTCATTTATTTAATTTTCAACATAATTTACATCAACACCAAACATTTTAATGGTCCTCCGAGAGCAGATAGTTTGAATTTCAGCTATGGAAACTAGAATTCTTTCAATACTCATGTTTTTTTAACTTCAATAGTATTGCTTTGCAATTGAGAAATGGCACCTACCCGCACCGGTGATTTTAAGCCGGATACTTACAAACGTTTGGCGGCGCTGACGAAAATGCGTTTTGCATCAATAAAGACAGTCGTCGACGAATTTCAAAGTCATCCAGAGACAATCACTCGAGTTCAGTGAAAATCGCTGAAAGTATATGCGAATGAAATCAACAGGAAACATGAAGACATTTACAACATTTAACTTGAGCTACATCTTGGGGACGATTCATAACGTCAAGGTGCATAAAGTAAAGTAACTATTTTTTACAGTTTTGTTATGTAGCGATTTCAAATCGTAAAGTTTCAAAACGTCCAGTTCATAATTATAAAGTGTTAAATATATAGTATTTCACAAAGTAAAGTTCCATAACGTAAAGTTATCAATTAATATAGTTTAATTTAAAATGCGTTTCAAAACGTAAAGTTTCATAACGTAAAGTAGCTATTATAATTTAAATAAAATATGTGAGTGTTTCACAAAGTAAAGTACCATAACGTCCAGTATTTAAATTTTAGTTCTATTCGGAGATAGAGTTGCATAAGGTAAAGTTTCAAAACATAAAGTTTGTATTTTTAAAAACCACCTGTTTCAAAACGTAAAGTTTCATAACGTCCAGTTAACAAACTCACTCCAGTTCGATCCAATTTCAGTACACGGGAATGTTCCATAAAGTCGAGTTTTAAAACATTGAATTTAATTTAGTAGACTATTTCATAACGTAAAGTGACACAAGGTAAAGTACAGTCCGCTCCAGACATTGTACTGCGTGTTGCCTTCCACAAGTTGCAGGCGGTCCTGAGCACGTGTACATTGTTGCGTGTTGCCTTCCACAAGTTGCAGGCGGTCCCGAGCACGTGGAGATCTGTCGACAGCGCTCAGCGCCAGCGCGGCGACCGCGGCGTTTGTAGCCCAGTCAATAAATGTTTTGTGTCTGAACTCTTTTTGGTAAAGATGATCTTTTCTCAGTTGATAGACCATATTGAAAGACGTGTTTCTCAAAAGTCCCCTAAAATCCGCATTGTGCTTCCCCTCCTATCCCCCCTCAAAGCTCGAAATCGTAGACTTTAATGTTATCGAGTATAACTTTTTAACAAAACGTTGTTTAGGGTTAACTCTTTTTAGTTATTTTTGTCGATAAATGTGCTATCATTTTTACACATATACTGTTGACGATAAATTAACTAAATAAATAAAAAAAGTTATTTTTGTTGTTTCAAATTTAGGTTTTTGATGTTTATTTTGGTTATACGTATAATAAATGAAAAACACTTCCTCTAAAACCGTTTGTACACACATTTCTGAACACATTTATATATGAATATTAATGTTTTTAAGAAGTGAGGAACATGCGTAACTGTTAACTACGGTATGTTTGGAGCGCGAGGGCGGCAGAGCCTGGGCTAGCGCGAAAGATACATTATCTACTTATCTACTTGTTTTAAATCCCTTATGTTTAATCATTTCTACACTTACAAAATGTAGTGGTGTTTTATAGTTTATTATTGTTATACCGGCCTATAATAATATGATAAAGTAGATTCACTTTATTATTAATGTGTAATGTAATAAAACTCCAAATACGATATGTTCAATGATTTGAATGCGATATTATTTAATCGATCCACTTCAATTTTAAACATTGTATAGTTAATATAAAATTTTTTAATACCAGTTTTACTTCGTGGTATAAATCAGCCCTTGGGCCTTTTCATTATCCACCAACTATGACCCACCGTGTCCCGGACTGGCTGAACCGGCAGCTGTCGTAAATTATAAGTTTCATATTTGTTTTCTGCAACTCTTATTTAAAAAAGCTTCAAGGAACTCCCATCCACCACAGACATTATGCACATTGATGACATAATATGTGAATATATATATATATATATATATATATATATATATATATATATATATATATATATATATATATATATATATATATTATATTATTATAATAATATTATAATATTATAAATGTATTATATTATGTACATAATATTATATATGTGAAAAATGCCAGTAAGCATAATGAAATTAATGAAGTAAGCATAATACAGTTCGGGTAACAATGCTCGGCATCTGGTTACCGTCTGATCTGGAATGACTTTTCGCCTCTATTTGGATTGGTACCGTTAGTGTTTCAGTCTATTTTTCTCAACAGAAAGCAAAAATCACTTATTTCATTTTAAAACTTTTTTGGTTGTTTTTTTAATGTATACTTTTATTAACGAGAAATTTCAGTAGTTTCTCGCCTTTCCCAGGTGCCAAGCACCGTGAACAGAGCTTTACTTGACATTCAACAATTGCCAAGTTAAACCCTCTTTCCCTGTAGACTGTAATCGCTACCATTAGTTGCTGGTACTCTTTTGCTTAGTTTCGGCGGAAAACTGTGTTAGCTTTCGACTATATTTGCTGAAGTGTAAAAATTAACGCGGGCCAGCGCCCGAACAGTTTTACCCTAACCCTATCCATTAGTATATTCTGGGATAAGGTTGCATGAGCTAGCCGTTTCCTAAGCTCCAGATACATAACGCCAGTTCCAGTATTGTTTAGGCTACCGGTATAATGTTTGTAATAAAGTTTGATCAAGTCTATGTAGTTTATAATACCTAAGAATAAAGTCGGCAGGTGTCAAACACCATCCTTTTTTTATAAAATGTCATCACGTCAATGAAGGATGAAATACCTAAGAAAGAATTAAGCCGACAAGTATCAAGACGTAAAGCTTAATAAAATCCATAACGTCTCAGGTCAATAACTTCCTTTGTTCCTGCCCAAACTCAAACTCATTTATTTGTCTAAAAACTGATACAGTGCTGAACACGTCAAACTAGTTATATTTACAAATTAATGTTAAATACTATAATTTTGGTGTTTATTCTACGTCCAACCATTGCAGAGATATTCAAAGGGCTAAACTATGGAGAATAAATAAATAAAATGTTATATACAGTATCACTTATTTATGAATTGTTTGTATGAAATTTAGTAAGTGGCTTTATCTATTAGTGATACACATATATGTATATGCATTGGCAATTCGCTGAGTACATAGGTTTACTGCGAAGGGAATATTTTAATTTTGTTTTCGACAATCTCAGCTGTAATATCAATGTATCATAGTGTAATTGTGGCAGTGGCGTAAGTTAGGGATGGTTTTGAGAATATATTTGCTGGGGGCTCGAAAAAATCAGTATCGCAACTACACTGTTGTCATGTATTTTATATCCGATTATTTTGGTAAACGGGGAGACCCGAACAAGAAGACGGCTTCAAATTTTGTATACCCCCTATTTTTGGGGCGATAAATTCAATAAAACCATCGCATCCCTCTACGACCCCCCTTTTAGCGAATTTCCCCTATAGGGAAGAAGCCATTACCGTAGTCGGCATGGTAAGACCTAGGCCCGGGACCATGATAACTTTTCGTTTTGAGGTCCCCAGACCCCAAAAACACCATTCGTTCGAAACTGTATATATATATATATGTGTCCGTGGGTGCGATAACTCTCGTAAAAAAGGTCCGATTTTGATGAAATTTGGTATAAACGTGTAAAGCAACATTTATGACTTTAAGTTCGAAAACCAGCCATATCGCTCTACTTTAAGGGGTATTTTGGGGGGGTTTTGTACCCCAAAAATGTTTTTTTGAGCTTTTTACATATAATTTTTGAAAAAGTCAAACTTTAGTTTTTACCATTGGATTCAACTTTAAAAAACACACAATTTGGTATTTTGATCATTCCTCTACGTCAATAGGTTACCGAGATATTGGAAATGCTAAACACAGTACGTTGTCTAATGTTATTCTTATGGAGAATAAGGAAAAAATTATATCTCGCTTCTTTATGAACGTATACTGACGAATCATAAACGTCAGTATACTGGTTTTATCTGGTTGTGGTCTATTGTTATTTCCTAAAAAAAAACAATTTTTTGCTAAAGGTTCCCGTAGCAGCAAACCTGCGTATTCAGCCCCCATGTTATTCTTATGGAGAAAAATTAAAATGCTATGTCTCACTTAATTATGAACATAATTTAATAAAACCTCTTATATGACTTCACCTAGTTGAGTTATATTGATATATGCCTAAATACCCATTTTTTGTGTTCCTTCATGCAGCAAACCTGCGTACTCACCCCCCCATGTTATTCTTATGGAGATTAATGAAAATGGAATATATCGCTTATTTATGAATGAATATTGACGAAACTAGGTATGTAGCTTCACCTAGTTGAGTTATATTGATATTTGCATAAAAACCAATTGTTTATATTCCTTGTTTCAGCAAACCTATGTACTCATCCCCAATTTTATTCTTATGGAGAATAATTAAAATTGTATATATCGCTTATTTATTAATATATTTTTATGAAACTTGGTATGCGGCTTTAAGTGGTATTAAGTCATATATTATGCATTGGAAATTCGCTGAGTACGCAGGTTTACTGCGACGGGGGTATTTTATTTAGGGGGGTGAAACCCCCCTTTTTTCTTTTTTCAAGTTCATTTTTTTTTTTTATTACATCCTAAGGAACACAGAACAACTTTAAAAAATGATACTGCCTCCCTAATTATAGAATAGGGGGGTAAAACAGTTATCTGAACATCCTTACATTTGAACATTTATTAATTTTGTGCTATAACTTTGAGAGAGGGCTTAAAATGTTTGTATTAAAATAATAAAAAATAAGAATAAAACAACTTGAAAAAAGTAAAAAAGGGGTTTTTACCCCCCCCCCTAAATAAAAAAGGGGGGGTCGTAGAGGGATGGCGATGGTTTTATTGAATTTATCGCCCCAAAAATAGGGGGTATACAAAATTTGAAGCCGTCTTCTTGTTCGGGTCTCCCCGACCCCCCAGACACCTATAAAAGACGTTCAGATAACTGTTTTACCTCCCTATTCTATAATTAGGGGGACAGTATCATTTTTTAAAGTTGTTCTGTGTTCCTTAGGATGTAATAACAAATAAAAAAAATCAACTTGAAAAAAGTAAAAAGGGGGGTTTTTACCCCCTAAATAAAAAAGGGGAGGGTCGTAGGGGGATGGCGATGGTTTTAATGAACTTCTCGCCCCAAAAATAGGGGGTATACCAATTTTGGTAAAAAAATAATTACCAGAACCCTTCAACCCCCCAGAGCCATAGGCTTACCGTGTTGCGTACGCTCTATATTACGATCATTGTTTATAGAGCATTAAAGGCTCGTTCTAACGGGAACATTGCTGGACTATAGAGAGGTTAGGGAATGTAGTCTATGGTTATGGGGACATCTCAGATGACCCTAACGAGGTTAATATATCTAAGGAGTCTCGTCTCGTGTAAAAAAGTGTAGCCGACGTGGTTGGCCACCTTTTTGCCCCTCTGTAAACTCTGCTCCCATATCAACCAATCAAATCCCCTCATCACAAGTTACATATTTATTAGCTGAGTAACATTTAACTTTTAAAGTGTCGATTTGATTGCCACCGAGGTGGGTACATTTCATGCGGAATATCCACTGCCGGGGTGACTGAGATAACCAGCTGGGCTATTGAAAATTGAATACTGATGAACAGTTATTTTGTTTACATAACAACAATACAACAATACTAGTTTTTTTTTTTTACAATTATTTATTTCTGGTTTAATGTTACATGTCATTATTCACAGAATTTTTAACATACAATGATTTTACGAACACATATTTACATTATCGGGTTCGTCCTAGTTAGGATCACCCTGGAACATGGAAAAATAATAAATACTTGAAACAAAACATCAGGCATGAACTAAACAAATACAAAAGAAAACATAAAAATACTCTCAATCCATTCTGAACAGAATATCTTGAGGAAGTCTCGCTCGTAGCCTCCTGTTTATTGTAATTTGTCCAATGTTGAATACCACAGCACCAGGAACAAAGTCCAAAGTTTCGAGGAGTTTTTGAGAAGATTTTTCTATAAATTTTAATACTGGTTCGACTCCGAGCTCTTCATGAATGTGGTTATTTCTAACGAACCAGGGAGCATTCACTGCGATTCTGAGAATTTTGTTTTGTAGAACTTGAATTTTGTTAAGTTTATTATGAGATACAGCCAAACCCCAGACAGGACAGGCATACATAACTAAAGGCCGAATTATTGTTTTGTAGATTAATTTTGCACACTCTGGTTTTAAAGTTGATTTTCTATTTATTAAGGGAAAAAGTTTAGCTAGGCGAGTGTAGCCCTGAGTTAACTTTTTGTTAACATGAAAGTTCCAATTTATTTTCTTGTCAAGCCAGACTCCTAGATATTTTACAGCCTGGTCGTCAGGATTCCATGGTAAAAATTGTCCATAAATTTGTATTTGTTGAGGTAACACATGTTTTTTTAGAGAAAATATTTTTGCCTCACATTTTGTAGAGTTAAGTTTAAATTTCCACTGGAAAAACCAATCAATTAGAATATCTATGGACGACTGAAGAGAATAAGCAGCCTCATAGATGTCAGAGTTTTGACATAATATAGCAGTGTCATCTGCATAAAGAGCTAGTGAAGCATTTTCAGGAAGAGGAATGTCAGCCATATATAGATTGAATAGTACAGGGCCGAGTATGGATCCTTGTGGCACACCTGCCCCAATCGGTCGAGATGTTGATAGAGAGGAATTTATCTTCACAGAGAATATTCTTTGATGAATAAATGATTTGATGATATTTACCATGTACATTGGGAAACCAAAATTTATTAGTTTGAACACAAGACCATCGTGCCATACTGTGTCGAATGCTTGTGCAATGTCAAGGAAAGCCGCCACTGTATGCTCTTTTCTTTCGAACCCGTTCACTATTGTTTCATATATTATTTTGTTTACATAACAACAATACAACAATACTAGTAAAATTAGTTGACTGAACAGATAATGGAAACAACTGATGACAGATTTAGACCGAGGTCTAAATCTCTCTCTACTCCAACTGTTCGAACTTAATACAGTTCCCATAGCTGAAGGATATTCTGTGTCAAGTGTAGCTGTGACCCACTAGTATGAAGGGTTCCATAAGTCTAAATGAAATTTCAACAGGTCAAGTGGTCGACGAGTGGCTATGCAACGCAGTGGCTTTGACCTAGTGGGAGGGCGGTCTTGGAGTACCTGAAGAAAAATTACAGTCAAACCCCAGATAAGACCTCCAGATATATTAGGAAGTCTAGCGCATTATTGTTACAGAGTGTCGTCTCCAGTAACACCAATTGGCCTTTTTTAAAACCAAGCGCCAGGGGCCCGCACCACACAAACCCCATTCAAAAGCCTGATACAATCAATAAAAATGTCACCTTAATAATGTTTTTAATTTGTTCATCTCCCTCGTTTTTTCTTTGTTAGTTCCTGTTAGTTCCCTCATAAATACCGTTAGTTCATCAATATTAACCCTGTTAAAGCCTTAAATCAATAGGTAGCTCAACTTCACACTATGAAAAGTAGCTTACCCACAGTTAAACTACATAATTCATATTTCTTTATGTCTATAGTTAGTTATTCGTTAGTTCCTGTTAGTTCCCTCATAAATACCGTTAGTTCAATAATATTAATGGGTTTACAGCCAAAAAATCAATGTTTGTTAGCTGACATTCCAATTTATGTAGGAGCCTACCCATATTGACGAAATATTATTGAAATTTGTTCATATCTCTCATTAGTTCTTCGTTAGTTCTTGTTAGTTCCCTCATAAATACCGATAGTTCAATAGGTACCAATAATGGTTTCACAGCCGAAAATTCAATTTTGGTTAGCTAACATTCCAGTGGATGTAGTAGCCTACCCATATTTACGAAAGATTAATGAAATTTGCTCACGTCTCTCGTTAGAACTAACAGCATTTATGATGGAACTAACAGGAACTAACGGAGAACTAACAAGAGACATGAACAAACTTCAATAAACTTTCGTCAAAAAGGGTAGGCTACTACATACATTTGAATGTTGGAATGTTGGCTTGAGATTACACCCCTGTATAGAGTCTTGTTAAAAGTATGCGTCAAATGATTTGGAGTTCTTTGTAGCATTAGTACCAATTAATTTGAATTCAAATACAAGCTCCCTCTACTCCTAACACCTCAGGACCGGACCCTCACCTGGATTAAAAAATGGCCGAACCAGCTGGGGTTATTTGTGAATGTAAAACACCGATCTATAATAACATCCAAGTTATGAAAAATATACTTATTAAATGTGCTTAGCAATTACAAAATAAACAACATTCACCCGTCAGCTATACTGATATATTTTGTTTATATTTTGACTTGAAATTAAACAAACTGACTTCTGTCGATACTTTCCATGGAAAACTCTTCCTCTGGCGGTATTCTCATTTCTATGAGGCCAGCTGGACCCATGGAGGAATCATTACCCACGAAATCAATCATTTACACCACCTCCATGGCCGGACTATCCGACGGCCGAACCAACGATTTTTAATTTTAAGTGCAATTATAATTACGAACACGCTATTTATAAAATAATATTTTTCAGCGAGCAATTCCTGAATGCGTGGCATGCAGAGCACATGCTGCGACGCATGTGGTTGCACCCTGCGGCCACCAGTGTCTCTGCGGAGACTGCGGAGACGAAATACGGGCGCAGGCAGCTAATGGGCAACACGGCCTCCGCTGCCCAATGTGCCGGGCAGATGCCGTTTTTATAATAGCGGTGTTTATTAATTAGTCTCAATCGATAATATATGCGTATTAAAGGTTTTTGAGGATTGATTTTGCGTATTATTTTATATACACAACATTTGACTAAACAAAACGAATATAAATATCTAACCAGTCCTGACCATGAGGTTGTTTGAAATTTGTTTTGTTGCCCTTTCTTTGTTCCCCTTATCCGTTTAGTAGGCCTACCTGTTTTATCCAAGGTGCTAGAACATTTTATCTACAGTCAGGTAAGCACTTTATTTGAAGTAAATTATGTATTTAACAACTATCAATTTGGCTTTAGAAGTCCACTGTGGATGGAATTGATGCCATCCATTGTCAAAGAATCCATATGGTGTTATGGTCAAAGAAACGCCTATGAAAACAGGGATTTTGCCTGCGCAACCTTTATTGATCCGAGCAAGGCCTTTGACTGTGTCGACCATGATGTGTTGCTCCAGAAGCTGGAATTTTACGGAATCCAAAACAACGCTTTAAATCTTTTTCGATCATCTATATCTATAAAAGTGGAAGTATGTATGTATATATGTATGTAGCCTATGGACTCCGAAACCGCTCGACAGATTGTAATGAAACTTTCAGGAATTATTAAGCATTATTCAAGGATGGTTTGTGTGAAGTTTGGTGCAAATCTGTCCAAAGGGCTCCGACCCAGAGGGCATACAAGGGTGCAGTGTCAGGTTTTAGAAATTTAGTGTTTACAAAATTAACAGCTGTAATTAATTAACAGCTGTAATTAAAAAATTCAAAGTTTTGGGCACAGCAACGCGCACAGGGTAACTGCTAGTCTAAATATATAAAAGAGGAAGTATATATATACAAAATTAACAGCTCTAATTAGTAAACAACTTAATTTGGGCGCAGCAACGCACGCCGGGAAACTGTTAGTATCTTATAAATTGAAGACAGACAGGATACTCTGGAGCAGTTTCCCCGAATAATTTGAAATTTGTTGTTATATATATATATAAAAAGTCACGGTATAATCAATAATTACTATAATTTTGTCGCCCAAACAAAATACTCAAACCACGCTTATGGCCGTGATCCTGAATGGCGTTGTTTTACTGGAGGACGGGTGCCGCTGCTTCGCGGGGTCTGGGCTTGCGCTGCGAGGATGTGGAAGCCGCGCCAGGCGCCAAGCACGCACACTACTTTGGTGGGTGGGGGCAAACAAAACGGCAAGCGGCAGGTGGTGGCGGTGGCTCTCCGCCGACAGCTTTTAGTTCGCCCAACGGCCGCCGCTACTGGAAATACGGTATTAGTGCATTTGAAGGCGCTGAAAATAACCCATATTCGCCTTGACTCATGCCGGCTCTTAAAATTGAGAACACACCTGATTTTTTATTCTGATTAGTAAGATATGTTCATGGTAAATTGAAGATAATTTTCTCATCTGGTTTTTGAGTCATAATGTCACCCACAAAAAAAACGAACATTCAGATTTTGAACATTTTATGGAATAAGGATAAATAAACACACGCTATGTTCGCACTCTATCGGTCATATTTTTGTCCAATTTACTTAAAATTTGATTGCTAAACTTTTCCCTTTAACGAGTTTTAACAATTCACTGGGAATAAATACCGGAAAACGCTTGACCCCATTATGGAGTTGTATTACAAGTTTTTGACTCTTTGAGCTCAATAGGGACAAAGATGTCCCTGTGTAGTTTTTGTATAACAAAATAGAAAGCTTCAATACCCCCGTCGCAGCAAACCTGCTTACTAAGCGAATTTGCAATGCAAATATGTGGGTATCACTACTACCTAGAGCCACTTACCAAGTTTCACAAAAATACATTCATTAATAAGTGATATATAACATTTTATTTATTCTCCATAAGAATAACATTATAAATGAGTACACAGGTTTGCTGCAACAAGAACGATAAGATATGTGTTTTTATGCAATTAACTCAACCAGGTGAAGCTACATACCAAGTTTTATTAATTTAGGTTCATAACTAAGGGATATATACAACTTTACTTATTCTCCCTATGAATAACATGGGGGGCCGAGTATGCAGGTTTGCTGCTGCCGGTAAAAAATCAACAAAAAACTTTTTTTGCTATTATCAATATACCACTACTAGTTGAAGCCACATACCAAGTTTCATCAATATACGTATATAAATAATCAAAATATAACATTTTATTTATTCTCCATAAGATATGACATTGGACAACGTACTGTGTTTAGCACTTTGAATGTCACTGCAACGGTTGAACGTAAAACAACAATTAAAACGCCAAAATGATTGTTTTGTAGAGCTAAACTGATTGGTAGAAAGAAATGTGGAGTTTTTGGTGAAATTATCTGATGAAAATCTAAAAACCGTATTCCCATAAGATTAACATGGGGAATTTTATGGACACATTTTTTGACTTTTCTCCATGACCACTAAACCTAGCTTAATGATTCAAAATACTAAATTTTTTTAAGCTCTAAAATACGGCTGTAACCAAAATCTAGTGTTTTAAAATTTTTAGGGTAAAAAGTTAAAAAAACTGATTTTTGGAAAATTTTAAACTCCCATAAAACCCCCTTCCCACAAACCGATCGATCTGGTTTTCGAACTTAAAGTCATAAATGTTACTCTCCACATTTGTGCCAAAAATTTCATAAAATTTGGGCGCTTCTTTCAAAGGTTATCACGGTAACGGACACACACACACACACACACACACATATATATATATATATATATATATATATAGAGAGAGAGAGAGAGAGAGAGAGATATAATAAACAAAAAGTAAATAAACTTTAGTACCCTGGTAAAATCATTTGAATTACACTTACTTATTTTAATTAAACAGTAATTCAAAACTACTTTAAATTTAACTCAAAGTTTTTTAAACAAAAATACCCCCGTCGCAGAAAACCTGCGTACTCAGCGAATTTCCAATGCATATATATGTGACTCACTACTACATAGAGCTATTTACCAAGTTTCACAAAAATACATTCATAAATAAGTGATATATAGCATTTTATTTATTCTCTATAAGAATAACATTAGGGTTGAGGACGCAGGTTTGCTGCAACGAGGAAGATAAGTAATGTGTTTTTTTTTTGCAATTATCAAAACAACTGAACCAGGTGAAGCTACATACCAAGTTCTCTTAATGTAGGTTTATAATTAAGGGAGATATACAACTTTACTTATTCTATATATGAATAACATGGGGGCCGAGTATGCAGGTTTGCAGCTACAGGGACTATCAACAAAAAACTTATTTTTTGTGCTAATATCAATATACAACAACTAGTTGAAGCCACATACCAAGTTTCATCAATATACATTCATAAATAATCGAGATATAGAATTTTATTTATTCTCCATAAGGATAACATTGGACAACGTACTGGGTTTAGCACTTTGAATATCTCTGCAACGGTTGGACGTAGAACAATGATTAAAACACCAAAATGTTTGTTTTGTTGAGGTAAATACATTATTAAACAGAAATGTGAAGTTTTTAGTAAAACTATCTGAGAAAAATCTAAAAACCTTTTTCCCATAAGATTAACATGTGACACGTTTTTTTGGATTTTCTCCGCAACCACTTAACCTAGGTTAATGATTCAAAATACTAAATTATTTGTTTTTTAAGCTCTATAAAATGGCTATAACCAAAATTCAGTGTTTTTAACATTTTGTGGTCAAATTTGCAAAAAACAGATTTTTGGAAAATTGTAAACCCCCATAAAACCCCCTTCCCATAGTGCGATCGACCTGGATTCCGAACTTAAAGTCATAAATGCTACTCTCCATATTTGTGCCAAATTTCATCAAAATCGGGTGTTTCTTTCAAAAGTTATCGTGGTAACGGACACACATATATATATTATATATTTGTGTATATATATATATACATATATATAAATTTGAACGAATAGTGTTTTTGGCATCTGGGGACATCAAAACAAAAAGTTATCATGGTCTCGGGCTTAAGTCTTACCATGCCACCTACGGTAATAGCTTCTTCCCTATAGGGGAAATTCGCTAAAATACGTAAATTTGTAAGCCTCCTAGAATTGTTTATGTGATGTTACAAAAAAATAAATTTAGAAAAGATAGCACGTTGTCGTAGGGGAATGTTTCTTTGTAAAACACATTTTCTAATTTAGAGTTGTTTCATTAGTAATGCCATGGTCTAATTATAATTGTTACAATTCCTACTATAAAACATTACTTCCGTATGATTGGCTGGTAAATATATATGGGACTATCTGAATAGCTACAATGTTAAATGTACTACAACTTGAAAATGCATTACCCACACTTCAGTGTGCTGCAAAAACTAAACTAACTGTCGCTACAAAGTAGTATATTCGCTCCGACCAAAAAATGATATTTACATCTTGAGTCCAATATTAAGGAAAATAGTTAGTATAGTTTTTATTATTCAAATATATTTATTCCAGATATTATATAGTAATTAAATTATAAATTTAAGCAACCGTTATGTGCACAACGGGAAGGAGGAAATGCTATATTTACTTAGAAAGCATTTTAATTTTGGTTTGCTTATACATTTGTATATATTACTTAATAATTAAAGCTATTATTAATAGAATTTTATTTATTAATCGTATCAGTAACTATAGAAACTATAAACTGTAACTGTGATCAAGACAATACTGGTACAGTATCCATGTAACTACTTTGTAGAGCTGAAGTTAGCCGCACCTTTTATGCCTTCATAATGTGAGAAACAGCAAGCGTTACATCAATGTATTGTTTGCTGCAGCCAGCCCTACGAAATTCTGAGTTCGACTGTACTTGACTTTTTGAAACTTTACGTTATGAAACAGTATATTTTTAAAATATTTCCAAATATTTTATTATTGAATTAGATTCAACAACGGACTGGAGTGAACTATCTTTGGCGTTTACGGTTATAGCTTTACAATATGAAACTTTACTTTGTGAAACAACCATTTATTAAATTTGTTTTAAATCAAAGCTTTACGTTTTGAAACTTTACGTTATTACAACTGCTTTAGATTAAATTCAACAAAATAACACCTTTACTTTATGCCACTTTACTTTGTGCAACACTACATATTTACTAAATTATAATTCTTTCACTTTACGTTATGACACTTTACGTTTTGAAACACTTATAAATTTAATCTGTATTAAATCAGTCACTTTACCTTTTGAAACTTTACGTTTTGACAACAGCTTTCATTTCATTGTATTAAATGACAACTTTACTTTATGAAACTTTACGTTGTGAAATGTTGCTTTTAAAAAAATAGAACTTTACGTTATAAACCTTGACGTTGTGCAACGGACCCTACATCTTACCATGAAGAAGACGCCATATCCAAGGAAGTTCTTGCAGAAGACCAGAATAACATCAATGATTCGTACGTCTACTTAGCGTCCGTTATTGAAGACTTGTTAGGCGAAGACGATCAACAAGATCATTCGTCGCTCAACGCCATTTCAGACACCCCTAACAATATCGACCAATGCGCAGCTTGACTATCTAAACTGGAATTGATTAAGTTTAATGGTGAGTACGCCAGTTGGACAACTTTTATAAACTTGTTCAATACTACCATTCATTCTAACAAATCTTTGACCAAGGTACTTAAATTTCAGTATCTATTAAGTGTTCTGTCTGGTGAACCACTTAACCTAGTACGAAATCTTAACTTAACTGATGCTAATTATGATGTTGCTTACGGGATTATTCACGATCGTTATCAAAATGATCGGCGGTTACAGCTTATGCACATCAACCGGATTATCGATCTACCTGACATATCGTACAACAACTTATTGGGAATTTGGCAATTTTTGAATACCTACATTGAAAACATTCAAGCTTTAAATGCTATACAATGTAGTATTACTGAGTCAAGTCATTTGTTGTCAGCATTACTTCTACGCAAATTAGACGCAGAGTTGCGTAAACGGTTAGAGCTCTCTCGTGACGTCATCATTAAGAAAAAACATACTCTACCTTCTGTAGATGAAATAATTGATTTTCTCACTCTTGAGTGTTCCCGTTACGAAGACGCTGTGTGCTCACTGGGAATGCGTATTCACGATACTAAGTTGTCTAACGCTCGGGACAAACCTTTTTACCGGACAGACACCGGTCATAAAACTGCAGTTACCCCAACGTCCACAAACACTAACCAGTCGTTCTCCTGTGCGGTTTTCGATACATCCAATCACAAAACCTTTTCATGCCCAAGGTTTTTGGCCAAAACTCCACAAGAAAGGTATCGAATCATTAAAACACGTCGCCACAGCATTTCGTGTTTGGGCATGCACGACATTAAAGCATCCAAATCCCAATCTGTATGCAAAGTTTGTCACAACAGGCATAATACTCTTTTGCATCTTCCGTCTGAAAAATCAGACAAATTTTCCAAACGTTCAACCACCAATGTTCAGGTTGAAAAACACAATCCAACCACTGATGTCCTTAACCTTAACAATAGTAATAAAACAGTTGCGTTTTACTCACAAAACAATGCTCCTCAATGTAACAAACATGTTATGGTATTGCTAGGAACCATATTAATCAATTTACGCAGTTCTAGTGGAGTTACTCATACATTCCGTGCACTGCTTGACTCAGGTAGTATGTGTACTCTCATCACAGAAAGAGCAGTTAATCTACTAAATGCACAGCGTCAAAAATGCAATGTGCAAATCTAAGGCATTGATCAAAAGGTTTCTCATAACAAAGGGCAGATTTTAGCCACATTAGAAACTTTGTCCGGCGTTCAGCTAATCACTAATCATCCTATGGTCATTCTGGACAAATTAACTATCAATTTGCCTCGTCTTCCTGTGTCCCCAGAAGTTATTCAATTCACTCAACATCTTGAATTGGCTAACCCAACATTTCATAGTCCCAGTCGTATTGATGTTATATTGGGAGCTGCATTATTTCCGCATATTTTCACTGGCCCACAAACATTTTTAGGGCACGAATTACCATGCATTATTGGTACTCCTTTTGGACAAGTTGTCATGGGCACAACTCCCTCTGTTCCTTCATCATCAATGTCTACCCACCAACAAAGCACTTTTAACATTTGTCTCCATTCCGTTAATGACGTTGACTTACATGATTCTATTCAACAATTTTGGGTTCAAGAAGAGATCCCATTACATAACCTTAAGTCTGACAAAGACAACGCATGTGAACGCTAGTTCATTGAAACACATAGCCGTGACGACACTGGTCGTTACATCGTTCGTCTCCCTTTTAAAGTCAAAACATATGTCAGGTACATCACGTCCGGCCGCCGAACTCTGGTTGAAAGCAATGGAACGGAAATTTGTTAATAACGAGCGTTTTGGATTGCTTTACCGTGGTTCTATGCAAGAGTACATCACACTTGAACATATGACAAAATGTGCGAATCCATCTTCCACTAGCATTCATTATTTTTTGCCTCATCATGGCATTCTTAAGGAAACTAGTTCTACCACAAAACTGCGAACAGTTTTTGATGCTAGCTGTAAGTCGAGCTCAGGATTTTCCTTAAATGACTTACTCATGACAGGTAAAAAGCTACAGACCTATTGCTGACATTTTGACACAATTTCGGCGTCATCACATAGTAATTTTCTGCGATATCAAACAGATGTATCGGCAAATAATCATTCATCCAGATGATCGGAATTTTCAACTAATTCTTTGGAGATCAACAGCTGATCAACCAATAGAATCATTTCAACTTAATACCGTTACTTACGGTGTAAATTTTTCTCCATATTTGGCCATCCGTACGCTACATCAGTTAGCCATTGACGAAGGGCACGATTTCCCTGAAGCAGCTCATGCGCTGTTAAATCACACATATGTTGATGACATCATTACAGGTGCGAAATCAATCCAATCTGCGATTGAGCTACAAAAACAACTGACCAATTTGCTCCAACGCGGAGGTCTCGAACTCCGTAAATGGGTGTCCAATTCTGAACAACTTTTACAACAAGTTCCAGACGCCCATCGTGAGTCCCCAAAGTTTATTTCTGAATCTACCGATCCACATTTTACTGTATTAGGTCTTCAATGGTCCCCTACATCTGACACATTCTCCTACACTACGCATGGTGTAGAAAAATTGAACAAGACGTCTACCAAACGTACAGTGTTAAGTGTCATTTCCACAATCTATGACCCTTGTGGTTTTTTAACTCTTTTCATAATGCTTGCCAAGTGCTTTATGCAGCTTATTTGGACTTTAGGTTTAATTTGGGACGCACAACTACCATTTGACATACAAGACCAATGGACACGTATCGTTGCTGAAACACACTGGTTGTCACAATTATCTATACCCCGCACTTTGAATCTCAGCTCTTTACATAAAATAGAATTACATGGATTCTGCGACGCATCAGAAAGTGACTATGCCGCAGTTATTTATTTTAAATGTGAACAGCATGACAAAGTTGTGATAACTAATTTAGTAGCAGCAAAAAGCAGGGTCGCTCCATTAAAACGAGTAACCATTCCTCGTCTTGAGTTGTGTGCCACTCATTTGTTGTCCCGATTAGTGGTACATTACATCACACTATTTCCTAATATGTTCAACGTAACAAACATTTTCTTGTGGAGTGATTCTACTGTTGCTCTAACGTGGATTCACACTCCTCCCTATCGACTAAAAACGTATGTCGCAAATCGAGTTGCTCAAATTCAAGAACTCACATCATCGGACTGTTGGCACCACATTTTATCGCATGACAACCCAGCTGATTGTGCATCACGTGGTCTACCTCTATCTCAATTAATGCACCATAATTTGTGGTGGAACGGTCCACCATGGCTTATATTTCCATCTTGTGATTGGCCTTCAAAAGAGTTTATTCCCATCACTTTGAATGACTTAACTGAATCGAAATCTAATCCATTACCGGTATTTACTATTTCGTCTATCGATGAATTGCCTTTGTTAACAAAGTACTCATCCTGGTCTAAACTACTACGCATAGTTGCTTTGGTTTTACGTTTTATTCATAACTGCAAACGTACGACTCATCAATCCGGTTATATAACTGTTTCAGAAATAAAGGCATCAAGCATGAAAGTTTTTTACATGGTACAACAAGTATAATTTCTGAAAGAGTTCAATGAAATCAAGCAAGGAAACTGTCCTAGCACATTAGGCAAACTAAATCCATTCATTGAAGATCAACAGTTGATTCGTGTTGGAGGTCGTCTCAGTAAGTCTTCATTGATTTATGAAACCAAACACCCCGTGTTATTACCGAAACGACATCATGTAGTCAATACTATATATTAATCGACTATTTTCATATTCAGTATCTTCACGCTGGTCCACAACTAGTCCAGTCAATGATAACACGCCAAGAGTGGATTTTAAACGCTAGAAACGTCATTCGTTTGCGAATTCACAAGTGCATCACATGCTTTCGACTTCGCCCTACTAATGTTGTTCCATTCATGGCAGATTTACCTCCCGTTCGCACGGAACCTGCGAAACCATTCGCTTCAACAGGGATTGATTATTGTGGCCCGTTCTCAGTTAGTCACTAATTTACGGTTCATTAAGTTTATCAAAGTGTATTTGTGTATTTTTATATGCATGGTCACAAAGGCTGTACATATTGAAGTCGTTACAGATCTTACAACAGACGTATTTATTGCTGCATTAACTCGTTTTATATCCCGTCGTGGCATCTGTTCTGACATATATTGCGACTGAGGAACAAACTTTGTTGGCGCTGAGTCATCATTACGGAAGATTGTTCAAACAACTGTGACAAACGCTAACTCGCAACTGCACATTCAAAAGTTCTCGTCAACATTGTCATTGCGCTTCCATTTCAACCCTCCAGCCGCTCCTCACCATGGTGGCCTCTGGGGACGAGCAGTCAAAAGTGCCAAACAGCATTTAACATGTGTAATGGGAAAAACTGTACTCACACTACCAGAATTTACGACTTTGTCTATACGTATCGAGGCTATATTAAATTCTCGCCCTTTGACTCCGATGTCCAGTGATCCCACCGACTTTTCAGTGCTGACCCCAGGACATTTCCTCACTGGTGCTCCATTAGCAGCACTTCCTGAACCTGACATCACTGAAGTTCCCCCTAACCGACTTAAACACTGGCATCTCGTGCAACGAATATGGAAACGGTGGAGCACGGAATATTTGTACACCCTACAACAACGGACCAAATGGACCTCAAAGTCAGCTAATTTACGTGTTGGAGATCTCGTGCTCATGAAGACGACTGCGAATTCACTTGTTTGGCCTCTCGAAAGAATCATCGAAGTATTTCCTGGATCTGACGACACTGTGAGAGTGGTAAAAATCAAGACACAAGATGGGTCTTATGTCCGCCCTGTTACTCAACTTTTTCTTTTACCACAATATGAAGATCGACATTAGTTGAAGGACGGAAGTACTTCAAGGAGGCCGGTTTGTTAAGTCTTTGTGAGTCTTTATCCAGACTGAAAGACCAGCTGACAAATTTGTTTGCATATATTTTATGTTATAAATATTTACAATTGAGTTCACTTTTTGTCTTAAAGAATTACATAACAAATTTTACCAAAATGGATTCATTCATTTAATTTTCAACATAATTTACATCAACACCAAACAGTTTTAATGAATTGTCAGAAAACAGATATTATAGGGTGAACATTTTATATTACATAAGTAGGTTTGTTGCAAGGAAAGTGATAATATGAAATGTGTCGAATGCACTAAGCTTTTACACGATGTTTCCCAAATTATGCGTATGCCAAATTTCCTTCTTTGGTCTCAAGGAGGTCATCTAGTTAAAGCATCAAGTGATGTTTTCAAGTTGGTGAACTATTTTGTGTCTAATTGTAATAAAAAAAGCCCAACTTTGGCACAACAATTTATTTTACAAGCTTGTATGACTTTTAAAGAAGCTATATTTAATAATCGTCCTTTATTTAATGGCGAGTTTGATAGCGAACGTCATGAGACACAATTAATTAAATTAATAGGAAACATGTTTTTCAAAATTGTATGCTTCGGCTAGTTTTCCCTGTATTAGCCCGGCGTTCCATGTTTATAGTTCTATGTGTACACTGTGTTTATTTGCCATCTAGCATTACAGTACGATAAGTATATAAAAGGTTAAATAGTGTTTTAACGTGTGTTTTAATTTAAAACACATAACTGCAACTACAAGTAACATGCAAAGGTGATAATATAATTAAAAAATAAACCTCAGTCTAAAAATAATAACTAAATCAATTGCTAATTAAATTAACTGTAACAGTTAAAAGTTTATAACCAATCGAGATTCAACCAAGTTTCACTGACTCATAGCAATCACTACAAATGGTAATTAAACCAAACACCGAGCAAAGAGGTTAGTAAAACATGGAAAACAGTGATAGAAAACAACCATTCGCTAGGAAAACCACAAATGAGAAGGGAAGATGGTTAATAGAACAATTGGGACAGAGATAGAAGAATAGAACCAAAGAGTCTGTCAAGATAACACTACGAAGTGAGAACAAGATAAACTAAAACAAACAGTAGCTTGCCTTGGCGGGAAAACTCTTCAGCCGCAGTGCCTAGGCCTAACTCCTCAGTAGGTGTCCACACAGCGGGGGGAGTGGCAGGGGGAGGGGGAGGAGAGGAGAAGGAGGGGATAGCGGGGAGATTGGTGTTGAAGCTGTTCATTCTTCGCTGAAGCGTGCTTGTCGGTTCCACATTCATTGCTTCTGGATAAACAATTCTATCTCAGTCATAATGAAACCAAGGTCTCTTAACAAAAGGCAGTAAAATGTTCATGGGATACCAAACTGTGTTAAACCACTGGTCACTAGTTGTTGGTTAGGATTCAATTATGGTTCACTTAACTCCAAAATACTAAATAAACTAGCTAGCCCGATAGACGTCCTGTCCTAATGTCAACATATTTGTTTTATGCCAAAAATGTTCATTCATTTTCAAGATGAGGTAATTCGCTACGCTCACTCGCCTATTTTTATATAGAGCTAACTTCAGCATCTAAAAAAGAGTTGAGTTGCCATTCAAGTAGATTTGTTATTTCCATAATGAATATATGTTTATGCATTTCAAGTACGGTATGTCAGACAGAATCCTTATAACAGCTGTTTCCTTAAATTAATTGAATTAAGAAAACACAAATGTGGCATAATAAACCAAATAAAACATTCCTCCGTAAGAATCACATGTGAACTTTGAAAGGTCGAAGGGTGCATCCCTTAAGAATTTTCAAAACTAAAATAGGCCTATATGTTAACCAGGTATATAAGGAGTATTCCCATAAATTTTCATGCCGATAGGTTCAGTAGTTTTTTAGTTATAAATGGTGTAACTAGTCCAACTTTGTTTTATGAATTCATATTATTGAATCATAAGTAGCCTATGTTTATTAGCTGGCAGGAAAGGAGTAATAAATGAACAAAATAAGTTACTTGAAAATCGTTTAACAAGTGCTGTGTTTTTAACACGTTAGCTGCCACGTAGGTCCGATCGGACCTAAACATGGGGTACGTTTTCAGTGACACTTAGGTCCGTTCGGACCTAAGAAGTTGCAAATGCAAGGTTTTACTAAACTGGTTCAAATTAGTCATCAGAGCGACCTAGCAGCAAAACATGAACTTCCAGCATACTAGATAGACCACGCCTACTGGCCGTTCATTGGTTTGGTCCGTTGCTTCAACCAGGGCTGCAAACTATCCACTCAAAGTAGAAGAAAATATTTTTCAATTTATTAGGTCCGATCGGACCTAATGAGTAATTTTCAAAACATAAGGAATGGTGTGTAAATACTAATCACTGAATTTATGAGTAATAATGTTATAAATGTATTTTTAATTATAAAATTATAAAAACAGAGTATACAATTACTGGCTTATATAAATTTTGAGTTAAGAATAGTTAAACATACTTGTAATAGGTGAAAGGACAAAAAAATGGTAAGAAGAGAAATATATTACATACTTGAAATAAAAGAAATATAAATGAGTAATTGCAAATAAAAAAAGATTATACATAGGTAATGTAAGGAATATTGCCTTTTTTATAAAATTGATGAACAAGTCAAAATTCCGCATGTGTTCGTAAAGTTACTTGTGTAGATCTTCCGAAATTGATTGTAAATCAATTTCAGGATGTCTAGCAGATGAAAAAGTTGGGAAAGTCGGGAATTTGAATATAAATTAATAAAATGTCGGGAAAGGAGCAAATCAACATTGAAAATTTTGAATAGTCGGGAAAATTAATAAAACTTATAAACAGTGATTGTATTATTCGTATCTCTTGAACGTCACACAACTTTGATTGACATTTTATTTGATTTGTGATAGTTAGACGACAAAAATGAGCCATCATTTGTCTTTTTACGACCATTAGTTTCAGTTTTAGCATTTAGTGGTAGGACGTATCTTATCTCATGAATAAATTACATCAACCCTCGACCGGATGCCAACAATAGACTAGCCATTAAGAATGAGACAAAAGTATAGGATCACTCGTCGACTGACTTTTGAAGTAGGGTAAACAAACACAGTTAGTTGTCTAATGTAACCGTGAGACCATCAGAATTATTTGGATATTTAAAACTGGATAATACGCTGTGGTCTATTATTTGACTTGACCACGACTATGGAGTTATATTTTATTGTAAATTGCTTATGCAACGCCGTTGTTGTTGAGTAATCTAAGGAAAAAGTAATTAAATTTACAATAATTGGCGTAAAGTACCTTCGGTCCCTACGGACCTAAGTGCAAAAATACAAGGGGAAAAAACTGTAAATCTGCATTTTGGTCCGATCGGACCTAAGACTTTTTAATGATTATTTACATATAAAATTTGTTGAAATGGTAAATATTAGGGGTGTGCGAGTACTCAAAACTTCGAGTTTTCGGCCGAGTATTTTAATACTCGAACTCGACTCGAAGTTTTGAAAATACTCTAAAGTTCGAGCGAGTATTTCCCGCCGATCGCTAACGATTGCGACCGGACAAAACGCGTAGTAACGGCCGCAAAAGGGGATTGCATCGCGTAAAATAGGCCGGAAATGACGATCGCTAACGAGTGCGACCGGCCAAAACGCATAGTAACGGCCGCAAAAGGCGATCACACTACGAAAAATCGGCCGAAAATGACAATCGGGCCGCCTAATTTTGGCCGTAAATGATGACGGTATACATAATAGCGGCTAAAGTGGCAACTGGGCCACTTAATATCGGCCGTAACTAACGATTTTGTCATCTAATATTGATTATAAGCAATGTCTGGACCAAGTGATATTGGCCAAATGACAACCGGACCGTGTTTTATCGGGCAGAAACAAATGTCAAACCGTGTATTGTTTGTCAATACATAATCCAGTTTGATTGTTCTGGCCAAAACTTGGTATTGCTACTCTTGTATTAGTTAGAAACCATGATTAGATTATCAAATCTAGAGTGGTATTCAAATCCCATTACACTATTTTAAACTACCAACTGATGGTAAATACTCGCTCGAAAATACCCGAAACTCGAAAATAATTGGCACTACTCGACTTGACTCGAATAAAAAATCACTACTTGCACACCCCTAGTAAATATGGACTTTATTTTAAATGTTTTTTAAAAGATTTCGGGAATTAGTCCATTAGTTCCGTGTGGCAATATGGGGGGAATGTGGTATTTTGGGCTCGGCAGCTAACGTGTTAAGAAATAAAAATACAAAACCATGCTTATTTTCATTGCTGCACATAAATATAGAATCAAAATAATAGAAGACATTTTCCAGCACTTAAATTATTTAAATTATAAACCAACAAAGATATTTTATTCGCTGAGACTCCTGTTAGGTTGGGACCAGTGCAGCAATGTAATGAGAACTACAAATGAAGCACCACACACTTCCACAACATGTGCCACTGTGTGTGTGTTGTTGGTGTCATCATTCCAAGCGTAAGAATATCAACCATTCAAAAGATCAACTAATGACAATCTGTTGAATAGATTTAACATTCAACATTTTTCTCCTAGTCCTTTTGATCAATTATTTGTTTTTACACGATAATTGTGAAACAAAAGCTTTAAAAGCACATGGAATGCAATAATAATGATTATAAATTAGGGATGGACAAGACCCTAAACAAATGGTGATGATGAGTGGTCTGGTCGTGAGTTAGGGCTGATTGCGGAATCGATCTTCAGTTATTTCCCCGAAAAACCGATAACACCGAGAACCGAAACCGACACATACCTAAATGCAATACTGAACTTTTCATTATTTTACTATATGAAGATAAATCTTTTTTTTGTGAAAAAAAATTTATGATTTAATACATTTAATCCAAACATAATTTAGCTTACCTAATAAATTTATAATTTATAGAAATAATGCCAGTACAGTAGAACCTCGCAACGACGACCCTCAATAAGACAAAAACCTCGATAATGAGTCTGATTTTCTAATACCCGTCAATCTCCCATAACGCTCAATGTTATAAATACCTCTATAACACGACTCATTTTCAAATAAATCCCTCGATAGCACGTCTTTTTTTAATTTCATATTACTAATAAATAAACCTCTATAGCGCGTCTTTTCAAATAACTGAACCTCTATAGCACGATACCAACCTCAATAACACGCTTCTTTGGGTAAGTGAACCTTTATTACACGACTCTAACCTCAATAGCGCGCCGTTTTGCGTTACGGAACCTTTATAGCACGACTAAACCTTTCTCACGCATAGTTCCCACGGTTAGAATGGATGTTTTGAAGTAAACAACAATGTCTTGGGCTCAGGTCTCAACAGGAAAACCCCTTCCCCACCCCCTTCCCATTCCGGTCTTTCCTTGTCTATCACGGGTCATATCAGTATTTCACAATAGGTTAAGGTACTGTATTTTGAGCTTATTAACGCAATACTTTTGTGAATTGAGTCGGTTGATTTTTTTTCTTATTGCCGTAAGTTCTGCATAGTATTATATTGAGTAAGAAAACTTATCACAGTAGTAGGCCTACAATGAACAATTTACAGTAACATGAATTCTGTAAAATGAATATTGCAGCCTAATTATAAACTTTACTAGGCCTATTATTCTTCAATCAATTTTAATACTTGTTTTAATCACTGTAATTGTAAGTTTGCTACAGTAAAAAGAATTTTGTTTTACTTGTACGTGTGTTTTTTATGTATGACTGATTTATACAGTAATTTTCTACTTAAAACACAACTTATAAGAAATGTTTCATAACAAATTTGCTTGGTATAGCAAAAATTTGGTGACCTCGATAACACGTCTTGTTGTGAAAACCACCTTGATAGCACGACCCTCAATTACAAGTGCACCTCGATAAGAAGACTATTTTATAGATCCCCTTGAGAGTCGTGTTATCGAGGTTCTACTGTATTTTTTTCTCAAGTGATGCCTCAAGTCATTTATAATAAATTCTATTTTAAATCACTATGGTTGAGTATATTTATGGTTTTTATTACTAATAATTAATTATCAACAGTTTTTGTTTATTTTTAGCGGATTTGTAAGCATCCAGTTAAAAATCCTGACCGAAGATTGGAAGGGGAAAAATCCTGTCCCGTCCCATCCCGACCACAAAATCCTCCGATAAATTAGCGACTAGTAATATTATAAGGGTGAGTAATGTTTAAGTTAAGCATCAAGAAATTACCTTTGCCGTATTTCCCATAAAGCTTCTGCTCCCACTCATCCAAGACTGGCTCTGGCGGGGGTATGATGGTTCGAGGTGGCTTGGCGGGGGGTGTGTTTTCTGAGCGGCGTAACAACTCTCCTCCCGCCAGGTTTTCCAGGGAGCCACTCTTGGGTGTAGAGTTGGCCTCCAAAGAGTAACCCGACCCTTTGTGGGACAGGTCATCCAACTGGAACAAGAATCACTCACTAAGGTCAAAAATGTTGTTAAATGGTTTTCAATTAAAAACTGTAATAACAGTAAGTTATATTTAGTTTACTGACAGTATATTCTTATTAACAATAACGTTTATCTTAGCAACCGACACTTGAGGCACCCCCACACAACACAACATATGGATTGTTGATTTTAAATTGAAATGGCCATCACTCACTGGCAAATTTTTGAAAATATTTTAAAACCTAAACATTAGAAATACATAACTTTACCCAAAAAATAATACCCTCTACTTCAACTAACTGAATGAAACTATAAAACATAAATAAAAGCTATGACATTTAAGAATTAGGACTTATTATTAAATTTGGTGACTCCAGGCTTTCAATATATAAAATTAAAACAGTGCAATTCCATTTATTTGGTGTTTTAAATATAAAAAAGTAATTCATGTTTTTACCTTTAATTAAAATAGTTTTACAGTCTATAATACTTATGAACATGAACCTGTTTAGTTATCATTAACATATATTTTGTTAACTGAGCCAACTCAATTCACATTTTGTAGGCAACAAATTGTGCACATTTGTTTTCAACATAAACAAGATACAATAATCTGATGACAATCTTGATGTTAAATTAACATCAAGTTAATATAGGGTGTTTTTTAATGCAATCATATTTATAAGTACAGAATTCACAGTTTAAAATCAATATAAGTTCATAAGTTGGCAACTCTACTTCCTTTATTTCAATCTCCATCTGCTAGCTTACATCATCGCAATTTTTTAAAATTTTATTTGCTTTTATTGTATGGTTATTATCCTAAGAGAACAAGTACGGTTTTTCAATTATGTTTAAAAGAGCGTACTCAGGTGCTTAAATGCTTATAGCAGTCTGTTTGTCTGTTTTAAGCAAATAGAATCAAAAAACATTTTCAATGGTTTGACATCAGATTCGGAAGACTCAAAATGGTCTTCCTGACAACCAGACAGACTTCTTTAAACTGTAGGCCTACCCTAGCCGCATTTAAGTAAGGTGTGCTATTCAGAAGTACGAATTTGAGTATGTTCTGAACAGCCACCAGGTGACGTCACGATGTTTATTTGATCAGCTGGTTTACAGTGACAGCTGAAGTTACTATCGGCTAGAGCCTATCCAAAAACCCAGGTCGGGATCAGAACGTCTATCCTCCCTCCATCCCCACCACCGCGGCCACGACTAAATTGCGGAGTTTTGCTAACAATGTACATGTATAAAAAATATCTGACGTCACTCTCAATGTTAACGTTGTGGTGGGGCTGGAGACGTCGGGATCAGGTAGACGTTCTGATCCCGACCTGAGTTTTGGATAGGCTACAGCCGCCAGTGCTGAAGTTTCTCTTTGTTTGCAAACTAGTTCCTAAAAAAGTGTGTCATAAAAGTTGTCTGACTACCCCCATGTCCCCCATTCCTTCACATAGGATAATCAGAATACCTTGGTGACGCGCTTCCGCCACCAGATAAAGTCACACTACGATGCACAATAGCACACCTAACTTAAATACACCTAGGGGCTACCTAATACTTCATGAGAATCGGGTGGTATTCTATAAACAGTGACACTTTCTTTTTAAAAGAAAATCGAGTTAACGTAAGTCTAAAAGGTGTTAATTATAGTAGTATCTTAATAATCTGACATTGGTTGAACCTACACATTTGGTAATCCGACAAGGGCACGCCACAGCTCTCTCCCGTGAGCGTGACAGGGGCATGTTGAACAACACACACATCACATTCTGCTGTCATGGATTCTGTTGTGCAGTATCTTTCATCAAACAACTCAGCATATATATTTTTTAAAGTATTGGTGTTGTGAAAAGTCAACAGTGTATTGCGAAGGCACTGAACTGTACTGATCATGTTAATCTGTATCCACAATGGATCCTCAATTGAGCTTATGTAATCCTTACTTAAATATATTCTTAACACGTTCAGTGCGGCGCGACGGATTTCCGGCCATAGCCTAACAAGGAAACGAATGCAATTATCCTGAATATACACGATTAACGCAGTGTGTTAAACTAGTAAACTTGAATGTTAAATTATAATTTTCCCTCCACATTTACTGTGTTATTTGAGTTGAACCTCATCTGATAGGTTACCGTACTCGACATTGTTTTAATGGTCCCCTCAGTAATCCATAATTGTTGGTGACCCAACAACTGTTAGTCCCATATGTCAGATTATCAAGAGTCTACTATATCCTGATCTGGCTACTGACCGTGAAGCCGTCTTCACTCTCCCCCTCGCTGATGACGCCAGGGTCCGCGTCCCCCGCCTTCTGCAATGAGGGCTTTATGTCCCCACCAAGCCCCCCGCCACTCCGCGACAACTTGTTCACATCGTGCAAACTCCCTGTTTCCGTGAAATCTTTCTCTTTGCTTTTACTTTTTCCACTGATTTTGTTGCCTGAAAAGAATAAATATTTTTGGTACAGTTGGAGCAATGTTCAATTTCTCATTTTAATTTAGGGATAGTGAGGATTCAGACCCCGAAAAAGAACTATAATTGTGACTATAGTTATAAATAATGAAACCAAGCAACACAATTTGTAATAGAAAAAGCCAAAATTTGATTTTTCATTATTTTAAATATAACAAAATTTACAATCATGATGAGCTCAAATACCCCCGTCGCAGCAAACCTGCATACTCAGCGAATTTCCAATGAAGATATAAATGTCTTAATACTACATAAAGCCACTTACCAAGTTTCATAAAAATATATTCACAAATAAGCGATATATACAATTTTAATTAATCTCCATAAGAATAACATTGGGGCTGAGTACGCAGGTTTGCTGCAACAAGGAACACAAAAAATGGGTTTTTATGCTAATGTCAATATAACTCAACTAGGTGAAGTCGTATACCAGTTTTTATTCATTTATGTTCATAATTAAGGGAGACAGAGCATTTAATTATTATCCATAAGAATAACATGGGAGCTGAGTACGCAGGTTTGCTGCTACGGGAGAATTATGCAAAAACAATTTTTTGGAGCAAATATCAATAGACCTCAACGAGATGAAGCTGTATACCAAGTTTCGTCAGTATACGTTCATAAATAAGCGAGATAAAAAAATTTTCTTTTCCTCCATAAGAATAACATTAGACAACGTACTGTGTTTAGCACTTTCAATATCTCGGTAACCAATTGACGTAGAGGAATGATCGAAATACCAAATTGTGTGTTTTTTTAAGCTGAATCGAATGGTCAAAACTAAAATTTGACTTTTTCAAAAATTATATGTAAAAAATTCAAAAAACCCATTTTTGGGGTACAAAACCCCCCCAAAATACCCCTTCAGATAAGTCGATCTGTCTGGTTTTCGAACTTAAAGTCATAAATGCTGCTTTACATATTTATACCAAATTTCGTCAAAATCGGATCATTTTTACGAGAGTTATCGTGCTCACGGACACATATATATATATATATAGATATATATATATATATATACAGTATCGAACGAATGGTGTTTTTGGGGTCTGGGGACTTCAAAACGAAAAGTTATCATGGTCCCGGGCCTAGGTCTTACCATGCCGACTACGGTAATAGCTTCTTCCCTATAGGGGAAATTCGCTAAAACAAAAGGATGTCTTCAAAAATGTTTTGTTTATGGGAACTTGTATGGAAATGGAGTCTCTCTCCACAACAATTTGGTGTTCCTTCTAAATATGTGTATTGTTTTGCTCAAACATATTTTCATGTGTTTTTGGGTTTTAAACACACCATTTCTTGTGTTGGGTATATACTTGGTCCACTATATAAATAACTATTGCGTGTCAAAAAACTAATCTAAAAGAACAAAAAAACTAGAATATGCCTTTTAGCAGTATTGAAAAAGAATTGTTTTTCAATCTGTTGATTAAAAATTCTAAATTTTATTTAGCTACAGTAAACTGTGCCTTTTAGTTCACACAATGCTATGAGTGATTTGAATAGTAACATATTTGATTACAACAAATCTGTTATCTGTCAAACCAGTCTATAACTCAAATACTTACTTAGCATTCCGGCATCAAATGATTGGCCTAACCAAGGGCAGCGTGAAATAAGTAAAAATAGATTATATTATTAATAAATTAAGTATTAATAACTATAGAAATTAGTATAAGCCTACTAAGAAAATGTTCACTCCTGTCACTGAGGGTATATAAGTATTATTAAGTACTTTTCACTAGGGGTGTGCGAGCAGGGATTTTTGTAATCGAGTTGAGTCGAGTCGAGTAGTGCCGATTGAGTTTAGAGTATTTTCGAGCGGGTATTTGCCATCAGTTGGTAGTTTAAAATAGAGTAATGGGATTTGGATACCACCCTAGGTTTGATAATCTAAACATGGTTTCTAACTAATACATGAGTAGCAATACAAAGTTTTAGCCAGTACACCCAAACTGGATTATGTATTGTCAAACAAAACGCGGTTTGACATTCGTTTCCAGCCGATAAAACACGGTCCAGTTGTCATTTGGCCAATATCACCTGGTCCAGATCCTATAATCCATAGCCTATAATCAATATTAGATGATGAAATCGTTAGTTACGGCCGATATTAAGTGGCCCGGTCACTACTTTTGCCGATATTACATTTTCTGTCGTCATTTACGGCTGAAACTACGCAGTCCAATTGTCATTTTCGGCTGATTTTACGAGATGCGATCGCCTTTTGTGGCCGTTATTACGTGTTTTGGTCGGTCGCAATCGTTAGCGATCGTCCAGAAATCGGCAGGAAATACTCAAGTATTTTTCAAAACTTCCGAGTCGAGTTTGAGTATTAAAATACTCGGCCGAAAACTTGAAGTTTCGAGGACTCGCACACCCCTACTTGTCACAACCACAATAAACTTATAACCTATGTAAAATTGGTTTGCTACCTTTGGAAATAAAATAAAATAAATATGACAGTGGTCAATATCATCTGCCCAGACATTGCAAATTTCTATCTGGTATTGAACCAGGCACCTCTGGCTTTTAAGGCCAGTGTTCTGCCAACTGTACTTCATATAATATTGCACTAATGCCAATCAAACAAGATGTTTAAGACTTAAAATATCTCACCGAATGATTTGGCAAACTTCTTGAACCCCTTCCGCTTGTCTAGGCTGCTGATGCTGATCAGACTGCCTCCTGCAAAGTCAGCAACTCATAACATCAAGCACAGAAAGGAAAGAAAAACTAGTTTATAGCAATACACAAAATTGTGCATGTTAACAACAGAAAGGAAAAGCAAGGCGTAGAGGATTTATTAAAAAGGAATGCTAAGAAAACTTTCCAGGTTCATACATTCATATTCGTAATTAATTCAACTCACCATAATATGCACAAGTGTGTGTCAGTGATATAAACATTAATTCTAACGTTATACAACTAACTCCCAAACCAAATAGTTTCTAAACATTAAAAATTATAACATTAAAGGTTCTGTTCTTAAACTACACGGCTGGACAGTTTATCAAATTACTTTGGAACTAATGTGCATAACTAAAAAACATTATAAATTGTTGATTGTCTTGGTGGTTTATTTCTAGTTATAAGCGTGAAAAGGAAATATGAATATTTGTTTTGCAGGCTCGAGACTGAACCACCATCTGCCAAATAGTGCTGTCAGTCAGGCTCAAACTAAAGTGCTGTCAGTCAGGCTCAAACTAAAGTGCTGTCAGTCAGGCTCAAACTAACTTTTAAAGTTGAAGGTTTATCAGCATACCTTGCCACCACTTTAAACTATTCTAAGCCAAGCCTTGGGTCTAATAAAGCTTAAACAATTTGGTAGCCTAATGATTAGCATGTTGCTCTTTTTTTCACAGAGGGGGTGGTCTGTAATCTCAGGATGCCCACAAAAAGGAAAATATAATGTCCACTTTCCCATTACAGAATTTTATTTCCATAACAAAATGCAACTGACATAGGTAGAAAAAAAAAAAAAAAAAACCCAAATTGCCACTTACGAGTTAGTTACTTTCAAAAGTGTTATGAATTATTGTTTGCAGGGAATTATTGCTATGAATTATTATAGCCAAAACCTTATCAGGCAAATGATTTAATATGAACATTAATGGTTTTTAAACAGAAAAAAGGTTGGGAAACCACTTTTGTTTAAAAGACTAATCAGTTTCACAACGCCATCTTTAAATTGGAAAAAATCACACCAATATCACAGATTTAAGATGGTGGCAACAAACATGATTTTTTTTACATAAAAAATTTAGAAAAGCTTAGAAAGAACTTATGTTTAATAACTTATATTAATTCCCTCTCATCAAAATCTAGGGGAGAATGCATGGAAACAACCACAATGATTACCTACATCAGATAATAATTAGTGTCTCAAAATCTACTTTTTAAATAACTATAACTGCTCAAAATCGTTGTGTAGTGGAAAACCTGTAACATATGATAAAACAGTTTTCACAAGCTTTACCGCGAAAATAAAACCATACAATTGTGTAGCTTTACTACAACTAAACCAAAGGTTTGTTTTTTACTACACTTAATAAAACCTGAATATACAATAAAAATTGCTTTAGCAAACTCTTTCTAGTTACCTGTACATGCTAAACAAATTACTTTCTTTATTTCTTTCATTTCAGGACAAAATGAAAGTTTCCAAAGGGGTTTCATCACAATGACTCACTGCTCAGATCTTTGATCAAACTATCTGATGATACTTGTTATCAGCAAGATCAATCTGATTGCCTACTGCATCAATTGCTTTCACAAAAATAACTGTTTTTGCATTATTTATACATTGGGATCTCGAGATATAATAAATCAAACCAAAGGACATTATAAATCAAAAATTTTATTTCATTATAATTTACTGTTTGTACTTTTCTCTTCTTGGTTTTTCGTTTCACGAGTGTTAGCAATGTCGTCCTAGCAATGGACATGCAATGAACAACATAAACTCACAATCATCTAAAATAAATTCCAAAGAAAGAAGTACTATTAACCAATCAAATCAATTCATGTAGGCAGCTTTAAAGGAACTTCTATTAAGGGAATAATCAAAACCTGGTCTGGTTACCATCTAGGCATGATTATTCTTAGACTGCATCATTACCTAGTGGCCTGACAAAAAATTAAAAATTAAGCTCTGTTTAAATCTTCACGAATTTTATAATTTTTCTCGTGATTGATACAAGAGAATTTTAATTTATAAAGTAAATACTTTTACCTATTGCTTCCATCTAAACGAGTATAATTTATACCATAAATGGTAAATACAGCGATTTCCTATGCATTTATATCATACTAGGTATCTTACTAGCACATGAAGCAACTTACCAAGTTTCACCAATATATTCATAAGTAAGCAAGAAACATTTAATTGATTCTTCATTAGAATAACATTAAGACTGAATACACAGGTTTCCTGCAACGAGAGCCAGAAAATTGGGAGTTTTAAGCAAATATCAATAAACCTCAAACAGGTAAAGCCACATACCACATTTTATCAACTCATGTTTATAATATATAAAATTTCCATCCAAATACTGAACTCACTTACCACTGCACTTAGTTCCACACTTTTAATCGTAAATAATCTGTATGGGATTTGGTAAACCCCCTTAAACAAACTAAATATGGAAAATTTTAAAAAAAAATTGGAGAATCCTGTTTATTTGTTATGAAAATAATAAACACAGTCATAAATTGTTTCATACTAACCGAGAGCTGTAGATAACTGTCCCAGAGAAGACTTATGTTTCTCCTTCTTGGAGAGATCCGCAAGGCTACCAGATTTGACAATGAAAGATATTTTAACTTCCAGCTCCCCTCTCTCTTTTCCTTCTTTATTCTTCTCTTTGCCAGGTTTTCCTCTCAATTTGTACCATCTGTAACATTATACAATTTTCAACTAGTGTTCTTTGGCTTTACAGTGCCTCAATATCCAGGATCTATAATATCTACGCTTAGAATCCTCAACCATAATATTTAGATCCTCCAATATCCAGGACCTTTAATATTTGGACTGCCCAATACCTATTGTAGCTCATAAATAATATAACAATACAATGCAAAACTCCTTTTCCTCAATTAAGCCAATCAACATTTTCCTTGGCATTTAAAAGCAACACCTTATTTATTTTTTTTTTTTATTAATCAGTACTGTTTAATTTTGGAGCTACTTAGAATTTTTTTTATTCTTTAAAATTAAATTGAGTAGCTATATACACCAAACATAACTAAATAAAATATCAAATAACAAAGAATCATGAGTATTATTTTTACCAGCCTAAAAACTTTGATAGTAGGGATCCTTATTTTTTGCACCTGGTACCAATATTTCTTGGCTTATAAGATTTTGTATGATGAAGCAATTTGCCAAATCAACATTCCTTGCCAACCCTCATCTCGACTTAGCCTAGAATAACCGAGTGCTGGTCTTACCTGTTTCTTGGTCTTTCATAAACATCCATCTCAGCCAATGGAACGCTCACGCAGCCGAGAAATTCATCAACTCCGAGGAAATTGTGATGTAGAACTGTCAGGATTATTTCAGCAGTGTTACCTTGTTTCGGAATTTGCCTGTAAAAAGCTTAATTTACTTATGGAGCTAAAACAGATTCAACAATACAACTTAAATTTTATAATTACCTTTTTTATATTTAAAAAAATTCTAATGAGACTAAATAAACCGGTTTTGCTTTCTTGCTTTACAATAATTTTCTAAGAAAACTCATTTAAAACTGCAAAAATACATTAAATTATCTGTAATAATCATTAATTAAAACAACAATACAAAACTCCAATTTTTTATTTTATAGATTGGCTAGGATTGAATCACCACCACCTCGTAGCCTAACTACCTATACTGTAATCATATGCACTTCCAATTATCAAACAAGACATATAATTCTGTTTTTTACCAATCCATTCACCTATTTATCTGAGCACTGCAGTGCTCATCGTAATTCACACTATCTTGCTATCGTCTCTTGGTAAAAACTTGTCATTATCAAAAATACCATTAATCTCACTGTTTCATAAACATCATCGACGTGCACAAATTTACCGAGACACAGCTGCAGACAAAAATCAGCCGTTTAATATTTATTTTATTTAAACAAAAGTGTTGCAAACCCCCCCAAAAAAAAACGAATAGTTTCGTAATATATCCAAGAGGTCAGTAACAAGATTTAGTCTGTACGGTGGTGCTACCTGTAGAAAAAATGGTAAACTAATAGGAGGCAATTACATCAAAATATCTTATTTTACCCGGCCTAGTGGCGGCGGCAAAAAGGGCTCATCAAAATAGATAAATGGTTTGGCACTCAATGCTCAATTTATTGGCAGTAAATTACAATGGTTTACATCAGGAGTACAGTGCTTTGCATGCGTGAAAACCCAGGCCGTCCATAAGACTAGTGTTAATTTTAACAATGGGCTTATGGGCGGCCTGGTTTTTCATTCATGAAACACACTGTACCATCTAATATTTTTATAATTTTTAGTGTACCACTAACTTAACTCAACATACACTAGAGCCTTGGTAATCTGAACTAATTGGAATACAATTTTGTTTGGATTAGCATATTTTTAGGATTATCCAGAAATTTTAATTTTTACTGTGAACAATTTGTTATGTTGAGTGTAAGGTTTTATTGCACAGTTTTGTAAGGAAATTACGTACTGCCTTAAAACTGCTATAAACTACAGAACAGCATTGTTTAAAATAACACGATTGTACCAATCCACAACAATACGATTCACAGTGCTACTCACTTCTGAAGGGCATTTTATCAATTTGTTTAATGTTCTAATTTTAAAGGGATGTTTTAGTAGACATAGTTTTAAGTTATATAATTAGTTATTTAAACCCATGTTTTAGCGAATTTCCCCTATAGGGAAGAAGCTATTATCATAGGGGGCATGGTAAGACTTAAGCCCGAGACCATGATAACTTTTTGTTTTGAGGTCCCTAGATGCCAAAAACACTATTCGTTCAAATTTATATATATATATATATGTGTGTGTGTGTGTGTGTGTGTGTGTGTGTGTGTGTCCGTTAACGCGATAACTTTTGAAAGAAGCACCCGATTTTGATGAAATTTAGCACAAATGTGGAGAGTAGCATTTATGACTTTTAAGTTTGAAAACCAGATCGATCGGTCTACGGGAAGGGGGTTTTATGGGGGTTTAAAATTTTCCAAAAATCAGTTTTTTGAACTTTTTACCCTAAAATTTTAAAACCACAAGATTTTGGTTATAGTCATTTTATAGAGCTTAAAAAAAAACAATTTAGTATTTTGAATCATTAAGCTAGGTTTAGTGGTTGTGGAGAAAAGTAAAAAAATGTGTCCATAAAATTTCCCAAGTTAATCTTATGGGAATACGGTTTTTAGATTTTCCTCAGATAATTTCACTAAAAACTCCACATTTCTTTCTACCAATCAGTTTAGCTCTACAAAAAAATCAATTTGGCGTTTTAATTGTAGTTTTATGTCCAACCGTTGCAGTGATATTCAAAGTGCTAAACACAGTACGTTGTCCAATGTTATCCTTATAGAGAATAAATCAAATGTTATATTTTGATTATTTATGTATGTATATTGATGAAACTTGGTATGTGGCTTCAAATTGTTGTGGTATATTGATATTAGCAAAAAAAAGGTTTTTGTTTATTTTCCCGATACCAGCAAACCTGCATACTCGGCCCCCATGTTATTCATACGGATAATAAGTAGTGTTATATCTCCCTGAGTTATGAACCTAAATTAATAAAACTTGGTATGTAGCTTCACCACCTGGTTGACTTATATTGATAATTGCAAAAAAAACACATTTCTTATCTTCCTTGTTACAGCAAACCTGCGTACTCAATTATAATGTTATTCTTATGAAGAATAAATAAAATGCTATATATCACCACTTATTAACACATTCGCTGCGAAAATCTTATATTAAGCGCAACCCAATAACTGAAAATTTTTATTTCATAACAGCTTTTCTCTGTATGTTATAAAGTTAGGAATAATTATCATAATCCATATTCAAGACTCTTATCATTGGTTTTGGGCGTCAGAAGTTATATGTCACCGGTGGGCCACCTGCAGATTAGTAACGATGAAACAAAGTTATAAACTTAGTCCCCACCGGTGGGCAACCCGCACCCGCCGAAATGCAAACAAAAGATACGCAATACGCAAACACGAGTCTATAACCTCAAAACTACCAAAACAACAACTTCGCGGAGGTTATCGACCGGTTATCAACCAGTGGTTGCACCACACTGGCCAGGTAAACAAAGGGATGCGCCCTCCCCCTCCCACGGTCGTCCCGCCCCCACCGCGAACGAGCAATTCTCAAACCAATGGTACCTTACTATGAAGCACACTCTATGGAACAATGCTGTAGCAGTTCAACCATCCCGCCCGAGTAGCTGAACCACACTGAGTACACAAACACGAAATGGCGCAATATGTCACCGGTGGGCAACCCGCAATTTGGCGGCGAATTCTGTATGTCACCGGTGGGCCACCCGCAGCGAATGTGTTAATGAATGTATTTTTGTGAAACTTGGTAAGTGGCTCTAGGTAGTAGTGATACCATATATATGCATTGGAAATTCGCTGAGTACGCAGGTTTACTGTGACAGGGGTATTTTATTTTATAACATTAAATCAAAATTATACAAATGTTACCTTTATCAATGTTTTGTCTTACTACCGCATTAATTTTACTAATGTGAGGGAGTAATATAATTTTATCGGGAGGTTATTTCCAAGCATGCCACAAGGTGAAAATGTTTACTTTATTTCTTTATTAGTGAATTTCCTATGGAAAGTGAACTATTGGCATGACCCGCACGGTGAAACTTAAGCCCGGGACCACCATAGAAGTTCCTAACGCGACCCCCTGAACACGTTTTGGGGGTTCGTTCAAAATTTTATATATATATATATATATATGTATGTGTGTGTGTGTATGCACTCTAGCGGTCACATTTTTTGTCCGATTTACTTCAAATTTGGTAGGGACGTTACTTTCTATAATCAGTTGGACAAGTTCGTTGTGCAAAACAATCGGAAAACTCTAAACCCCTTTATTGGGGATTAATCTTTCAAATTTCGAGTTTTTGGGCCCAAAAAGGGTCAGAAAAGCCCCGAATGTGACATTAATGCATGTAAAAAGATGGGAATTAGTGTGGCGAAACTTTTAAGCCCTCTCTCGTCATTCTAGCATAAATATTTACCGAGTTATTAAAGAAAATGTGTATCGACCAAACACAGTACGTTGTCTTATGGGGGTTTTACATTAGAAAAGCCTGTTATTCATTTGTTGGTGTAATTTTATGATCCACAACAACCTCACACCTACTTTAAAGCCTGACTGGACCTTCTCCTAACCTTATAATGCGCAAAATTGTATTCCCAGCATTGCAGGTAAATAGAACCAGGAGCATCAGAACAGCCAAAAAATCAATATTTTAAGATTTGAACAAATGTATATTTTTACTGATTTTGAGTTTTTATAGTTTTTTTTTGTGGAAATTCACTTCCCTCACGTCAGCGTGCTGCGTGCGAACTCGTTTTTAATTTAATTGTTCATCAAGAACTTTACCTGAAGTTAAAAGTTGAAAAATGATTTTTTGGTCAAATGGATTTGACTGGTCAAATTAATGAGAATATGAAAATCAACTAAGAGAGAGTAATGAAAACCAGTTATTTATAAAGTTAAGTAATACCATTACATATATATTACCCATCTAAGTTAAATGATAGGTACTTTAAACATCAGGGGTTTAAATACTTGAGCCAAGTTCAGAAGGCATGTTAACCATTTTACATTTTTAACACCCTATAAAATCTAAATGATCATTTATTCACGGTAAACAACATTCGATCAATCAATCAATCAAATATCTTTATTCGTTAACGGTACAATTGTTACAGATGAATAGTGTCACATTTGCCATAGTGAGTAGTGTCTCTCTAGTTATATATAAACATGTATTAGAATCTACAAATTTGATAGAACTAGGCCTAGCAACTAGACATTCAAATTTACATTCTATTCAATTCCTCAAAGGAGTATAAGGGAAAGAAAGAAAGAAAGAAAGAAAGAAAGAATTTATTTCTATTCAAGTACATAACATAACATTGAATTCACTTATCAATGATTCACTTTTAGGGATGATCTATCATAAACTTTTTAATTTTTTTTATAAATTCTGACAGGTTTTGTGTTTTTTTATAGAATCTGGGAGTATTTCAAAAAATTTTAAACCTCTATAATTTAGGCTTTTCTTAAAAAACTTTAGTCTATGGGATTCGAAAGTTAAAAAATTTCTGGTATTGTATGGACGACTTCTGGCTTCCGCTTCCATCAGAGGTATATTGTGTTCCTTGACATGTTTTACTGTGTATAACACATGTTGCGAGAAAACGGTTAAAAAGCCTAATTCTGTAAATTTTGTTTTGACTGAGTCTCTATTTCTTAAACCAAGTATTATCCTTATTGCTTTTTTCTGTATTTTCAAAATCTTTTTCAAGATTTTGGTGGAGGTGGCCCCATAAATACCTACCCCATATGATATATGGGAATATATAAGTGCAAAATACAAAACTCTCAATGTTTTTAAACTACATTTTTTTGGCATTCTTCTAAGTGCGAAAATCCCAGACGATATTTTATTCAAAATACTTTCAATGTAGTCATCCCAGGTCAAATTTTCGTCTATAATCAGTCCCAAAAATTTTGTATTATATTCTTGTAGTATTTCATCTTCATCTATTTTAATAATTGGGTCAATTTTTGTTCTGCACTGTCTTGTTGAGAATGATACAAAATTTGTTTTACTTGGATTTATTAGAAGGTTTTTGTTTTCAAAATATTGTTTCACTAGTGTAAGGTTTGTATATGAGGCAATTTCAACTGATTCTTGGTTTTCTCCGGAAATTATTAGGTTTGTATCATCTGCGTACATGCAAATTGAGCTGTGAACACCACATAAGACTTCAGGGAGTCATTTTAGGTAGCACAGGAACAATAAGGGTCCCAAAATGGACCCCTGAGGAACTCCATATTTCACTGTACGCAGTGTTGACAATACATTATTTATGTATCTGAAATTTTCATGTTTCACTTGTGTTATTTCAACACACTGCTTTCTTTCATGCAGGTATGATTCAAACCAGGCCAATTCTTTAATTTTTATAATGTGGGACTTTAATGATTCAATCAATTTTTTATGTGAAACAATGTCGAAAGCTTTAGTTAAATCCAAGGAAATGCCAATAACTTCCTCCCCCCTATCAATTTTGTAAATGATATTTTGAACAAATTCAATGCCCGCTGTGATGCCCGTTCCTGAAACCATGTTGATGTGCATCAAACAAATTTTGCATTTCTAAACAATTTTCTAACTGGTTATAAACAACTTTTTCATATAATTTAGAAAATGTTGGCAAAATAGAGATTGGTCTATAGCTAGATAAACGTTTTCTGTCCCCTTTTTTGAAAATTGGTTTTATTTTGGCGACCTTAAGCTGCTCGGGAAATATACTACTTATAAGAGAGGAATTTATGACGTGAACCAAAGGTTTCAAGATAGTATTTTTAACTTTTTTATCACTGTAATAGGGATTTCGTCCATACCAGATGATGAAGTATTTTTAAATGACTGTATTACAATGTTTAATTCTTGTTCAGTTATCTGTTCAAAGCGAAATGACTCCATCGGAGAGGATTCTCCCCTATACTCCCTTGAATGAGACATTTTTGTGGAATCAATTTTTGGCACTACCTCTTTATCAACCACATCAGCAAAATAGTCATTAAATCTAGTTCCTACTTCTACTGGGTTTATAACAAATGTTATCATTTTCATAAATACATATGTTTATCTGATTGTCATTGAAAATGCCAATTTCCTGATTTAATAATTTCCAGGTTGTTTTTGTAGCATTGTCTGATTTATTAATTAGATCATCAAAGTATTCTTTCTTTGCTTTATCAATTTACTTTTTAAGTTCTTTCTTATTTTCTTTTATAGATGTTTTTAAGTTAACATCATGCATGGTTCGAAACATTTTACTTAATTCAATAATCTTTGCTTATCATTCTTTATCTCTTGTGTAATCCAATTATTATTATCAAATTTCAATGTAGCCCATTCCTTAGGACAGCTTATATTAAAGTAATACATGAACAATTACTAAAAACTAAAAATTTTGAAGCTACTGGAGCTTGATACAACTCTACCCAAGACTCACAAGATAAGTAATGGATAAGTGTCTCAATATTCTGTTTACTAAAATTTCTACAAAACTTTTTAATTTTAGTCTGCCTCCAGCTTCTTGTGCAAACGTTTTGTATCTGAAGCAATTGAGCATCATGGTCCGACAATTCTGTTATCAATCCTAGAACTTGGACATTTTTGTTCATGTGAATATTTGTAATAATATTGTCGATTGCTGTTTTTGAAGTATCCGTGACCCTAGTTGGAAAATTGACCAAATAGCACAGGTTAAACATGTTCAAAATATTACAAAATCACTTATAAACCAAATTATTATCCTCCAGTACATCGATATTAATATCTCCAACTATAATAATATGTTTATATATTTTCATTACAATTTCCAGGTAAGTTTCATTTTTTTTAAATGGCTTTTCAAATCTATACTCAGGAGTTCTGTATATACATGACAAAACAAAAGAAAAATTGTCAGCTTCTATTAATGTAAAGCAACATTCAAATTCTTTATCCAATATTTATTCTTCAACTTTAGGTAAAATTATTTTCTTAGCTACTACATTAGTTTTACATAAAATCATAACTCCTCCACCAACTGTGGTCTTACGAGTAAAATGTGAACATAATTTAAAACCATTGACATTTAATCTTTGCAACTCGGAATGAGAGTGTAAATCATCATGCAAATCATAAAAGTGTAATCTTATTGATAAGCCACTGACTACAGCTGCTTACACGAGTTTATTGCACAGTCTCTCAAAGCTTCATGATCAGTTTTTAGTTCCAAGTATAAATATGTTATGGTCCTGGTGAAAACAATCATTCATAATGCTAAATTAATAAACAAAAAACTAAAAATTATCATGTCTCTAGAGAAAACCAATCCAACATATCAGGGTGAGATAAGGTTATTTGACACAAAACATGTCTACAACGTACAGTTCACATTTCTCGTGCCATTCCACGGAGTCCGTAGCTTTCTCCTTGATCGAGGTTTGGTACTTATCCTTCCCCAGTCCAATCGTGACAAATGCATCATTGGTTCCTGCAAAAAAATATAAAATTTAAAATACTTTTGTGTTTTTTGGCTACCAACCAACCAGAAAAATAAGCTATACTACACTACACTTTGATCTTGGCCAACAGGCACATTCACATTCTTCTTATTGTTCACATTCACAATAACAAGGTTTGTGAAATTGGATCAGATGTCAAGCAAACCAACAAGAACAAGTCTTCTGACAACTGCACGTTAAGGAAGTTTTCTTGTCAAAAATCTTTATAAAATTTTGATAAACTTATATTACTTGGTTATGATGCACGGCAAATTGGCAATCTGTTTCTAGGACAGTTGTGTATTGGTTTTTTAGACCTAATTTTAAGAATCAGGCTTTTAGGATTTTTGTTGACGAATATACTGTTTAACATAAACACTAAAGTAATAGAGGTAGATCCAAGTAACTGTAACGGGTACCGACCTTAAGCAGAAGTACCGGTAACCGTTTTTCAAATCCACCAATATCTGTTTACAGGTACTCCAAACAGGTACAGTTACTGGCACCAACAAATCAGTAACAGTAACTGAATATGACCAATCAGGGTCCCTGAGAAGGTACCTATAATAGGTACTGGCCCCCTCCACACACAATATCATGATTACTGCCCCTTGGTATTGACAATAACCTATTATAATATTACATCAGCAGTGCTCAGGTTTTAAAGATACTCTTTTTCTAAATAGTGAACACAAGTAGTTTTAGCAGTAACACAAGTAGTGAAAAGTAAGTAGTTTTTCTAAATATTAGGCTATACACATTTAGGCAGTTTTTAAGATATGATCTATATATAATAATTAACTAATGTTAAATTAAACATGTAACAAAATGTATTTCCCCATTTTATGCATGCACTTGTCAAACTATGTTCAACTACTTCATTAATCCTAGCAATTCTCACTGGCAACACAGGAGCGGTATAAAAATACCTTTGTATCTTTGACGTCTATAACGGGTATTAGATGTACTTGTTAGGCGTCAAAGGTACCTGCTACCAAATGGGAAAGGAAGAGTACAAGAGTGTAGTAACTGCGGGTATTCGGATACTGAAGAGTACCTATAAAAATTTAAGCGGGGACTAAAAACAAACGGGTTAGCACACCTCTATAAAGTAGGCCCTAGCTAATGTTAAAAACCCCTTCACTCCAGTTTTGCTTGTTTTCATAATGTTCATGACTAATTAAATATTTTTGTTTAGCTTTCCAAGAATTTAAAGTTCTATAGCTTTTACCCGTTGTTGTGATTCCATCACACTGAATGGCATCATCTATCACTATATGGAAACTGATTAGTATTGAAAACATCAACAAATTATATAATCTTATACAAGCAAGAAGAGGAGGAGTTATATTAGTTTTTAGCAAGGAAAATATTTTGGCATGAGATATCCACCAACAGCAGTAATTTTGAAAGCATGCTTATTAATATTAACCCTTTGCGCTCGGATAGGTTCTTTAGAAATGGTCCCCTGGGGTCGTCTGTCCACACCCTGTGGCCACAGCCATTTTCCCGCCAGCCAGGATTTTTTTCTATCACACTTATGCTCAGCGCTCACAGGTCCACACCCAGTGGACAGAGTTAAATGGCGCAAGCGATCGCGAACGCTCGCATGACCAACGTGTGTGGACAGTGACAACGCATACTTTTACAACATTTAATATCCTTTCTACTGTATTGTGCTGAAATCTGACGGTGGATTTCGAAACTAGATGAATCCCAGAATGCAACGAGCATAAATGTCGACTGTTGCATTCTAATGTAAATAGTAAACAACAACAGTTAGTCAAGCGCTTTTGTCTTACGCTGTTTAGTCTTCGGCTTATATGCCTGATAATTATTATTATACGTAATATTTCAGGAATCCTTATTTTTAATATGGAGGAAACATTACGTTCCGACGAAATTCGTAACGCGCTTGAAGGTGAAAGTGAATGTGGCAGTGATTCGGACCATGAAATGACATTGACATCTTGTTCTATTTATGTTATAAGCAGTTTTTAAAATTATTTCTTAAAATTTTCTTAAATATAATTAACAATAAGTAAATTATGTTATTTTTGATGGTAAATAAATAAGTTTCAAAGTATACAACGAGTTTTCCTTAGACCTTGAATGTACGCTTCAACTTGACGTTTCAGTCTAGAGTGAAGAAAATAATTCAGAGCTGGCAGAAGCAGACGACCGACAATGGCTGCCGAGCTGGCGACGAAATCTAGCGCGGCCACTGAGTGTGGACATGCGAGCTCTAGGCGCTGATCGTCAGAAAATAATTCCCAGCTGACGCAGACTCCATACTGTCCACTGAGTGTGGACATACGAGGGCAAAGGGTTAAAATAAATACCACTGTCATAGCAAACCTGCATACTCAGCGAATTTCCAATGGATATATAACATAACACATTAAAACACTTAACAGGATTCATAAGAAATATATTCACAAACAAGCGATATTTAAAATATTAACCCTCCCAGTGTCAATCGCCTGATTTCAGGCGACTTTTTTTTTCGCTCAAGAGTCAAACGCCTGATTTCAGGCGACTTTGCAGACATTCAGTTTAGCGCGGATATTTAGCTTATGATCAGTTGTTTCGAACCATCGAGCATACCAAAGTGATAGGGGATTTCTGGGCTTCAAAGCAACTAATAATGTTTGCCTTTTTGCGAACTAATACTTTTACAGCTTTCTTCTGTATTCAGCTGTTTGTTTGTTTACACTACGAATGATGTCGTGTTTTGTTACAATGTTATGGATTGTTTTTAACCTTAAATTATGAGTGATTTATGATCCAGTGACATTATCGAGATCTATTGAACGTGTCTTTAAGTGATATTGATATAAAGTGGATAGTGAATATTGACTTAGGCCCAAACCCTGTAGGAGGAGGACGAAGAGGAGATTTCTCAAGTGGTAATGACATTTTTTTGTACATATTTTTTTTTTTTACAAACCCCACAACATTATATATTTTCTTTTTCCTTATTAAATTCTGAACAAAATGTATATCTTGGGTTTTCGATTTTTTATGTCTACATATACTCTACGGATCTCGTAACAAACATTTTTTTGTATTTTCTGGATTTGAACCCAAGGGTGGACTGTTACACCATACATTTAGGCCTCAAATTTTATATTAAAAAATAGCCCACTTACGCCCATACTTTAAGAAAATGTATACTTTTATACTATTAGGTCAACATTTAAATTTGTATAGAATTTTTTATGAAAGTCTGTAAAAGTTCCAAAAATGGTGTGACATTTCAGGTTTATTGATGTGACACCTAGAGGGTTAATTATTCCCCATAAGAATAACATTGGGGATGAGTACACAGGTTCACTGCAACAAAGAACACAAAATAATGGGTTTTTATGCAAATATCGTTAGAACTCATCTTAGTGAAGTCACATACCAAGTTTCATTCATATAAATTCATAAATAAGTGATATATACAATTTTAATTATTTTCCATAAGAATAACATGGGGACCAAGTACCTAGGTTTGCTGCTACAGGAACCATAGGCAAAAAACTGTTTTCTGTACAAACAACAATAAACATCAACCATATACCAAATTTCGTCAGTTTATGTTCACAAATAAGCGAGATTTACAATTTTTCTTTTTTTCCACAAGAATAACATTAGACAACGTACTGTGTTTAGCACTTTCAATATCTCAGTAACCAATTGACGTAGAGCAATGATCAAAATACCAAATTTAATTTTTTTATGCTGAATTCAATGGAAAAAATCAAATTTTGATTTAAACAAAAATTACATTGGGAAACCCCAAAAAACCCATTTTTTGGGTACAAAACCCCCCTTCGGATGGTGTGATTCGTCTGGTTTTCGAACTCGTTCAAATAATGGTACTTTATACATTTTTACCAAATTTCATTACGATTGGACCTTTTTTACGAGAGTTATCGTGCTTACGGACATATTTTATATACATATAAATATATATATATATATATATATATATATATATATATATATACACAAATTTGAACGAATGGTGTTTTTGGAATCTGGGGACCTCAAAATTAAAAGTTATCATGGTCTCGGGCTTAAGTCTTACCATGAGACCTACGGTAATAGCTTCTTTCCTATAGGGGAAATTCGCTAAAAATGTTGAAATACATATTTTGGCCACATACAGACACAGCCAACAGGTGATGCAGCAAACTTTATAAAAGAATTGGATACCACGTTACAACTTATTAAGGGAAATATACTAGTAATAGGGGATATGAATTTAGACTTAAAAGTTTTTAAAAAAATGTACAAGATCATAAAATCATGATGGCAGGGCATGGTTTGGATTCTTATATTAATGATTTTACAAGAGAGGAAGTTAGAGCAGGAAAACTGACACAGACATGTTTAGACCACGCATTCACGAGAGTAAAGGGAGCTAAGGTTAACTCCAACATAGTACAGGTTAAAATAGCGGACCACTACACCTGTGTGATCAATGTCCAGCCTGACTCCGGCCCGGCATATCAGATAAACAACGTAAACAATCGTATTGATGTGGCTATGCTGTGTAGGGTTGGGGGGCAGCTGTCTATACAATGTTTAGAAAATCCAGCAGATATATACAATCAAATATAATTATACTTTAAAGTTTGTAAAATCATCAGTGACTTTAAGCCAGTTAAATCTCCAAAAAAACCATGGATGTCCTTTAGAATAATAAAATTAATTAAAGAGCGAGATAGGTTATTTAGAATACATAAAGCTAGTTCAAATAACAGAGAAAATAGAGAATTATACCGGCAAGCAAGAAACAGGGTAGACAAAGAAATAACGAGAGTAAAAAGAAGTTATTATTACAATTTATTTTCCAGAAACCAGAAAGACATAAAAGAAACATGCAGGCAAATTAATTCAATTCTTGGATAGAAAAAAAAAATAGTAACATTGATGATACTATAATTAAATACTTAGGGAATCAAAATACAGAAATTGAATAGGTAATGCTTTTGGAGAAAATTTACTCAGGGCATATATTCTGTAATTCATGATTGTCAGGAGATAACTTTAAAGACTGACCGACGAAAAGAATGTACAGCATCTCTGTATGTACCAAAGAGAAAAAGAGAAGAACTTATAAACTTGCTACAGAGTATGGTAAAAAAGGGACTTGGCTATGATGATATCAGAATGGTAGATATTAAAAATAATGCAAATGTTTTGGTAGATTCAATTGTTTCATTAATCAATACTTCAATTAAAATGTCAGTTGTTCCAGACATGCTCAAAACTGCAGTAGTAAGGCCAGTTGGTAGGCACAATGACTATTTTAATTATCACCTGATATCGATCCTCCCCTCCCTTAGCAAGATTAAGGAAAGATACATAGCAAACTATTCAATAAAACATTTAGAGAACAATAAAGTGATAAAGGAAAGTCAATATGCATATCAGAGAAATAAGGAAACGAATGAGCTTTTGTTGGATTTTTCCGACTATGTTAACAGTCAATTGGGTTTAGGAAAGCAAGTTTTAGTAATTTTCATTGACTTTGGTAAAGTTTTTGATACTCTGGAGCACAGTGGAGTTGCAGTGGCCTTGGAAAAATCTGGAATAAGAGGTCCGCTTAAAGACTGGTTTCTAGATTATCTATGGAATCGAAAAATGAAAGTAAGAATAACAAATGAATTTAGCGAAGAAAAAATACTAAAATACGGCGTGCCACAAGGAATACGGCGTGTCGTTTGGCTTTTTACTAGGTCCTTTAATATACTTAATATATGTAAATAAGCTTCCTGAAGTTATGAAATCCTGTGAAACGTTTATGTATGCAGATGATACGGCCCTAGTTATATCGGCTAAACGCAAAGAGAAGGCTAGAGATAAGATTGAAGCAGATTTTTTTGAACCTGACGATGTTGTGTCATGATTACGGGCTGACCATAAACGGAAAAAATCAAAAATAATTCATATTCATTCACCTTCATATAAATGTATACAGCTTGGAATAAAATATTATTCACATGAGTCTGCATAAAAAGTTTTACGAAAACAGTATGATATGCTGTTGTGAAACTCTGGACTATGTTTTAAGCTATAAATATCTGGGTGTCATATAATTGATCATAACATGAAATGGAACTTCCACATAAAACAACCAACCGATAAATTAAGAGTCTGTTTATTTAAATTTTATCACCTGAGGGAATACCTGCCTTTGACCACAATGAAATTGATATATTCAGGACTACGTGAATTATTACTCAGGTACGGTGTGAGGTCTTGGGGATCAGCATCGAACACGACCATTGTGCAAAACAGAATTATCAGAACAATGGCTAAGCTTGATTCTGCTGCTCTGGTAGAAAATCCCTTGATAGGTTTTCAATTGATTGGTGTTCTGCCGGTTGAGGATTTGTTTATACTTTTAATTTTATTAGATTACTATTATTCAGATGAATTTAAAACGATCAATGCACATAATTATAATTCAAGACAAACTTTTTTAATACTACCTAGAATAACAAACAATATTCAAAAAGAACAAGGCAGTATTTGGTCTCCTCATTGTTAAATAGCTTACCTGTACAACTTAGAAATATTAACAATTTCAGAGTTTTGAAACAATATTAAAAATTGGTACCTGAGGTTCAATTGAAAATTGTTTGTTGATTTGTGTTGCTCTACTAAACTTGTTGTTTTTTGAAATATATAGAACTATTGCTAGTTGTTATCTATCGTTGTTTACTTTTAGCAGGGTAGTTCGTTGTTTGTTTTGTTTATCTGTTACACTTTTATTTCATGTTAATAGTTTTAATTTTAGTATAGAAAGAGTCTTGTTAAATAATTATAATTGTATGGTATAGTTTATATTTATAGATTATCTTCATAATATTGAGTTATGGCATAAAATCCATATTATTTCATCTACAACTACAATCAAGGACGTGGAAATAAGTCAATGATATACAAACTGACTCAAAAAGGGCTTGTACTCCAGTGTTTCAGTGAAATATGTGCTACAGACAAGCCATGTTTGGCTTTTGTAGCTATAAATTTTATCTGTGTTCAATTTATTTTTAAAATGAATGAATATAAAATATATATATATATAATATATATATATAATATATATATATATAATATATATATAATATATATATATATTATGAAAGAAAGTGTTAGTCCAATTGTATTGCAGTTTCACTATTTCTTAACATGTTCGCTATGGCTGAATGACCCCCTCACTGATTAATAAGGAAATATGTATTTATCTTGTTTTTACATAATTTTAGTTGTTTTCATTTTAAGCACTTTTTTATCACAAATAATTAATAGTTGTGATAAAGCCTATCTATATAAAACAACTAGTTGAAAGTTATTTTTTGCTTACGAAAATATTTTTGTCAATAAGATATTTTATATAGACCATCTACCGCTGTGTGCATTCAGTTTTCTTAATAAGTTTGAAGTGATCATAGGCCTAATTTATAATTTTTACTCATTCCTAAGAAATAACTAATATGTACTTAGTCCTATCTCAATAAATTATTTTTTCTTTCCTGAGTAGATTCAGATTACAAAGCTGAGTAGCATCAGTTTTGCTGTTTACTGAAAATAGTATTTTATACAAGGCTTACTCAAACCTTCCCATACAATTCCTGAAATGTTCAAGTTTCAGTTTTTTTACTGGATAAAAAAACATTTGTGTGCAATATGCCTCAATGCCTTGTGAATTACCTCATTTTGTTGAAATATCTTTGTATAATCTTTATTTGGAGGGAGAAAACTAATGGTAAGAAATAATGTTTTTAAAAAATGTTGGGGAATAGTTTCATATCTTAATTTACTGTAAACATATTTTTGTTTAACTACCCTTTTCCATACATTAATAATTGATTAAAATCGTTAAAAAGTGATAGCCTAAACTGATCCTGCACATTTATTCAGGCAAATTCTATAAAAAGGCTTGGTCTAACTTTTATTGTTTAGCGATTAATAATAAGTTTATTGCAAAAACGATGATTATTTTAAATAAAAACCAGGTAGATGCTTGGTTAGAAAATAACTGAAGAAAAATAACAGCTAGGTTATCACTTCACACAACAATCTCATTGTTTTGTTTAATGGCTTACGTTTTAGTAAATGCACATTTAATTTATTTAAATGTCACAATACATTTGACATAAAGGCAAGGTCTTGCTCAAACAGGTGTCTAGTCAGTACAGTTGATCTGATAAAAAAAGACAAAGGATTTATGCTTTTACAAAATAAAAAGTAATTAAAACATAAGAGTTTAAAAATTAATTATAGAGATATCGTCATTTAAAAACTCTTCCACAGAAAAATAGGTCTTTTTATCAAAACCTTTGATAAAGCTTTTTGGTTGCATCATCTAACAATTATTTGGAATTTTTCTAAACAATTTCATTTCCATATTAAAATTACTTTTTTCTAACAATTTAGTTCTGTGCAGAAGATATTGAAGAATTTTATTTTTTTTATGATATAATTTATTTTTAAAATATTTAGCTTCATTTATAAAAACTTGCTGTAACGATTTACATATTTTGATTCAATCTAAAGGATGTAGGGATATTTAAAAATAAAATATATGTGGTTATGATTACAGACTGCGTACAAGAGTAGCTAGACACATTGGGGAACCAAAAATTAAACGATGACAACAATGTAACACTTGAGGCCGGTGGCCAAGTTGAAATGCAGATGTTCCTTCCTGTCAATAAAACCAGACTGTGAATACTGCATCACCTCTGAGCGTAGAAAGCTACCATACCGGGTGCCTCTTTAATGGCCTCTTTGTTTCATCTTAATTAATGACTCATTGTTCTCTAAGTGGTGTCCTTGTTCCTTCAACAAGGAATGAACCGGTAAAAATTTGTCCCTCAGAACAAAAAGCTAGCATGAAGGGGCTCCAACACAGGAAGTGTTTGTGTATAGTGGTTTATTTAAATATAATTGCAGCTCAAAATATTTTAATTTCAGTACATATCAGTATCAGAAATAATACATAGAGTACCTCAGGGTACTTAGTCTTGGGTCCCCTTCTGTTTTGATTCCATGTGAAATCACCTAATGCTGGTTGCATGACCATTTTAGAAATTTGCTATTTTCTCACCATGTAATTATCTACTCCTCAGAAGAATAAAAATAATTTTAAAAAAATGTATCTTATGCTGTTTAGGATTTATGCTTACTTAAAGTTTCCAAGATGAGTAATTTTTAGCATTTTCAAGGGTTTGCGCTAAAAATCATAGCTTCTATGATTTTTTAAATATTTTATTTCTGGTTATTTTGTTTTGAAGGTAAGATTATGACCTTCAAAATTATGTAACTTAAGTTACTTGAAAATAAATTTGTATGTTATCTAGTAAATTAATTATAAAAAATGTGTTTTCAATGAGCCGAGCGGCCATTTTCAAAAATGTATGTATCAAAAAGGGAATGAGACCACAAATAATTTTTGTCCATAGAAGCTCGACATAGCAGTCTTTAATAAAAATACATAACATCATTAAGATTTCATTTCCTTCCTAATAATATTTGAAGTCAAAAATGGAAATTTTTCAAAACTGAGCGATTTTGGAGTTTAATATCTAAAAAGGGGGACCAGATCAAAGGTTGATTTTTTGTGTGTTAACTTACCTAACTGAGTACTTTGAATGGTATAAGTATCATTTTGTGGTTCACCGTACTCTCCGTGATATGAGCATCAATGTTAGTGGTAAAATACAGTGTGTCCCGCAGCCGATGTTGTTGAGTAGAGTAAGCATCAAAATAATTTATTTTCACATTTGAGGACTTTATTGTAATGTTTAACATAAAATATATATTTATGAAACATTTACACTGTACAGTAAGTGTTATAACCATAGTATAACATGGTTTTGTTGAGATTACAAAACTATGCGAGAAAGAGTTTGCGTACTTCATTGACCTGTTATCATAATATTTAAACAGTCTATTTCTTTATTTATAGTTAAATATTAGCAAACAAAAAATAGTTTCATTATCTTACAATAGGTACCAAAATTCTTTCTTTAGAAAACAATCATGGTTTCTCTCTTGTTATGTATAAAGCTCTGAAATACTATAAGAATATAAAATCCTATTGTCTAAGCCTAAATTAAGTTGCTATGATAAGTTCACAAATATAAATCTTAACTGAGTACTGTAGATGGTATACGTATCATTTTGTGGTTCATTGTACTCTCTGAGATATGAGCATCAATGTTAGTGGTAAAATATAGTATGTCCGCGGCTGTTAATGTTCAGTAGAGTAAGTATACAAATAATTTTTCACATTTGATGATTTTATTTGAAAGTTTAATAATACAATATTATAATAAAACATGTTCACTGTATCTTGCATCATAAGAGCGCCTTCACACTACGTCGCTGCAACTGGGTCACAGCCACCCATCGGCCACTTGACCCGTCGAAATTGCATTTAGCCTTATGGAGCCCTTCACACTAGTGGGTCGCAGCGACCCACTCGGTGGCAGCGACTCGGTGGCCACGGAACTGCGACGCTGGCGGTGGCAGCGACCCTGATTTTTAGCGACTCAACCCACTAGCGGGGCATTGAATCATACGGAGCCCTTCACACTCGGTGACTGCGACCAGGTTTTCTTGTTCGGGATGCGCGCAGCTTGTTTTGGTTGTCTGCCTGCCTCCTTCCTATGTCTGTCATTTGCTGTCGACTCGTTTCGCTGTTCCCACTGTTGAGAAACTATCTTGTTTTGTGTCTGTGTTGTTTAGCGTTTATAGTTTATTGTGGCTTTTTTAGTTGTACTTCACACAAGTTTAAATAAATGTATAAATAAATCATTCATGAATAAAATAATAATTATTAATTATGTTATATTATAATATTGTATTTATTATATATGTATAATATGTATTATTTACTTATAATATATTTATAATATGCTGGGTGTCAAGACAAGAAAGTGTGTAACCAGTTTGTATACACCCTGTATATAATATTATTACACTTTATCATATTATTATGATATAATTATTTATAAATAATAATTAATTATAATATACAATTGCATACAATTCATACATTTTTTTAATTAATTGGACCCACAAATTCTTTGTTTTCTTGCCCGCCTTTTTCTTTTGCATAGCAAAAGCACAAGCAGAAGGTCCTCATCCTCATCACTTGAATCCATCTTGACGAATGAATTAAAAAGATAGTTTAGCGAGACTGCTATAGCGAATGGCAGATACAGGTGGCAAGCAGACGACCAAAACAAGCTGCGCGCGCATCCTCACAACTTGGTCGCAGCCACCATATGAGAAGGGCCAGGCGTGGCTGCGACTTCTACAGGTCAAGTGGCTGCCACCCGGTCGCAGCGACCTAGTGTGAAGGGCCAGGCGTGGTTGCAACTGCTACAGGTCAAGTGGCTGCCACCCGGTCGCAGCGACCTAGTGTGAAGGGCCAGGCGTGGCTGCAACTGCTACAGGTCAAGTGGCTGCCACCCGGTCGCAGCGACCTAGTGTGAAGGCGGCCTAATTGTTAAACATGGTTTAGTTTAAATTAAGAAACAATTTGAAAGAGGGTCACGCATGATCCTCCAAATAAATTCTTATACTTAATCACACATTTTCTAATGTGTTATATGCAGAGGTCTTTTAACTGTCTACAATTTACTCTTTTCCAACAATTTTGGGTATTCCATATGAACTATTGTTGCATGGTTGCAACAATACACAACATGGTTACATGGTCTTACAACATGGTTGCAAGACATACACCCAAAAACACTCCATTATTAATTCAATTTTAAAATTGACTTCCTTCTTCAAGTTAGATTCTTACTATTTAAGTAGAACATTTAATTTTGAAAAATCATATTTATAAAAAAAACAAGCTGCTCTCCCGCAAAAATTTGCGAAAATAATCCTTATAACAGCTGTTTATTGAATTAAGAAAAAACACGTGACATAAACCAAATAAAACTCCCTTCCATATGAACAATATAGGAATTTTGAAGTCCCAGGGGGCAGAGAGCCCTGGGGCCTAAATCGAAATTCTGGCTCGACAGTGACTTAGAAATTGAAATTATCTTTTAAATAAAAAAAGAATCATCAAAATCAGTTAAGTATTAACTTCAGGAAGTGAGTGAACAAAAAACAGTATTTTTTTTAATATGTAAATTTGTATCAGTTAATACCCAGGCATTCGCTGATTGGGTCTGATAACCAGTGTGACTGGTTGAAATCGATCGCCTTGTACCATCTTTTTTGTATATTTTCCGTCTTTTACGAAAGTACAGTATAAGTATAAATATATTTTATAGTGTTGTGAGACGTAGCTTTATTTTATCCTGTTATTGTGACAACACGTATTAGGGCCAATGCTACTCAAGAACCTTTTTGTTTTTAGGGAAAGAATTTGTGTACCTATTGTAAGGAAATGAAACTATTTTTGTTTGCTAATATTTAACTACAAATAAAGAAATAGACTGTTAAAATATTATGATAATAGGTATTACGCTAAACTGTCCAATAAAGTACTCAAACTCTTTCTCGCATCGTTTTGTAATTTCAAGAAAACCATGTTATACCATGGTTATATACTTACTGAACAGTGTAAATGTTTCATAAATATATATTTTATATTAAACTATCCAATAAAGTCCTCAAATATGAAAATAAATTATTTTGATCCTTACTCTACTGAATATCATCCACTGCGGACACTGTATTTTACCACTAACATTGATTGATACTAATATCTCGGAGAGTACGGTGAACCACAAAATGATAATTATACGATTCAAAGTACTCAGTTAGGTAAGTTAACACACAAAACATCAACCTTTGACCTGGTTCCCCTTTTTATATATTAAGAGGATGTTAAACCCCCGCAAAATATCGCGCTAAAACCGGTCCGCGCGGGAGCATATACTGACATTATTTCTCAACATATAACAAACAACTATGCACCAAATTAAAGAGAAAGATATTTCCCACTAAAATTGCTTTTCAATTTTTCGATATTATGAAAAATAAAAGTGTACTTAGTCTTCGAATTCGCCCAATTTCTATACTAGATAACTCATTAAATACTAAGCTACTTAAAATTTTAAAAATCAATCTTAGTGATGAATTTTATGGCCATTAATATGCCATATAATGTGTTGTTCTAAAGTCAAAAACGTCGCCGTGATATGCTCCCGCGTGAAAGTATGTACATGCTGATAACAGCGATCCAAGCGGCGCGGATCGGAAACTTTCCGTGGCAGAGGAATACAACTAAATTTATCAATGGAAGTGGCGCTGACTCAGCCATTGAATATATTAGTGACAGTAGCCTACAAGTGAACTTGGTTTTGGAAACATTCATTATAACTTAATTATGCGAAAATTCATCACTTGATTTAATATCCTAAACCAATTAATAAGATATTATATCAGTGAAATTCAAGTTAATGATTAAGTCAAAAAGATACAGTAAAACTATCCGCGTATATCACGATACACAACGGCCAATAGGATTTGATGTCGATACGTAGGCCTATCATATCGCCGCGCCTTATCGCGATAACGCGACCGTATCGCTCATCACTACCCTGGTGCTGGCACGGCGCGGCACCCGGCGTCTTCAGCGCCAGATGTTTTGCTCTGGTCCTCGCAAACAGATGACAGTCAACATACTCGCTGTGGTGTGGTTGTTTTAGTGCTAACGTTCAGTTTGCCCACAGGGGGATTGATAGGGCAGATCGCGCCATATACAATTTTATTTTGGGGCAATTCTTTGATTTGAGCTGGGTGATTTGATTTGATTTTTTGGAGGGGGGTGGATTTTATTAATAAAATCTATTGGAGTTCTATTGGTAATACTGGATACAACACTGATGAACTAAATTGCGAGCCGTTCTTTGCCAAATGTTGGTGAGGCAAAGAACTACTAGCTGGAATCGAAAGAGTCGACAAAGTGGATCAAACAAATAGCTATTCATGATTTGAAAATTAATAAACTTTTATTTGTTTATTTGCTCATAATTAATCATATTTCACGGCAAGATTAGATACATAAAACAAACGAAAAAATGAATTTGTTACAACTTTTATTACTTTTATTACAGTGATTTGCATGACTAGACACTTATAGGAATAAAACGACAAATCACCGGTTCGCAGTTTCGACAAAAATAGTGAAGCAGTGTTACCTCCAGTTATTCAATAAACCTCCTTGTACACAAAAGTAAAAAGGAACAATAACAATCTTTGGGGTTATCATACTGAAGAAATCCACAACTGATCTTTCATATCAGAATAAACGGTATCAGGAAACTGACACTTACTTTCTCCCTTTTAGACCAACTTTAATGAATAAATTACTTTTTATTTACTACATATAGAATACAAAGCACGGTCAAATGTACAGAAAATCTTGTAAACAAGTTGTTTTCAGAAATATCCACCCAAATCCCTGTTTAGGAGGCACTTCAGAATCCATCGCTACACACGTGGTTTTAAGAGGAGAAATGCCCCCTATTCCCCCCCCAGGGTTATTAAGGGGCAACATATTTTGAATTTCCTCTGTTGGGCTAACTTGACAAGCATATCAATTTTGAACGAAATTTATCAATAAATAAGAGAGAAATAGTAATTTTTGTATTCCCAATAAGAATAACATTGTACAACGTATTGCGTTTACCGCAAAATGGACATTTAAATTTTCTCCGCAACCAGTAATCGTAGAATAGTAATTCAAGATACTAAATTATTTAGTTTTTTGAGCTCTTTTTAATCGTGTGAATAGTAATATTTTTTATATTTATGTTTTTTTATGTAAAATCAAAAACTGAACTTTTGATATTTTTAGTCTTGTAATTTCTGAACCCGAATTTTACAGAAATGCAGGTGGTGTGATTTTGATGGAAAACCAAAGTTCTACAAACGAATAAAGTTTAATCAAAATCGTTTGAGCCGTTTTTGAGAAATCTTGATTTTTCATGTGTTTGGCGGTTTTGGGGGATAATTACCCTTAATAATAAAAAGTTCCAAAAAATGAAAAAAAAAAAAACGCTTGGAGATATCGTAGATTAGTACCTACATACTAAATTTCATAAAAATCGGACCATTGGTTAGAGCTCTAGCTCTGTACACATCCATACAGACAGACAGACACACAGACACGTAAAAATCACTTTTTTGGGTTCAGGGAGCACCAAAACGAATATTTCCACTAACAACTCAAATTCGAAAATTTTGATGAAAACAATACTTTCTCCACATACTATGTATAAGGGAGAGAAAGTAAAAATGTGATTTTACGGGTTAATTACAGACCCAAAAATAGCTGCTTTTCATGCAGTTTGATAAAAAGGGGTTTTTAAGAAGGTTTAAAATTGTTCAACAAATCTGGATTTTACGAGTGTTAAATATTCTGTGGATTGAATATATTTGTTTTTATTTCAGGCAGCCATTGTAGATTTTTTCACCAAAATTTAATATATATATTGGCGTAAAAAATAAGTACTGTACAAGTACAATATTTGCAAGAGCTGGGGCCCGTTTCATAAAACTTACAGGTTTGTATTACAGTAAGTTCCCTGTATTATTGGTTAAAATTACAATAGTGTGTTTAATTAAGTTTTACAACTGTAAAATAATGAATTCCAAGTATTATAAGTAGGACATTTTACAAGAGTTATATAGTGATTTTTTATAGAGAGTGGAGGCTTGTATTAAAGGCCCTGTAAACTAGATAAAATATTATAATTGTTTAAAATATCAAGAACGATTTACGAGTATCGCTGATCAAGTTAAAATAGTGTGTAATTACATAGATTTGGAATTATAAAGTGTAAAAATGGTTGTACTGTAATTATAAAGTGTAAAGTCCTTTTGAAATGATTGTCGGTGACAAAAGTTACATTTAGTTATTATATCCATCCACACATTCTGTAAATAGATAATTTTACGACCATTCTTCGTAGCCTATTTAGGGAATATTAGTGGGTGCCCGTCGAAATTCTACGGCTACAATGTCAAGGTAGAGTAATAGCACGGTACCCTGTAGGAACAGCCCAATCACCTATAAAATGAAATACTTGCAGGTTTGTAATATATAACTACTAAACAACATATTACAAATTATGAAAATGCAACTTTATATGTGGCACGATCATAGAACACTATTAATACACCTGGAATGCTAGCGCAGTGGAGTTTTTGATGCGAAAAACGGTCCTTCCCCCTCCACTTCTTAGGCAACTTCGTCAACTGAGCGATTTCTGCCGGCAAATATTTTAATGCGCGCACTCATTAACATGCTCCTCCATCGCACAGGGATCATCCGATTCTAATGAAACTTATATATTTATTATCTGGAAGAACTGAGGATTCTAACGGAGTAAACAACTTACAGATAAGTCAGTTAACAGAATTATAAAAATACAAAATATAATTATCTAAACAAATTGGAACATAACAAAGTTAGTAAGCGTAAACTTTTTTTATTTTTGGGGTAGAAACAAACTTCAAGCGAGAAAAATGTTGAAAATGAGTTGAATAACAACTTTTATTTGAAACATTTGTTTATACAGTCTGTAGTTTTCTTACATTTAAAGGTTAAACGCGCGCTTTCAACATCGCCACCGCCGCCGCACTCTGTCGCGTCGGCGTCGTGTCGCTGTCCCGCGCCGGAAACATCCTTTATTCCATGATATCCGTTCCCATGTTTTTAAGTTGAGGAATATTTTTTGCTTATATCTCAGTATGTCTCAAACTCTAGAAGGTGGTTGACGACTATGTACTTATAAGTGATGCTGTTATTTCATCATGCCAACAAGCTGTGTAGCATTCAACTGCAGCAATCGTGCGAAGAAAGGGAGCAGGGTTAAGTCAACTATTTTACAACTAACTTATAGTATTTCCAGTTCGTAGACTTACATATTAAAAATATCATCACTTAATTTTAAAGTGTAATTTCCAATGTAAGTAAATTGTGCGGAATTCATGCATTTGTAAACAGTGCAATAAATTACTTTGGTGGCAACATTTTTTGTTCCTATCCGATCACCTCCCCTGACGATGATCGGCATGAGTTACAGTTTGTAAAAAAGATTTGCTATTTGTTTTTCAAAGTACGATGCTATGATTTAGCTCGGACTCGATCCATGGAAGAAAATATAAAGCAATGGGCTTAAGGCAGAAACTGAACAAGTTAATTTTATTTAATCACACTAAGATCTCTAAGAGCAACTGTATAGTCTTATATTGTAATAAAATATCGTTTAAAATTGGGTTTCAAATTAATTTTGAATATTAACCTGTTCCCTGTGTCATTTTCCATGCTACCGTATATGTTGGTTCCACTTGTGATTCAGTTTATTTAATACAAAACAGCGGTAATGAAACAAATATCTATTTCCAAAATAAAAACAAGAGTGGCTACCATGGACCACTTACTGCCTGTAAAATAATAAGTCATAGTTCAGCTTGTTAATACAATCAAATTCGTGTTGTATAGCAAAGTGTCGCGTCAGTTATCTGGGATGAGTGCGGCGCAAATCGGTTTGAGCGCGGGAAACGTTAATACCTTCTTTTCAGAACAAATAAATCAACTTATGAAAAAAAGTTTGGGATAAAAATTGTGGATCAACTAATTATCTACAAGTTTTCCGCTGGAATTTTCTTTTCAACCCCAAAACAAAAAAAGTTTACGCTTACAGACTTTTTCGTGTCACACTTTTAAAACACTAAATAGTTTTCATTACTACAAATAAATTAAATTACCAAACTACAAGAAGTTTATACCGTTAGATTCTATAGTTCATGCAGATCAATAATATATACACTTTATTGTAATTACATGAATATGGCGAGGCGCAAAAGCGTGTAAACGATAGGGCGCACAATGCTGAAATCCACTGAGCGGCCGTGAGTGCCTAAGAAGGGGTAGGGGTAAAGACCGATTTCTTGACACAGCCCGAGCGTTCCAGGTTGATTAATAGAGTTCTATGGGCACGATACAGTTAAAAAGTCACAAAACTAAAAATTAACACTAAAAAAAGGTTAATTTATAAAGGTTGCATCTAAATACCAATACAGCCCAATGGCAATACTAACTCACTCACGCATACGAATTCTAGACCACTTCTAGATGAGGTAGAAACGTGAAATTTAGCATGCACGTACGTCGTACCTCGAAACCCCCGGAAAAATTGCCAAAAGTTACAGTTTTGAATTTTAAAACCTCTAATTTCTATCTCGAATATTGGAAATTTTAACATTGGACTTATGGAGTTTCAAATAAAAAAAAAGAATTATAACATCTGTAAACAAATATCCAATAAACTGTCAATGTAACTCTTACGTGGTAGGGTATAATAAAATGATAGGACCAGTGATTACAAATGCCATTTGAAGAGGATATATCCCAAATGAATCAAAATAGTATACTATATAAAAATTAATTGAAGGGACATTGAGATATAATAACAAAAATGGAGGTACCCCAAGCAGGGGGCGGAGCCCTCAGCGAGCGAAGCGAGTCTAAATACCTTTACAGCCGATGTGTAACTCACTTACTCAATCATGTATACGAATTCTAGAACACTTGCTGACGAGTTAGGAACGTGAAATTTAGCATGCAGGTAGCTTGTACCTATAAAATCAAGGGAAAATTGTCAAAAGTTAAACATTTCTATTTTTAAACCTCTGGCCTTATGGAGTTTCAAATCAAAACAAAAGAAATTATAACAGCTATAAAAAATATCTAATAAACTATCAAAGTAACTTTCACATGTTAGAGTATAAACAAATAAAAGTTTATTTGAGTAAACATAACATCTAGAGTTAATACATCCCAAATATATTAAAATAGTATACTATATCAAAAATGCTTGAAAGGGACGTTGAGTTTCAATAATAACTGGAGTGACCCAAAGCGGGGGTCTGGGGGCGGAGCCCTCAGCGAGCGAAGCGATTTTGATGTATACGTTGATATTTACTATACACGAACATAAATCAAAAGCTTGATGAGCTCATCAGCTGTCTAATAAAAATCACCAAGTTGGGATTATGATTAGCTGTTTGTTGTAAACAAAACACACTATAAATCCCACCAAAACGGTTTGTATAACATTTATATTTTGTATCATTTAACAAACTTAAAAGAAGAAAATTATTTATCTGACAATTTTGGGGAGTATAGGAATGTTTAAGTTTCAAATTGGAACAAATTCCATGACCACAAGTTACCTGGTTGTCTCAAACTAAGGCCGAACAACTGGTCAAAAATCCTCCCATATGAATAACATGGGGAAATTTGAGGACTTTCTACTTTTCATCATTGTAAGCAAACTTAAAGGGAGAAAGTAATAAATCTGAAAACTTTGGGGAGTATCGGAATGTTTGCTTCAAATTGGAACAAACTCCATGACTACACGTAGCCTGGTTTTCTCAAACTAAGGCCGAGTCCCTTCAAAAATATTCTCCCATTTAAATAACATAAAGGAATTTTTTAAATGTCTATATTTTAAAAACTAAAGCGGTATTTTTGAATTTTACATTTTTTTGTTAATCTGCAGTGTCGAAACTTTAACATGACAGATCAATTGTTTGAATCGCTTGAGAAATAACAACGTAGCGGGCCGAAATTCCTTAGCGAATCAATATGCAAGATTTGTAGCAGTGGCGCAATGGAACTCCCCACTAAAAACTGCATAAAATCCTCTACAGTCCAGGGAAATACACAAAATTATCTGTACATAAAAAATGTCGGGAATTATGCAACCTAACGATTGTCTCGCGTCGCGGGTAAAGCCGGGGCCGTGCTGCCAGACGAGCGAGGGCGTGTCGCGGTGGTGGGACGGCGCCGGCGTTATCACGGGAGGGCAGGTAATAGTACTACGTCGCACTACTTTCGACAACGTGCAACAGCACGGATGTCTGATCCCGTAGTTCTTCTCCCGGACACCAGTCCTGCAGGACTACAGGAAAAATTTGGCTTTAACATCCTCTTGAAACCCCAAAGTCGCTCAGTTTTGAAAAATTTACATTTTTGACTTCAAATATTATTGGGAAGGAAATGAAATCTTAATGATGTTATGTATTTTTATTAAAGACTGCTATGTGGAGCTTCTATGGACAAAAATTAATCTGTGGTCTCATTCCCTTTTTGAACATACATTTTTGAAAATGGACGCTCAGCCCTGTGAAAAAACATTTTTTAAGGTTAATTTACTACATTACAATTTTATTTTCAAGTAACTTGAGTTACATCATTTTGAAGATCATAATCTTACCTTGAAAATAAAAAAAACAGAACTAAAATATCTTAAAAAACCATAGAAGCTATGATTTTTAGCGCAAACCCTTGAAAATGCTCAAATTTACTCACCTTGGCAACTTTAAGTAAGCATAAATCCTGAAACGCATATGATAAATTTGTTTAACAAATTAGTTTTATTCTTCTGCGGAGTAGATAATTACTTACACGTTAAGAATACCCCTCTAGGAGCAGACCTGCGTACTCAGCGAATTTCCAATGCATATACATGTATCTTAATGCCACATACCAAGTTTCATCAATATACATTCATAAATAAACTATTTATCACATTTTTAATTTTTCTCCATAAGAATAACATGGCGGCTGAGTATGCAGGTTTGCTGAAACAAGGAACAAAAAAATGGGTTTTTATACAAATATCAATAAAACTCAACAAGGTAAAGCCACATACCAAGTTTTATTAATTTATGTTCATAATTAAGGGAGATGACATTTTTCTTATTCTCCAAAATAATAACATGGGGCTGAGTACGTAGGTTTGCTGCTACGGGAACTATAGACAAATAATTTTTTTGTGCAAATATCAATAGACCACAACAATATAAATCAATATACCAAGTTTTGTCAGGATAAGTTGATAAATAAGCGAGATATACAATTTTTCTTATTCTCCATAAGAATAACATTGGACAATGTACTGTGGTTAGCACTTTCAATATCTCTGTAACCAATTGACGTAGAGAAATGATAAAAACACAAAATTGTTCGTCTTTTTAAGCAAAATCCAATGGTGAAAAGTACAATTTTATTTACCAAAATATTGTACGTAAAAACCTCAAAAAAAAAACATTTTTGGGGTACAACCCCCCCCCAAAATACCCCTTTACAGTATCATATGTGTTGATAGAGTGATCTAGCTGGTTTTTGAACTTAAAGTTATAAATGTATACCAAATTTCGTCAAGATCGGCTTAATTTTACGAGAGTTATCGTGCTCAAGGACACACACACACACACACGCACGCACGCACGCACGCACGCACGCACACACACACACACACACACACACACACAGTTTTGAACGAATGGTGTTTTTGGCATCTGGGGACCTCAAAACGAAAAGTTATCATGGTCCCGGACCTAGGTCTTACCATGCCGACTACGGTAATAGCTTCTTCCCTACAGGGGAAATTCGCTAAAATCAAAAATTTCTAGAGTGGTCATGCAACCATTAATTCTAAAATTAGGTGATTTCACGTGGAATGACCCCTAGGCTACATTTCAAACCTCCCAAAACTTAATGTTCCAAATAAACTAAAACTTATGCCTGTATGCAGATGAAACAAACCTCAAAGTGTTTGCACCTACAGGGGATGAAGTGGAATTTCATTCTGACCATAGTATAAAAGTTCTTCACGATTATTTTTCAAAAAGTAAATTACTACTAAGTATGGAACAGACAAAACTTATAGTTTTTAGCACTCACCAAGCTAACTCAAAATTTAAACCAAAATTAATTAGTAAAGACCAAAAAATATTAGAAAACACCAAAACTAAATTTTTAGGACTAACCATTGATCAAAAACTTAATTGGAACAGTCACATTGAAAATATGATGTCAAAAATATCTTCTGGGTTGTATGCTTTAAGAAAAATGCAACAACTATGTGATATTAAAACCTTTAAGAGTATATACTTTTCATATATTCATTCTATTATAGCTTTTTCCCCTTGTATGGGGCCATATCCAATAGTAATCTGAATTCTATTCTAAAAGCTCAGAAAAAATCAATAAGAATAATTTTAAACCTCAATAACACAGCCTCAGTCAAGCAAAATTTTGTTTCATTGAATATACTAACTGTGTTTGGGATGTATATTTATGAATCAGTGCTTGGCGTCAAATGAAACTTCAGTAACCTACAATTACTAGGAGACTTCCATAATTATAATATCAGGTGTCGCAACGAGTTGGCTCTACCTGTTCACAATTTACAATCCAATTTATTGTAAGAAGCCACAATATGAAAGATCAAAATTTGTCACATATCTTCCACAAAACATTAAGTCAGTACCAAATTTAAACACATGCAAAAGAAAACTTAAGGAATATTTAATTACCGTAACAAGGCTTTGTACTCTTTTGATGATTTATTTTAATGTTCAGTCTATTTATATAGAGGCTACTAAAAATTGTTTTGAAAATATATGATTATTATATAGAGTTAAGTAATCCTTTTGTATAATAACTTCATCATGACACTATTCAATTAACTTGAAATGTCCTAAATTAATCATGATATTTGAATTGAATATAGGTACCTCAGGACATATGATTTAAAGTTCAAAAATATAAATATATAATACTCTGGTATGATATTGAAAATAAAACACTCATTTAATTCCACTGCTTCTAAGTAACATTTTTGGACATTATTATATATATTTGGGTAAAATAATACAAACATAAATAAATCAAATGAGTTATCGATACAAGAGAGACCAGATAGAATAGTATGCCATCAGTGATTCATTACTGTGTAGCCTACTGAGTCATCTACCACACCACACCTCATCAGGCATTGTGCTTTAACACCAACGCTCTTGGCTACTCAAACAACACACCTAAACAAACCTCACAACACCTGAGAAACCCTATGGCACTTCACCACTCATCACTTTCATTTCAGGGACACATTTGGCATTTTTTACCAGTACAAATTTTCCAATATTTGAAAAACTGTATTATTTGTCCTCGGTTATGCTCTTTAATGATCTAAAATTAAGTTGACCATTACGCTAAATTTATGTAAAAAGATGAAGGCCATTTGTGATTTTAAAATATGAATGATTAGGCCCTTCTAGATATTACACAATTAATGATTGTATGTTATAGAAAATTATTAAAGATTGGGTGTTTTAACATAAATATGCGGTATAACTACTTAAGAGCCTACTGTTATTTTAAATCTACGTTTTTCCAAAATATGTCAAAAATTGAATTCTTATGAAACCAAAATGTCATTTATTTATTTATTTATTCAACTCATTCTCAAATTGTGTGGAGTTTTGATTAGAAAACCAATTCTGTATTATTTGAATCAATGGGCAGTTGATAAAATGGTAAAACCCTGCAAAAACCTCACCAAAGTCTAGTGTTATTTTTGGTAGTTCACGTATCTGTCCCCAACTACTGTGATAGTTTTTATTTAGTTACTTTCCATTTAAAATCTTGCATCAGGTTACAACTCGCAACTGCCGTAAGCGGGTGTAAAAACAAAATGAACAATTTAGAAAGTGTACTTAAAAAATGAATGAAGATCAAATTTGAAAAACTTTCCTACATGTGAAATTTGGTAAAGAAATATTATTTTCAAAGTTAGTTCATTGTGAATATGTAATTCAAATGCCCTTGGAGAAGATGACTGTGGGAAGGTGGCAAACGTAGGCAACGTATTAATGTCAAGTAACCCAATTGCCCCAATCGACTTCCCAGGCAGTAGAGATAAGGCTTCCATTTCTTTATGGATTGTCAGATTGACTTTGTCCACATGTTTTATACAACTTGGAATTTTAAAACGCTTTCAGTTCAATCCTAACATTACAAATTATAACTACACATCTCTCTTTAAATAATCATGAGAAACTTCAAATACCTTTCCATTAACCCATTGTCATTTAAAATACTGAAATTGCAATTCTAAATTTTTTAATTAATGTAAAACCTCTAAACATGAGTAAGTCAGCTAGGTTGATTAAAAGTAATTAGGGGTGCTTTTAAATAACCATTCATTGAAAAATCTATTTTTAAGAGGTTGAATCTACCTGAAACCACCACAGCCGAATCCTTAGAACCACATAAATAATGTTATTCTATAAAATATTTTTTTATTTTGTCGTTAACTTTATTGTTAACACATTATCCATTCATACAATTTTTAGTATGGTTAGAAATGAAATGATATAGGTTTTAGCGAATTTCCCCTATAGGTAAGAAGCTATTACCGTAGGTGGCATGGTAAGAACTAGGCCCGGGATCATGATAACTTTTCGTTTTGAGGGCCCCAGATGCCAAAAACACCATTCGTTCAAATTCATATATATGTTTTATATATATGTAAGGCAGCATCTATTTTAATAGGTTCGAAAACCAGACAGATCGCATTATAAGGGTGGTTTTGGGGGAGTTTTGCACCCAAAAAATGAGTTTTTTGAACTTTTTACATACAATTAATTTTAAAGCCTAACTTGAGTTTACACTATTAGATTTAGCTTAAAAAAACAAATAATTTGGTATTTTGATCATCTTAATTGGTTACCGAGATATTGAAAGTGCTAAACACAGTACGTTGTCCAATGATAATCTTATGGAGAATAAGTAAAATTTTATATCTCGCTTGTTAATGAACATATATTAATGAAACTTGGTATGTGGCTTCATATAGTTGGGGTTTACTGATATTTGCATATAAAACCTATTTGCTGTGGTCCTCATGCCAGCGAACCTGTGTCCTCAGCAGCTATAACGTTATTCTTATGGAGAAAAAGAAAGATGTGAATATCTTGCTTGTTTATGAACATAAATTGGTAAAACTTGGTATGTTGCTTCATCTAGTGGTGATCCATTGGTATTTGCATAAAACCCAGATTTTGTGGACCTTGATGCAGCAAACCTGCATACTCAGTCCTAATGTGTTTCTTTTGGGGAATAAATAAAATATCATATCTCGCTTATTTATGAATATGCTTTGATGAAATTTGGTAAGTGGCTTCATGACTTAGTGAAGTACCGTAAAACCAGCTAATCCCGGATAGGGGGGTATTCCCAGACACTGTGTATATATTTGTAAACATACATATTTCTAAACTAACCTGCAAAGTTGAGAAGTCGATCGTTATACATTCGTTTAAAGTAGAAGACGCTCTACACAGCTGTATAGGTTAGAACTGCGTACGATCGTTATTTTGTTTTATTTTGCAAGTTTACCAACTTACGACTTTCGAAAAAAAAATGTATCTAACTAAGACATGTAATTTTCATCAAGTTTGTCCGATTTTTTTTCGCGGAGGCCTATTTTTATTCAAAACTTAAGAGCGCATGATGGCATGCTATTTAAAGCTATATGCAACATATATTTAAAAAAATCACATTTACGTATTCAATTGTAATCCCAGACACTTTAATAATACTCCGTGGGTGTGACTGTTGGGACTAGCGCCTGCCGTTACTGACGTAAACAGCAGATTTCCCGCCGTAACTAATAACAACATTCTGGTGTTTAGCCTTGATACGATAACTATCTGTGTTAGTTATTCAAATTTGTGCTTTTAATTTATGAAAAATTTTGTACAGTCTCCAAGATGAACGAAAATAAATCAAGAGCCAAGATGTTAGAGCAGGCAGTAAAGGAGGAAAGTTAATATCATGATCGTGATCAATGATCATGTCTCATGATCAATGATCATGTCTGTGGAAAATATAATGGGCCCAATGGAAAGCAGACAGTTTTCAGCCGACAGGAAGAAAATGTCATCGCTGATCATTGAACAAACAAAAAAAAATATATATATATATATATATAAGTCCTATTATTCTTTGTTTAATTTAAACTCCTTTTCCACTTATGGTTCTTTGTTTAGTTTCATTTTAGTTGCAAAGAATAAACAGCTGAAAATGTGATGTAAGAATACTCTTTATTCATCCCCAACCAATTAACATTTTTTTTAAATTTCATTTTTAAGCCTTTGACTGGTGCAAGACCTCAAAACACCGTCCTACTACGGACAGCAGAGAACGTTTAGGCATTATAATGATATTTAGGTCAGTGTCCGGGATTAGACCGTTTGTGGAGGTTAAGCCGGACACTTTTATTTAACATCTAACAAATAGAAAGGTACACGGATATAGTAAATGATAAACACACTTTACAATGGTATGTTTTTTGGTGAGATCGTTGTTTGAAAGGCACTTTAACCTAAAAAACATAAAAAAGTGTCCGGGTTTAGCTGGTTTTACGGTACCATTTAAAATTCGCTGAGTGCAGGTTTGCTGCAACGAGGGTACCTATTTGGAAAATATCAGCATATGAGTTATCTTCTTCTTAATCATTAGTTAAATTACAGTGGATATCAACCATAGAAGCCTCTGAAATGATTGGTGAAACTAAATATAATGTATTATGTATACAAATTATAAATTATATTTTATTGGATAATGGCTGCATACCCATAATTATGACAGTATAACTCACTGTAAGATATGGAAGATTCTTGAGAAGTTTGGAATACCTAACAACAGTTAATCAATCAAATTATGCTGTACAGAAACAGAAAACAAAATAATAGAACAAGAATATAGCAGCGTATTTACAACAACTACAGGAGTAAGACAGGGAGACGGTCTGTCTCCAATTCTATTTAACCTAGTCATAGGAGAAGTCCTTCAGGAAGTAAGAAACATGGGACAAGGAGTAGTTGTAGGCACTAAAGTTAATGTATTGGCATTTGCCGATGATTTAGTCGTATTAGCAGAAACCAAAGAAGATTTAAAAACACTACTTTTAAGGTGTTTGGCCAAAAAATTTGTCAAATGTTGGGAGGTCAGTAGGAAAACCGTTGGTCCGATTTCAATGCAAATTTGCAGTTATGTGGGATAATCAGGTTATTATCCTACTAATATAATTTCATTTCAAAATAAAAAATAAAAAATATATTTTCCACTTTAAAAAACTATTAAAAATATATTTATACAATTTTGTGGTATAAATAATAGATGCAGTTGTGCGGGTCAGTATGATATACATGTTAGAATTTGTTTGAAGTTTTGCGGGTCAGTATGATATACATGTTAGAATTTGTTTAAAGTTTATATCTTTTTTCGTTTGGTCTGTGACCTGCTCCTTTGCTTCATGGAAATCGCCTTCCGGGGCAGAGTAGGCCAGCCACACTACACCTCACTAACACAAACACACGCACAGCGCCACCACGCGCGCACCCCACGCACGAGCGCGTAGTCCAAGGTCGCGCCGCTCCCTGCACTCCCTCCAGCCCCTCACTCCCTCCACGAATCTCACCACTCGCACAACACGAGCACCGCGTGTCCATGTTTTTCAGTTTTTAGAGTATTGTGGTATTACTGCAACCGTAGCAATTAATGCCTTGTAAGAAATATAGGCATACAAGAAATAGAAAAGCAATTGCGAGTAAAACAAGTGTGAAACAAGTTATAGGCTACCTGTCATGTAACTGAAGATCCAGCTTCTTCTGAAGATGTATTAAACTAAGTGATAGGAAAATGTAAATTTACGATTTACTTCAAATTTTATGGAGACATTCCTTTCTATAATCAGTTGGACAGGTTCATTTTGCAACAGAAAGACGCTAACTTCCTTTTTTTGGAGGATATAAAAATTACAAATGTTGTGTTTTTAGCTCCCAAAAACGGTAAAAAGAGATCGGGATGTAAAATTAATGCATATTACATTATATGACATAAAAAGCCAGAATGTGTAGGCCTAAACCCTCCCCCATAACTTTAACACAAATATTTATAGCCAGATAAGGTCCTCAGCTGAAGTGTAAATTCTGATATTTAATTTAATACATAATTCTAATCAGTTATGAGAGTATTGTTCAGCTTTGACACTCAACTTCTAAATTGTGAATAAAGATTTGCTTGTGTAGCCAGGCAGTAGAGTGGTTACACAAGCCCACCACCACTTGTTTTTTTTTTGGTATTGCAACAAGTAAACATTTCCAATTCAGTTTGGAGTAAAAAAAGATAAAATATGAGGATTTTTCACTGAAAATGTACTATATTCAAATATATTAATCAACCAAATGAATAACAGAGAAGACTTGAACAGACATAGTAAATGCTTTAACTACTGATATTGTCAATATCATATTGAAACAGATTTCCTGAAGCCTTACTGATAACATTTTAATATTTTTTATAAATAAATAAAAAGAACCATAAAATCCATTTATTTTCCAAGCAGTGTATATTTTTATTTGAGTATATATGTTTTAAAATCAGTAAATAGTAAAAATAGGCGTTCATTGGCGATAGAACGGGGTCGAATCGCCGATTATATTCGTAAAATATACGCTCCGGTAATCGTGCGGGCCTATAAAACGAATTCCGGCTTCATTTTTCACTGGGAAAATGTGGTTCGATAGTCAATTGTTATGATTAATCACGGTTATATTGTGAATTTTGGCATATATTGAGGCTCTGTCATCGTTTAATAAACACGTTGTGGCCGTCGATTTCGGACTTTAGAATGCGAGGAACGGTTGTTTTAGGCAAATATAATGCTGTGAAATTGGCTATTTTGTTTTGCTAATTCCGTGGATAATATACGGTTCGCTTGCCGCTTCAGGCTAATAAAACGCGGTCTACTATACAAATAAAATTCAGTCATTTTAGTGTTTTTGAACACCATGTTGCGGCAAAATTTTTGTTTTTACCGATAAAACACGGCCTAAAATGCATTTCGGACGTCGTTTTTGGTATGTAAAACATGCCCCGCCTTTATTTATTACCGAGAAAATGCGGTCCGATTGCCGTTTTTGAGCGATTAAGTACATTTCCGGCATAAAATACGGTTTGTACTCAATTTTCAGCCGATAAAAAAATTTGCAGTCGTATTTCATGTATGTAGTCAATGGTAATATGCTATAAAATTATCGCAGAAAATTACTGATTATGGCTGATAACTACACATGCACAGTCAGTAAATTTCTCTAAAAACTTAAGGTTGACCGTTTTCAGGCTAAAATGCGGCTCGATTGACGTTTTAGACGGCAAAATGAGAATAAATTGCTATTTTAGGCCGATAAAATGTGTTTCGATCTTAGTTTCGGTAAAATATTATTTCAAAGACTACATACTTTGATACTTCCGCTGGCGTGTTAGCCTTTAAGACGGCCACACACTACCAGACTTTTTCCCGAACAAAGCATCGGACCGAGCAGGATTTGGAATCGAAGGGAGAAAATCCGGTAGTTAGTGGGACCTCCGAACCAGACATCGAACAAGACTTCGGACCAGACATCGGACTGAGCACTCTCGAGGCGGTTTTTTTTAGGAAAGATCAAAGAAGGATCGGTCCGATGTCTTGTTTGGGGTCTGATTAGGGGTTCGGTAGTGTGTGGTACTTCCATACGCTGCTCCGAGCGCCATCACAAGTCCCGCCGCTAGCAATACGACGACGGTGAGGGTTGCGGTCATGACTGTTGTCATTTTAGTTTCCAGTTCACTAGTTTAAGTAAAGTAGACTGCACGATGGAGTGGTCTGAGGAAAACACGAGATGTTTATTTCCGAGTGCAACAATCGGCCAGTTTTATGGGACCTGTCCCATCCTTCACTACCACAAAGTGAAAAGGAATGACGTTTGGAGAGAAGTAGGTGAAATCGTGGGGAGGTGGGAGAAATGGGTAAAGTGGGTGAAATCTACACACAAGTACACTGCCGACTTGCACAGCGGCAACTAAAGTCGTCCCCACCATTTTTACCCCGCTCGGTAGTTTTCGCGCTCAATCTGTCCGATCCGATGTCTTGTTTGGGGTCTTGATTGGGAAAAGTTCTGAGTGAATTTAGCTACCTTCGTGCCCTGCTCCCTGCTCGATCCGATGTCTTGTTCGGGCAAAAGTCCTGTAGTGTGTGGCCGCTTTAAATTACGGTTTGGGTATAAACTACGGTTTTCTTTTGCCAATAAACTCCGTTTAGGCCTACTTGTCGTTTTCGGTTTAAAAGTTACGGCGACCATGAATTGCGGTTAAATTGCACTTATTTATCTAAAAAAAAACGGTCAAATTGCTGATTTTGGTCCATGAATTCAAGACAGTCGTCTTTTTAGGCCGATTACGATTACACACGTTGGTCAATAAAACGCATTCGGCTATTCTTTACGGCCGATCAAATTATTATTGATATGGAATTTTTATCAAATTTCCGGGAGAGGACTCCCGGACTCCCCCCTCTGAGGGGTATTCTATACACCCCCCAAAAAAAAAACAAAAAAACAGGCATTTCCCCCACTCAATGTGACTCTCTGGATCCGCCCCTGATCGTGCCTGAATTTTACTGTGTAACAGTAAGTAACCAATTCTTCTTTAGCTTTAACAACAAACGGATACTAAATTCTAACAAAGGTTACTATGTTGGTGATTGGAGTAAAATATCCCACAGTTGTATATTTATAGAAAAATTGTTATCGAATAGTTCCGGGACACCCTGTACATTTATTTAATACAGTATTTGAAGAAATTAATAAGATCAATGTATTATAATTAAATATATTTGTTAAATTGTAATTCTTAAAATTAAAAACCATTTTATATTTATAATTATTGTTTATATAATAAATAATGTTATTTGTTTTTAATACAGTAAAGCTAGGATGATTCGAACCTCTATAATTAAAATTCAATTTTTTGGATAGTTTGAATTTTATTAAGTACCGTGGTCACTTAAGATTCGACCTATCTGAGTTCCACTGTATTTAAATGTGCTCACAACTGTGTCAAACATTTTTAATGATACAATCTGTACAGGCTACGAGAAATGTACTCATCAAAACTATAAAGTGAACGCTCAAAATTAAAATATATTTAAGATTAGTTGTCGGCGACATTGAAAGGCACATCAGTGGAAAATAGTAAGCAACCCAACCCTACTACTCAACCAGTCGAGCTGCGGGCCGGGGCCGTGCGCCTCAGACCGATGAAGAAGCGAATAGACAGAAAGACAGTGGGGGGAGGGGGAGAAATGAGGAGAACGTGCTCCTCTCTCCCCCAGCCAGATGACACACACTCACAGCACTGCCCAAGTATTCTTCCTAGCGGCGCGCGGTGGCGACTTGTAGAACTACTGCTCCTCACCGCCAGACTAGCCTAGCGGTCAAACACCCTTAAAGCTAAGAGAAGAAACAAGAAAGGTTGGGTTGAAAATAAATGAGGGAAAGACAAAATATCTGTATATTTCAAGATCAGACCAAATTGAGAATATCAACCTAGAAATTAGAAAGTGTTCAGTTCCCAAGAGAGAATTAATTTAAATACTTCGGAGTAAAATTTACTCAAGATAAAAGAGAAGAAGTAGAATTGGAAAGTAGACTGATTGCGGCAAGGAAAAGTTTCTGGTCACTATAAAAATTACTGGGTTCAAAACAAATCTCAAAAACCACAAAACTTAGAATCTACCACACCATCATCCAACCAGTGCTACTATATGAAACAGAAAACTTAGCTCTAAGCAAAAATTCAGAAAAGAAACTGATTGTTTTTTAAAATCAAGTATTGAGGAAAGTCTATGGTCCAGTAAACGAAAATGGTAATTGGAGAATAAGAAAAAATCAAGAACTTAGAAACCTATATAAACACCCGGACGTACAGTAGAACTTCGATAGTTCGACAGTCTGTATACTTCGACACGGGCCGTGACGACATGACATGACAGTAGCGGCGACCGATAGTGTCCTTGGCGGGTTCGCCGATCAGTGATGGGAGCCCGCTTATTGTTTTTGCGAACGTGCGCTACCGCCTTTTCTATAAATAACTTATTCTTCCTACCCCCTACCCCGTCCTATCCACCCCTTTCCCCCCCTTCCAAGTAAGTAGGTTAAGTCAGTTCGTTCGAGACGCTGCAGGAGTTAAACACGTTTTTGATTCTTTCATGATACGCTATTGTTTTTTTGCCCATAATACTCCCTGAGTTAAAAAGTTTCATATACTCCCTATGGTTCGACATTTCGATAGTTCGACACCCCTTTAGTCTACAAAGTGTCAAACTATCGAGGTTCTACTGTAGTAGCCATAATCAAAAGCAGAAGGTTGAGATGGGCTGGCCACATAGCAAGAAGACCAGAGAACATCCTTATTAGGGATGTCTTGGAGGGGAGGCCAGCAGGAACCAGACCACTAGTGAGACCAAAACTGCGATGGCAAGACCAAGTGCAGAGAGACCTCAGGAGATTGGGAGCAACATGGGAGCAGGCTCAAGACAGGCAGGAGTGGAGGCGAATTGTTGCGGAGGCCAGAAACCTACTTTGGTTTGAATGGCCATAGCGGTAAGGTAAGGTAATAGCTGCATACACACTACTGGTCTAACGGTCACTCACAACTGGGCAGACATAAGGTAGACTTTGGAGGGAACGATGCACAATTATTAATTTTTAAATTTTCTTATCGGCAATCATTTCAGTGCAAATATAAATTTACTCACTAATTCATAAATACAAGGGTTTTTTCCAAACATGCCTTTCACATGCTTTTATAGCATTCTAGAGCCTAATACTTACCTGATCGCAAAACATTCTTATATTCATATTTAGGGTGAAATTCCGCATGAGAGTAGACCTACAATATAAATTTAAGACACAAATCATAGGTATTTGTTTGTTACGATTTTTGGGGGGGTTGGGCCTCTCTCTTATGCTGGAAAACCACTTTATCATTTCTAAAACATTATTTGGTTTTCCTTTTATTATAAAATGTAAGACTTCGGTAGAAGTGTATTAAGTAGATAGTGAAAAATGATCCTCTTTTCCTTTCTAATCTTCAAAGCATGATTAATAATAAGAAAGAACAAGATTAATAACTTTCACAGCTAGCTAGTAAAGTTCCACACTAGTATCAGTCTATTTATTTTAACTCTTTAGAAATGTACCCAGAATTTATGAAATCACCCAGGATGATAAGATCTTTTAAAAATCACTAGGACTAAGGTTTAAGACAACAAAATTTAAACTTACCATTTTTTCCTTTGGCCAAGAGACCTCGAGCTTTCTGAACTGTAAACAATAATAACACAGTTAACATAGGTAGTTAATTGGTCAACCAATTGGTACTGATTTGAATTATTTTTCACTTAGGCTAGCAAAAGGAAATTAAGACTGTGCTCCAGTCAAGAATCATTACTAAAGCGCTTTTAGGGAAAGCGGTCAAAATCCATGATGATGTGGATACCCTGGGATTTGAACCTGAGACCTCTCGAACCAATTCCAATACACTAAATGTTAGACTAGCAAGACACCCATAAGGCAAATGTTAAATTTCACATCCCAGCTCCTTCCTCAACGTATAGTCCAAAACCTTTAATTTATGGCTTATTTTAAAGAGCAAAAAGATACTAGCGACTTCAATTAAGAGAATTTTTGGATCATAAATAATAATTCATTATTTGCAATTTTTTAAGAGGTTAACTAGTTGTGATATCAAAACACTGCTTACTGAAATCGCGGACTATTTTTTCTCTTTAAAATGAGCAATAAATCAACAATAATTTCAGATAATCCGTTCAACAGGGACAGGATTTTAAAGTTAACATTTTGACCTTATAAGAGAAGCAAGAAGAAACGCAAAATGATCAGTGACTGAAGCCCCCCTCTTAATTCTTTGCAAGAAGTGATTTTTTTACAATAATCATCTAAATTAATGACAAATAAATTACTTAAAAGCTAATTTAATATAGCAGAATGTATAAAATATGTTATAGGGTAACTATTTTGTCTTAAAACATAGGTTAACCATTTCAGCAACCATTCAGTTTTAGTAATAAACTTAATAAGTTAATTATTGTATTTTTAATCTATTTCACCAATCTAGCTTTGAATGTGGAAAGAATATTAGTTGAACGACAGAACAACATTGTTCCTCGAGGAGTCAATATCAACAAAAGGTCAATCTTCAGTTAGGAGCCGTGACATTGGTTCTATTAACCTATTTTTTAATAGAAACACAACAATATTCAATGAATTTTTGTCTTCATGAAGCCTTTCTCCAGCAATTCTGGCTAACAATATCAATCAAACTCACAAATTGAAATAGGTGACCAATTTGTGAGCTTGACTGATAATGTTAGCCAGAATTAATTAAAAAAAACATAATTTTTTGTAAATCAGTAGGTCCCTACTGAAAATTTTAAAGTGGATACAGGGCGTTTCCAAGCTCTCTACGAATTTATTCATATTGCCTCCTGGATTGAAAATCGACTTTAAGTAATAGGTTAACATACCTTATCCGTCGTCAATCCTAAATCACTAGTAGATGACTAGTTTCGGGACTGCTGTCCCATTTTCCAATCTACGCGTCGAAATCTAGTTGTAAAACACGTAGTCGTTGTCAAAATTTAAAAAGTTATATATGTATATACACACACGGACGGGGACACGAATACAAAACAAACAAACATTTACTACGGTTAGTGTGGCCGGCCAAGGATGAATCCAGACAAACAAGGATGGAGTCTGGATTCATCCTGGGCCAGCCACGCTAACCGTAGTAAATGTTTGTTTATTTTGTATTCGTGTCCCCGTCCGTGTGTGTATGTGACATGTATAACTTTTAAATTTTGACGACTACGTGTTTTACAACTAGATTTCGACATGTAGATTTGAAAATGGGACAGCAGTCCCAAAACTAGTCATCTACTAGTGATTTAGGATTGATGACGGATAAGTTACGTTAACCTATTACTTAACTACAAATCTACGAATCTTGATAAACTTATTCCTACGGTCAAAACAAACAACAAAGAGATAAACATATTGTGTAAATTCTGCTTACATTTCCAGAAATTACCATTATTTTACTCGAGTACCCTCATCAAAATTGCAATCACTCAGCTATGGGTTAAATGATTTTTAATTTCTTTATACAATATTTTTAGCTTAAAATTGAGCAATTTTCTAATGCATAAATAGCCTACATTTTTTTCAAGATTGACGTTTTCAAGATATTACGGTTACAAAAATTAAATCTGCCACCTATTTTGAAACGGTAAAAGCTAGAAACCTCAGATTTAATAACAAATTAGCACTACGGTATGCTAGTAACATGCCAAGTTTCAAGTAAGTACTTTTAAGTGGATCCTAAGATATGATGTATTCATTAAAAAACACTACCGTACATTCAGAGAAAAAAAAGTGAGTGAGATAAGCCCATGATTACATTTAGCACTTTTTGTTTGTTTTGATCCCAGGAACAAGTTTTGGCAGAGAGTTCGGAAACAGTCTGTACCTATAAAAATATTTAGGTATAAAATAAAATGCATAGCCTAATATGGTTAAAATCTTGATTTTTTTAATCACATAAGCCTAATATTCTTTTTTATTAGTTAACAAAAAATATGGAATTAGTCCAAGGTCATTATTTAGTTGACTATTCATTTTGTTTATAGCCTACAGGTACCGGTATACTTTAAGTATGATCCCAAATTTTAAAATTAGTGAAATGAGTAAAATGTACCTAGATAAACATAGGTTCCTAAAATGTTTCATTATCCATTTGTATAACTGTTGGTATTTTTAATCAACAGGCCTTAATTATAGGGACCACTTGAGGTACTGACTTGAAACTTAGCACAGGAGTTGGGGCTAATTTGATATTGAATTTGACATTTCTAGCTTTTACCATTTCAAAATTGCAACCATTTTGTTGTTTCAAAGCTTAATATATTGAAAAATGTAATTGTTGAAAACATGTACAGAATACGTATAAACAACTTGAAATTTTCAGCCAAACAATATGACAGATTTTAAATATCACTTATAGTGGAGCAATTACAATTTTGGTAAATAAAGATGTGGTGATTTCTGGAAATAAACATGTAATTTGCACGATTTTCCTAATAAAAAGTTTAATTTTTCAACCATGAGTTGAGGGATCTTTAAAATCGTTATGCCATTTTTTGGTTTAGTTTTACATTTGATCAATATGTTGATACATTTTTAAAAATTTGCCATTTTCAAGATATAAAGCTTGACAAAATTTAAATAGCAGTCATTTGAAACAATAAAAGGTGGAAATATAAAAGTCCCTAAAGTATCCCTAAACAAGTAGGCTATAACGCAAGTGCCAAGATTCATGTCATTACCTCAAGTGGTTCTTAATATATGATGTATTGTAATTAAAAAACACAAACAGGCATATAGACGGGGAACTGAACAAGATAGGCTGTAATGTTTATATTTTTGTTTTGACCTGTTTTTGTGGTTTTGGAAACACACTTCTAAAAATACACTTTATCGGAATTAAACTAACTACAATTACCCAGTGTAACTTAGTTATAACTTGGGCATTACTACACCTGGAGCTCGAGGCCCAGGGTGTTTGGCTCAGGGCTTTCCAGGATTTAATAAAGCACCTAAGCGTTTTTGGCAAAAAAAAGAAAACTGAAGTTTACTTCGTAGGGACACCCCAAACAAAAGTACAAAGAAAAAAAAAATTGTAAGCTACATTTTAAAGTAAATCAAAGTAATGTGCAAAATTGCTGCTTTGTGAGTCGTAGGCTGTTCACAAGTAGTCCAAAAGTTAATCTTTTAAAACAAACTTAGAATTTTTCCTGAAAAAATTGGTGTATGAGGTGGATTAAATTTTATCAGCAAATTCGTAGTTTTTTTAGGTTAAACTCTTGTTCTGCCATAATAAAACAGAATTTCCATATCCTGACGTATCCCATGCCCTATCAGTCTGGGTCAATGGGATGAAGAGGAGCACGTAAGGCAACAATAAATATTTACTAGACCTGTACAAATCAAGACCCTTAAAATTTCCCTCGACCATTTGCCATATTTTAGGGATTTCCCATCAATTTTTTTTGCCATTGGAATTATCGACAAAGTCAGATAAAGGCTAATACATTTTGCTGAACTTTATGAAGCTTATTAAAACATATGTTTACATAAGCTCTGCAACAGCCATAGATAATTTTTTAACTAATATTCCTCATAACTACTGTAGGAGCAGCTCTTTGATAACGGCACTTTCAGACCATGATGGAATATTATTAGAAATTTCTCAAAAGTCCAAAAATAAGATTACTAAGCAAAACAGAAGCTTAACAGGATATAAACGAAGGTTCAAAAATCAAATTTAAATATTTTCAAAAGATTCTTAGAAAAAGAAAATTGGTACGAGCTTTTTCAGTCTCCATGTAAGGATAAATTTTACACTTTTTATAGTACATTTATGTACTATTTTGATTTATCATTCCCAAACCTAAAATCCAGACACAGAGATGGCAACAATAAATTGGAATGGATGAATGATGACATAAAGCAAGATAAAGAGAACCTTATTGCTTTAAATCAGGAACTTAGGAATACAAAAAAAAACTTTTTTAAAACATACATACAAAAAACAAAAAAAATAAGTTTAAGAAAAATATTAATAATGCTAAGAAGCAATTCTACTCTAATTTATTAAAGGAATCACAAAATAAATCAAAGACGACTTGAAAGATTATCAACAGGGATCTGAGCAAAAATAAGAAAAAGGCTTATAAAAAAATAAAAGTTAAAAATCAAGGAAATGTAGATTCTGACCCAGAGATAGTAGCAAATGTTTTTAATGACTATTATATAAATATGGTAGATTCCACACCAATAAATCACCAAGGGTCAGATAGCATAATACATAATCCAATTTTGCCTAAATTTTACTGCAAGCCAGTAAATGAAGAAGAGGTATCAAAATTAATTAGCAACTTAAAAAACAACAAATCAAGTGGATGCGCCTATTAGTGAGGTGCCAATTAGTGTAATAAAAGCAGCCGTTCAATTTTTAATTAAACCCTTAGTTCATGTAATAAATTAATCTTTTATTTCAGGAATATTTCCACAAAAACTTAAAACTTCCAGTCATTCCAATCTTCAAAAAAGGGGATCCAAAAGAAACAATAAATTACCGTCCAATTTCAATCCAACCGACCCTATCACAAATTTTTGAGAAATGTATGTATAATAGATTAATAGAATTTTTGGAAAAAAATAATGTCTTGGAAGAAAAACAGGACGGGTTTAGATAAAGCAGATCTGTGATAACAGCTGCTACAAATTTTATTGAAAGTGTGATTAAAGAGATTGATAGAAAGAAAAAGTAATCGCTATACTCATGGATCTGACCAAAGGTTTGAAAGGGTTTGTCATATTAAACTTATCAAACAGCTGCAGAGCTGTGCAATACACGGATTACATTTGCAGTGGTTAGAATATTTTATTAGAGGAAGAAAGCAGTATGTATAGACTAACATGTGTTGAGAAAGGCACAATTTAAAATTACAAATCAAGCTTAAAAGAACTTAACTATTCCGTGCCGCAATGATCGGTACTTGGACCCCTTCTGTTTATATGTTATTTTCGAGGGCTTAGTAAAAAACTATCCCAGAAAACAAATAATAATCAGCTTTTCTTGTATACTGATGACTCAAACCGAACACTCTCAGAACAAAATTTGTTGACACTTAATCATTTTTCTGATCAACTTTTAAAAGTTATAGTGGATTTTCTTTGAAGTAAACATTGATTATTAAATGCCAGTAAAACAAATTATATAATTTTTGATCCAAAGAACTCTTATGCAATAGAAATAAATGAAAACAATTTTACACTAACAGTATAAGACAGTATTATTGAAAGGAAAATTAGCTCAAATTTCTTAGGCTTAATAATTCATGATCAACTAACATGGAATGACCATGTTGATCATGTTTGTGCAAAGGTGAGCTCTGGTATTTATGCAATAAGAAAAATGTCTTTTTATTGTGAACTTAGCACTCTGCTCCTTCTCTATTATGCACATGTGCATTCTCATGTTCAATTTGGCCTAATGTTATACAGAGGAACATCACAAACTTAAACAAAATGTTAGGAATGCAGAAAAAGGCAATCAGGGCCATGTTAAAAATGAGGCCTGATGAATCATGCAGAAATAAATTTATAGATTTGAAAATCTTAACTGTATTTAGCTTATATATTTTTCAAACGATCATCTTTGTAAAATGTAATGAAATAATCAAATTAAAATTAGAGGACGTACACCCCTACAATACAAGAAATAGAAATAACTTTGTTGTTGAGTCTCATAGGACAAGTCTTTTCTCCAAACAGCCCACTTATGCAAGGAATAAAATTTTATAACAACTTACCTCAAGCAATAAAAAATATAAATGACTTTCAACATTTTAGGAAAACATTAAATAATTTTCTGCTTGACAATCCCATTTACTCCTTGGAAGAATTTTTTTCTAATCGATAAATAACACATGCCTTTCTCAACATTTTTTCAGGATTTTTAAATTATTATTGTTATTAGATTAAGATTGATATTGAAACCCATTCTACAAGCCAAACTTAGACTTAAGTTCAAATGTACCTAGAAAAAACTATGTACAGTAGTCTGGAGTCTCACAAACTCGACACAATGTGGACTAAGACCCTGTCGAGTTTGTGGAATGTCGAGTTATCCAGAATTACATTGGGAGGGGAGGAAAACACATTATTTAGCTGTAAATTGTTTACTGTATTAGATTTTACTTAAACACATTATATTATAAATGTATAATGTTACTGTATTACAAACTTAAGGACAATATAAAAATTAGATAAATACTTAAAAATTGAGAATTAATAACTAACTGTCCTCGTTTCCAAAATATATAGTCTTGTAATGCATGTACTGTATAGTAAATGAGGTGTCGAGTTTCCCAGAGTGTCGAGTTATCGGGAGTCGAGTTTGTGAGACTCTACTGTACTATGTTGATGCCATTCATGTACACACACAATGTATGTACTTTTGAATAAAGTGATTTGAATCTGAATCTGAATCAGGAATTAACAACTAATGACCTATATTTTATCTGTGATAGGGACCGCACTTAATTTTGACCTGGAACTAAGTGACTGAGGAATTTCAAGATTAACCCCTTGCACTCCGGCCAAAAATTGTTGGTCATAGCGAAAAACTCTGGCCACTTTACAGAAAGTACTGGCCAAAAACTCCAGCCCCTTTTAATCAATTTTGCAAGGGTTTAGAAAACTTGTTTTTTGGAAAATGATATTGTTTTACCAGATAAATCATTTTGTTTTAATCCTTATAAGTCTGTACATAATAAAAAAATATGTTAGCCTAACATTTTTTTTTTTTTTATAGGCCTTATATTTTTTTTTACTTATGCTCAAACAAATTTTAAATACGGTAAATTGTTAAAAGTTGACTTTCAACTTTTATAGCTAAAAAAATACATTGATCCCTTATATAATATTGAAATTTATTTTGCAAGTTTAAACATGCACACAAAATTTCATGCACTTATCTCGAAAAACAGGCAAATAAAAGGAAAAAACGAAAATTGTAATAGGCTCATTTACAAGCTGACCTCCAAATTTCAGCTTTATTACAACACCAAAAATAAAAATAAAAATTCCGGAAAATCTACTGCAACTTTGTTGTACAACTCTAACAATAACATAAAATGTCATAAAACTTCCAAAAGTAAACAAACATAAAAATAACTACACCTTAGGCCAGGCTAAGCCTAGCCTAGGCCTACGTCGGCTAGGTGAACGTCAAGTCAGCGATTTTAAAGTCCTTCTTCAGAAGAAATATCATTATAATTCATTTTAGACTAATTATAAACTGAATATAGCATATAAAAATAACCTATAACTTGAAATAATAACAAAATATGTCAGTGTAAACAACAAACATCTGATTCTCACAGACACATAAACATATGGTAGGCATAACATAAACAAAACAACTCATCACACAAAAAACGGCATAGAGTAAGTCAATACTGACTACACAGTGATACTCCACAACTATCTTGCTGCCGTTTATAGCACATTTGGATATCTTATAAAGCCAGTAAGATTGGTTTCGCGGACGTCCAAAATACCGGACACCGGAGTTTTTCGCACATTTGGCAAACGCCCGATATATCGGACTACGGAGGTTTTTGGCCGAAACAGCGACGGTCGATATATTGGACGTCGGAGTGCAAAGAGTTAAGCTTATTTGATTTAAATATTTTGTGAATATAATCTTTGTTGTGGTATTAGAGCCTAGCTTAAGTTACCTGAATTTGTCCAAACCTAGGACCTATTCATTGTTAATATCAAGATCGATAAGTATTTTTTAGTCTGTATTTTAAAATGTATAGACTAAACAATACTTTACGATCTTAATATTAACAGTGAATGATAAATAGGGTATTTTCTCTAAAATGACATCTTAAAAGTCTAAATCAATTAACATGTAGGCTATACGAGTTATTAACCCTTAATGCAAACTGTAGTGTAATAATTTTCTATAAAACATATGGTTTTTGTTTATTATATATTTTGTTATAGTTTTCTTGGTTATCCTAAATGTTTCTAACACTTCACTGTTTATATCTTAATAAATAATTACTTAACATACTGTTCATCTCATTTACTTAAGATAACAGAAGGTGGTGGCAGCGGTGATCGTATGAACAATAAATCAACATTTTGCATGTTTAATCCACCAAATCAGTTTGATTTCAAAAAGCCGTCCACTTGGAAAAATGGATAAAAAGATTTGAAAGGTACATGAACTGTATCAGGACTAAATAAGACTTCAAATAAAAACCAAGTAACAACACTGATCTATTGCATGTGAGATGAAGCTGAGGCCATCCTGGCAGCCAGCAGATTAACTGATTCCGAGAAGGAAGACTACAAGCTTGTTAAATCCATGTTTGAAGAGGTTTTCATTGGTAAGCGGAATTGGTACTTTGGTATTATACGGATGCCACTATTTTTGGAGGTTAATTTTTACCGGATACAAAGGATAACTACATAATTTGAAAAAACGTACTTTTATTGACTTACTGTAAAAATTTTACATCATTCTGATGAGCGGTCTTTGTGTTGTGCCTCCCAAAAGGCAGCGATGTCCGCTAGGATCGTGTTGAATGCATCGCCGCCGCTAGCAGCCACACCCGATCGCCACATGTACTCCGCAAAATATACAGCGCGCTGCGGCAGTTATGTTAGGATGGGTTATCATAAAAATACGTACGGTTTCCTCTTCATTTCGAGGTAAATCCCACACCAAAAGAACGTCACTCATTATGAAAACAAATGTAACGTAGTGCACGGCAATAAATCACTGATGACACTGACCCAGGTACAGGCGGTGACAGGTGATGCGCGCGCTCCGGTCAACGACCTGACCTTGGCCTATTTGGAGGGGGTTTGGCGGCCGGAAGTATGACTCATCAGGTATCATTCGATTTTTAACGAAACAAGGAAAGTCCTACAATCATTTTTATGATAACCCATCCTAACATAACTGCCGCAGCGCGCTGTATAAGGGTGGCATCCGTATAATACCAAAGTACCGCGGAATTCAATATTCGAGAGGGCTAAATTCAACTCGACAATCCAAGAGGTAGGCGAATCCGCTGATGAATATATAACAAGGTAATTTAGCTGAATACTGCCAATATAGTATTCAAACAAATGAAATGATTAGGGATAGGGTTGTAATTGGAATTTTGGACAAACAGCTTTCTGAATCACTGCAGCTTGATTCCAAACTTACCCTGGAATCAGTCATAACTAAAGTCTAACAAAAAGAGTTCACCACAAAACAACAAGAACCTCTGAAACAGATAAGCAGCCGTCATGACTCAGATCATATAATAAATTCACAGACTATTGACAGGGTTAATAAATTCACTAAGACCGCCAGTTCAAATAACATGTTAGTTAATCAATCGGTAAACAGTAACCTCACTAATCAAGGTAATTCTTGTTGGAAATGTGGACAAAACAGACATTCAAAATTGGCATGTCCAGCAAAAAATGTTAGGTGTAAATTGTGTTTCAAAATAGGACATTTTGCAAATTTGTTTAGATCTGTAAACAAAACTAAGGTAAACTATACTCAAGAGGAAACTGAAAACAATGAGCAAACTTTCGTCCTTCTTGGAGAGGTAAAACAGTCAACCGATAATGAAAACTACCACATTAAACTTACTTTGAATAACAGCCCTATTGATTTTAAAATTGATTGCAGAGCTGATGTAACCGTAATTCCAAGACTTAGCCTACCACAAAACGCTCAACTGCTGAAAACAAATAAAATATTGGTTAGTGCTGGTAAGAATAAACTGATGTCTTAGGGAAATTTGATGCAGATTTACGTTTTAAAAATAAATGTGTTAGGGAAACAGTTTACCGGTGCATAACTGAAGACTTGGAAGAAGCATTGCTAGGAAAACCTGCAATACAAAATTTAGATCTAATCAAACTAAATAGCCTATTCTAAATGTGAGTCAATCTTTTAACCCTCTAAGTGTCAATCGACTGATTTCAGTCGACTTTTTTTGACGCTCGAGTGTTAATCGACTGATTTCAGTCGACTTTGCAGACATCCAGTTTAGCGTGTATATCTCGTTGACGATCGGTCGTTTCGAACCATCCATTATACCAAAGTGATCGGCAACGTCTGGGCTTCATGGCAACTAATAATGTTCGCCCTTTTTGCGAACTAATACTTTTGCAGACTTTTTTTCAGCTGTTTAGTTACGTTTACAATAGGAATGCTGTAATGTGAGGTTACGTTATTGTATAAGTGTATCCCACATTTTATTTCAATCTTTGATACAAACCCCATAACAGTATATATTTTCTTTTTCCTTATTAAATTTAGAACAAAATGTATATCTTAGATTTTTGATTATGGCTGTCTAAATATATTCTACGGGTCTCGTAACATAAAAAATAAGTTTCTTTTTTTGGGTTGTTTAGATTTGAACCCAAGCCGGACTGTTATACCATACATTCAGGCCAACAAATTTTATATTAAAAGATAGCCTATTTTCTGCTCTCTAAGAAAATGTATTCTTATTTACCAATATATCAAAATACACACACCAAAAGAACGTCACTCATTATGAAAACAAATGTTACGTAGTGCACGGCAATAAATCACTCATGACACTGACCCAGATACAGGCGGTGACAGGTGATGCGCGCGCTCCGGTCAACGACCCAACCTTGGCCTCTTTGGAGGGGGTTTGGCGGCCGGAAGTATGACTCATCAGGTATCATTCGATTCGTAACGAAACAAGGAAAGTCCTACAATCATTTTTATGATAACCCATCCTAAGATAACTGCCGCAGCGCGCTCTATAAGGGTGGCATCCGTATAATACCAAAGTACCCAATAGTCAAAGAAATCCTTTGTAAAGGAGATCGAATCATCATTCCCTACTCCCTTCGCAAAGACATGCTCAACAAAATCCATGATGGACATCTTGGAATTGTAAAGTGTTTGAATCGAGCTAAAGTCAGCATTTTTTGGTCTGGCATTACAAATGAGATCAAACAAATGGTAGAAAAATATGAGAAAAGCACAATTCATAGCAACACAAGAAAATATCATATGATTCCAATTGAAACACCTCTCAGGCCTTGGCAGAAAGTTGGTATGGATCTGACTGAATAGAAAAAACAACAATACTTGGTAATTGTCGACTATTTTTCAAGATATATTGAGCTCGCAAAATTAAGCAACATAACTTCTAATCAAGTTATTCAACATACCAAATCGATTTTCGCTAGACATGGAATACCAGAAGTTGTGTTCTCCGATTCAGGAATACAGTTTGTGAAATCTACAGAATGGGCCCAGTTTGCAAACACTTGAGGATTTGTACACATATACAGCAGCCCTTACTACCACCAAAGCAATGGGGAAGCAGAAAGAGCTGTCCAAACAATGAAAAACATGTTGGACAAATGTGATGATCCTTATCTTCGGTTGTTAACCTACAGAGGAACACCAAACCGTTCAGGATACAGCCCTGCTCAATTGCTTATGGGAATAAAAGTTCAGACAAGACTTCCTATATTAGGAAAATGTTTAGAACCAAAAAGGGTAAATGTTCATAAATTTAGATACCAGGACATGAAACAAAAAGAAATGAAAGGAGAAAATATAATTCAAAATTTCAAACAAAAGATGACAATGAGCTGAATAAAGATGACAATATCTATTTAACAGACAGAAACACATTTGGAAAAGTTAAATAGAAGTCACCCCTCGGTCGTACATTGTTCAAACACCATCAGGATGTATCCGCTGGAATGCAACCATGCTCTCCAAACACAACCAGGAAATGAAAAACTTCAAACTGAAGTCCCCCTACTAGATGGGAACTGTAAAAGTGAAATGCAGAAAGCAAGAGAAGAAAATTATTAATCTGAATGGAGAAGCGAAGAAAATTATCAATCTGAACGGAGAAGCCACAGTGAAAACCTTGATAATCTCAAAAGATCAAGAAAATATCAATTAAACCTCCTGAAATATTTGATTTGTAAATGCAAGAAAGAGAGATGTTGTGTAATTATTTTCTATAAAACATATGGTTTTTGTTTAACCTACTATATGTATTTTGTTATAGTTTTCTTGGTTATCCTAAATGTTTCTATCACTTCACTGTTTATATCTTAATAAATAATTACTTAACATACTGTTCATCTCATTTACTTAAGATGACAGAAGACAAACACTGTATTTTTTCCAGTCCGCCATCTTGATGACATCATTCCAATGGGTTAGGGTGTTGTGAGAGAGCGTCCCCCAGTGGATTTTAAAAGCTAGTTAAATTTAAGGCGGCTCCCACACTGGTGCATTAAGCTCGATGCCGACAAGCATTTGTCATGCAAGTCACATGATGCTAGTCGCACCAGTGTGAAACCTATGCAATGCGAGTAGCATAAATAAGTGTCATGGTGAAGCGCTGCAGCACATTTGAGAGCAAGATGTCATCCGATGAAGAAGAAATTTTATTGCTGTTAGCGGAGGTTATAGAAGAAGACTTTTCGTCGGCTTAGGGTGGAAATACCTTGGCGATGGTTGACCCACCTGTAAGTTACTAGCCAGTTTGTTCTCACACCCCCTCCAAGGGTCTTTAATAAATGGTCTTAATATTTGCCTATTTTTGGTGATTTTGCAGCGTTTTATTCAAATAAATGTAAAAAACTCAAAAACATTCCAAACTGCATTATTGAGTAGTTTTTCTTGTTCAGAAAATCATGGGCTTCAATATTATATACATAACATCTCACAACAATTATAAAAGGAAAACTATGTGATGTTAAAAGAAATAAAAATAAAAAGATAAATACAATATTTTAAAGTTTACGCTCTATCAAATTACAAACGGTTCTAGAATAATACAATTTTCAAAATAGTCAATTTGTTCTAGATTTTAAAAGGATACTAAATATATAAACAAATAATCAGGTAAAGCAGCAAATAAAAAAGTTTTAGATGATAATCAGTTGTTGCGCGCTATAGCAAATGAGCAAAATGGCCTTGGCAACGTTACAGTCGGAAGGATAAATTACCTCGATATCACTGCCGCCTATTTCTCCAGGATCATCAACCAACCCTTCATCATCACTAAACTTTTCTTCCAAAGCCCCACGTATGTCACTACTGTCCATTTTTATAGATAAAAGCAACAAAAAACATCTCAACACAACACCATTCCCGAAGTGAGGTTAGCGACGCACAACAAAACTTCACACTTCAGCTGTCTGCTAAAGTATGATTGGCACGAACGTAAAAAGCGTCTGCAGACAGACATTGAGAGAAAGCTTAGAGTCTGCCGTAAACGGCGATACCAATTTCGATCCGGTTAATTAAGATTCAATGCGCCCCAGAGCCTATTCCGTAAACACTGTTTGACTGTCGACACAGTGACAGTAAACACCCCAGCGGATGTGTTTTGTGTCGCTATATAGCAACACATAACGCCTAGAGGGTTCAACGAACACACTGAAAAATGTCAAATTTTCTAAAGATTAGGACTCAATACGTTTAAGAAACTTTATAGAATGCTTAAAAACTGTTTGAAAATAAGAGAGAGCAACTGTCGACGATCGATGAGTGTTGAAGAAGAATAACAACACTTGAATAAGCTGGAGAAGACCTCATACACCAACTCCGATTGTTTATTCGAAGCTTAGTCGGAGCTACGCGAAACAACAATTGATCGGTTTGGAGTAGCCCGTGCGATCAGCACAGAAGTAGCGCTATGCTAGTGCTTCTTCAGTGTGAAAGCTCCTTCTTGATAACATGGGTTGGTTTTCACGTAGCATACAACTAGCATAAAAAATGCTCGTCACATTATGCTTGTCACACTAGTGCGGAGGCTGTCAATGAAACAGCAGGCCTGCAAAATTTGGTACTGGTAGCCAGAAGTGAAATATTTTCATCCTAACGCCGCGGACTAGTAAGGCAATTTTTAGTCTGAATGTGCTAGGCCTATAATGAAATTAAAAAAACAGGCCTACTGCAATGACCCAAAGAAATCTTAGCAGTGCTGAGAGAGACTGTAGGCCTAGTGCACACTATCAGAAAAGTGAAGTACCATTTAGGCCCTAAGTTTTAAAAAGGAATTAGCCTTTAGCCTACATGGTTTATTCAACAGTGTATGTAATTAAATCCTGACAAATCTCGAACTCAATTATGAAAGTACAGTCCTAGACTTGCCTAATATTTTAAATATCTGACAAACCTAGGCCTACATGAGCCCTGATTTTTAAGGTCAAACATTTCTATCAGATTGGATACAGGCCAAGCATGGAAATGATTAGAGGCAAATTATGCAAAATAATTGAAGATTTACTGCGATCGAAAAACAAATTTAAATCGTCTAAACATCATAATACTTATTAGACAATTAAAATCTCTATTTTGTCATTAACCAACCTGTAACTTGAACGTGTGTTGGACTCCACATGATCAAGTAAACTGATGACGATCAAGGAAACTCGAGATAAATGTTAAAATTTATAATGAAACATATTAAAACGAATCAATAAAATTAAAACACCCAAATTAGGTCGCGAAACTAAAATCATATAAGCAAAATAGTAAAAAGTTAACTGTACATTTACATCTCAACCTCGTCAACCTACAAAAACAAAAAACATCACCAATCCTAGTCCTTTTTTCGAAATCGTCAACACATCAATTCGCTACACAGAGTATAAGCGTTAACGAACCAGTATATGTACTTTTTATTTTAATGAATTTCCCCTAAATGTAAGAAGTTATTACCGTAATCAGCATTGCAAGACATAGGCCCGAAACCATATTAACTTTTCGCGAGGTCGCCAAATGCCATAAACACCACTCGTTCAAATTGTTATTTATGTATATATATACACCGCTGTCCATAAAGTCTTACCCTGATTTTATGGCTCTGCTCTACGGTAACCATTGGAACCACACAAAACTTAAATTTATTGTATTTAAGGGAAATTAATACAATTTTGTGTCTTAACTTGGTAAAACCTAAACAAAGCTAATTCACAACGAGTTCGCACGCAGCACGCTGGCGTTAGGGAAGTGAATTTCCGAATTAAAAACTTTTAACAATCAAATAACGGGTTTAAACAACAATTCGTGTAGTTTTTAGCAAAATGGAAAATATTAGATTTTTTGTCTGTTCTGATACACCTTGTTCTACTTAAATCCAGGATTGGCATGGCAATGTTGTGCATTATATGCTTAGAAGGAGGTACCATCAGGATCAAAAATTGATATGGGGGTATTAGGAGTGATAAATCTACATCAAGATATGAAAAACAGTCTTTTCCAATGTAAAATCCCCATAAGACCCCTAGACTTTATAAGAAAAATCACAGTGTGTTCTATATGGTTCCATAAAACCCACTCCCCACTTACAGTTCAGAAACTTTGTGTGAACATTTGGAAGGCCCTCGCCGATTTCATTTAAGTAGGTGAACCGACACAATTGTAGAATTTGTGGGAGTGAAAACTCAAGGCCCGTGATTGAACACGAAAGGACAGCCCAAAACTGAATGTTTGGTACGGTTTAACGTTCGATAGAGTCATTGCACCCTTTTTCTTTGCGGAAGCAAATGTAACTAGGTTTGTTTACTTAGATATGTTAGAGCTGTATGTCCCTCAATAAGAAGAACGACAACCTTTGATAATTTTTCAGCAAGATGGCGTCTCGCCTCATTGGGCTTCATGTGTTATAGATTATTTAAAACTTACCTTCCCAGGCCGCTGGATTGGACGTGATGGTCCAACAAAATCGTCACCTCGTTCATCAGATTTAACCCCTCTAGATTTATTTTTTGGGGATTTGTCAAAGACATTGTTTATTCTCAGGACCGTTCACAGCTTTTACAGGCCCCTGGGCAGGCCTGATGTTGTGGGCCCTTATTGTTGCCGTCCGGATCCAAGTTGGTAACTTTTTTAGACAGCAGACAAGCCCAGCCGCCCGCTCCCCCCCCCACCAATAAACCCCCTAACAAGCCCGGGCCCCGGGGAAATTGTCCCCCAGCCACCCCTGAGTACGGCCCTTTTTTTCTTCCCCGGTTCTTAATTAAGAAACACTAAAGGAGAGAATAAGAAATGCTTTGACTTCCGTGACCCAGAAAATGCTAACCAAAACCTGGGACGAGCTAAAAAGTCGCCTAGAAGATCTACAGCTAGAACACCGAAGGCGTACACATAGAGGAGTATTGAGTTTGTATATTGTTATAAAAAACTTAAGAAGTAACTTGTTATATCTGTAAACAAAACTTTCCCCTACTATAATTTGTTTTCATATTATTCAGTTTCGTTATCAGGGCAAGACTTTGTGGACAACCCGACAACCGGTATATATGGCCGTAAGCACGATAACTCTCATCGTAAAAAAAGATCAGATCCTAATTCAATTTGGTACAAATGCGTAAAGTAGAATTTTTTTGAACGAGTTCGAAAACCAGACATATCGCCACGTACGTCAGTGTTATTAGGGTTTTGTACATCAAAAATGGGTTTCGGAGTTTTCCTTATGTAATCTTTTATTTTAGTTTCCACAATTGGATTCAGCTTAAAAAAACAGCTTGGTGTTTTGATCATTGTTTTACGTTAATTAATTACTGAGAAACTGAATTTGCTTAACACAGCACTTTGTCAAATGTTATTCTTATGGAAAAAGAAAACTTGTATATCTCGCTTATTTATGAACGTATACTGACGAAACTTAGCATATACCCATATAGCACAAGTACATCAATTTGACGTAAAATTGATGTAAAAAATGTCAATGTCATTGATATTGTTGATGTCATATTGACATCAAATGTCGTCAAAATGACGTCAATTTGACGTCAATTGGAAGTAAAAAGGGCACTCAATTTTACGTAAAAAACAGATCAAACATGACATCATATTGCCATCAAATTGATATCAAACAAGCAGTATAGAAAATAAAAAATTGATGTAAAATGTACGTCAATATGATGTCAAATGTACGTCAATATGATGTCAAATGTACGTCAATATGATGTCAAATGTATATCAATAGGATGTAAAAAATTTCTTAATATTGTGCTGTAAGTTATTTAAATAAAATGTTGTTTTCTACCAGGATATGCACAGAATTGTTTTGTTTCTCAAAATAGGTTGTTTTGAGAATTTTGTTCTATCTTAAATATCAATATGTTTTGCGTTTAAGATCAAAATTAAAATTATCAGACATGTGAAGCCGACCTCAAAGAGACTAAATTTATTTTTATAAAAACTTCAGTATTAAAAATGGCAGTGTATCAAGGTGCCAATATCTGTGAACGTATACAAAGCATTTTGATTTATATAATTTAGTGACTCCAATTTTAACTAATTACCAAAACAATAAATCATACCTATTTAAATTTCATATAATATTTAAACAAACGTTTGCCATTCATGAGATAAATACTTTACAATAGGTTGCATATTTTTTGCTCCTTAGTTCTGTAATAGTTTTTTTTTTAATTAGGCCTAAAGCATAAATAGGAAAATAAATAGGCCTACAGAAATGTTTTTTCAGCAATTTTTATATTAGTACTTAATTACAATTTTTTTAAATTAATTTTAATCTTCTTGTTTTCCTCCTTGTGCTGCTTGCAATCTGCAACACACAATAAACAAGAATAACTTATAGGTAATAATGCCCACTTTAGTATTTTGGGCGCAAACATATTTAAGGCCTTTAGCCCAGACTTAGCTTTTGATCTGGAAAAACTCGTTTATAAGTAGGCTAATTTTATATTCTTTTTAAAAAAAGCTATTGTCTAATATGTACCGGTAGGATTATTTAAAATTATGGGAGCGCAGGATTGGAACAGTCAGGACATAGCGCAGTAAAAATGTTTGGCGGGGAACTGGCACTGCCCCCACCCCGCAGCCGCGAGTACTACACCAGGAAGCCATGCCCTTGTCCCCACTCCATACATAACAACAGCAGTTCTGCCAACTGACATAAATATTAGAATTGTTGTATACTCCTAAAATACAAAAATTTCAAACCACGAATCCTGTAATTTCCTGAATCTTATATATTAATACGCCAAAAAAGGCGCTTTTATGGTTAGGAAAACTTCTCCGTTGTTTCTTGACCAATTTTAATGTTTGAAGTGTCAAAGAATTCGACTCAGTTCGTAGTTTTGCAATTGGGTTTTTAATTTTCAATATCTTTATTCTCAAGGGTACGGGCTGCCCTCAAAGTTGGTTTTTTGCTCATAAGATTAATATGGGGAATACATTTATTTGAATTGCAGCTGTTAACACATTATGGAAAGGTTATTAGCAATACCAGATGTTCCAGGTAAGGAATGTCTATCTATATTAATAAAATAGGTTTGATCTCACATCTCTTTGAGCAGTAAAATGTTGTATGCAGCGGAGATATTTAAATATGTGTTAACATTTGTTTTTCTGTCTATCTGCTTATAAGCCATATTTGTTCTGCGTTTCACAAAAAAAGACTGAATGAAATAAAAAATTTTCGTGTGGAGGAGGAAACGTTTTGGCTAAAAACTTAAACAGCGCGCTGCGGCGGTTAGGTTAGGTTACTATAATTTCCATACACAACACAGTTGTTTCTGAGGGTCCCATAATTTTATGCTGGATGCTGGAAGTTGACAGAACTGCTGTTTTTATGTATAGAGTGGGAACGAGGGCATGGCTCCCTGTTGTAGTACTCGCGGCTGGTAGGTGGGGGTACAGCGCCAGTTCCCAGCCACACATTATTACTTTGCGAGGACGGTGCTGCGGGAGGTCCTGACTGTTCCATTTCTATCGTCTCAAAATTACTTTGTACCGGTATCTAAAGGTTAAAAGTCAGCCACAAAATAAGTTGATAAGATACCGGTAATATTATTCAGATTAACTACGGTATATAAAGCGAGCTTAGATTTGTGACCATTATCTTATATTAACCCATCCCACCAAATAAATTTAATATATTTTAAGGTTTACCAAATTATATAGGCTACTTGCAGTCAATTTTCAAAAATAAAACGATTACAGCAGTTTTTCACTTTTGATTTAGTGTTCCTTCAGTATTGTTGGGTAAAACAACCTAGAAAATCCAAAAACCACTAGCAAGTGAATTATTGCTCGTTGCAGGATTTTAAACCAGCCTATGTTCAAAATTGCTTTGCCATTCAAAATTTAGCCCTGCGGCCTCGGCATGTTCCATATATAGCTTAAAATGTTATTCACTCACAATGTTAAATAAAAACTAAGTTACAAACCACACACAAAAGCCGGTCCAAAATAGTGATTTGACTACTAAACAAATCTAACTAAACAAATCCAGCAGTGACAAACCCTGATGTTCTTATATTAACATTGGTCTCAAGTCTTAATTAGGCTAATTTTACTTTAAATTTCATCAAGGACATGATTTGCGTACTGTTGGGATACAGCTTGGTATATTTATTGGAGCAAGTGACTTTGGTCCATGAGTCGAATCCCACTGATCAACAATGGCATTTATTTAACTGAAAATACCCCAGTGGTAATACAACCCAGAACCCGTGTTTTAAGCTGGTCCAACTTTCTAGAAAACAAAAATGAATAGGTCTCTGAAATGAGGGCGAGGACAATCACTGCAACTGAGATATCATTCCACTAAAAGTCATGCGATTTTTATAATTTATTTACATAACTTAAGCTAACTTTATAAAAAACGGTCTTATTGGTTACAGGGCCTATAAATAAACCAGTACCGATATTTTATTAACCACGGAGCACACAGTGTGAAAAGCCCAGTCAGGAAGCTAGGAAATCACCACTAAACTACGGTAACATACATAAACTAACATATTCTTGTTAATGGCGGATTTCAAAAAAATCTTAGGTCGAATATGTTAAGTAGGCCCTAAATAACTTGTTCTTTGGTGGACCAGGAAGTTACCAGTTTAAAGTAACTATTATTTTAACCCTAGAACTGGCGCATGTTAGTCCCCATGGTGGCGGCTTTTCTTTTCTACTTTTGAAGAGTTTTACTTTATATTATCAAAAATATACATAAACATGCCAAACTACCCATATGTTTTTTACTTTGTATATCAAATTGATCCCAATGAAGTTGCCTTTGGAGTTAAAAGTTAATTCTTTGATTGAAAGTTGCAATATAAAAAATCTTGTATTAAAGAATCCATTTACAGCAATTTTTTGTTGCAATTTGTATTAGGGCCTAAGTTACATACCTAAGTTAGTACTGGTAATAGAAAATGTTGTATAAAGTTATTGACTTACGTCTTACTAAAATAACTCTACAGGATGTTTAATTTAGTTTTGCAAATCTGCTGACTAAAATAACAGTCCTAAATTTAAAAATTGGTTTAACTTACGTAAATACATATCAACAATCACAAGTTCCATGAATATGGCAGGCTATCAAATTAAAGCTCTAAAATCTCTAGTTCATTATGGTAAGTTATCAATTTAACTTAAGTGATTATACTAAATTTTTGCTAGACGTAGAAAAGACTACGCTACCACAACAGACACATCACACCGAAACGTAACTTAGTTTGAACTAAGTTACGGTACGCTGCACCAGTTATAGGGTTAAGGCTGCCTGTAGGCTAGATACTAGAACTGGGTCATAATTTGGCAGGTGTGCCACATTTATTTCTCAATTTGCCCTAATTTGTATAACACATTTAGGTTAATGACACTTTCACATCCAATGGTAATCCTAAGCCAAATCGATATCGAAACAACTATCCACACCTTTGAAATGTTGGATTGTATGAGACAGTGAGACTTAGCCAAATACCTAATTTTACATCCATGTAGGCTTAATTGTGTTGAAGCTAATATTGAACTAGTCCTAAGCCTGAACACACCAAATTTCAATAATCTATTGGTATATCAATTCACCTGTTTAGGCATTATACCAACATAGTTTGTCGGGTTTTGATTACAACATTTTTCATCATTTGCTACCCAGCAATAAGCTTAATTGAAATTATTTTAGTTGAAGGAAGAGAGGTGACTTCAAGTATTATAGGTTAGGTCTAACAGAAAAACCTTGTCAAAATAATGCTAATATGTTTTGATTTTACTTACCCTGTTGCACTTCCTGTACTAAGCAGTGTGATGCTAAGACTAGATGAACTTATTAACTTTCGTCTCTTCTACTTTACCAAACTAAAGTCTAATATAAACGTGTAACCCTTCTAAGACCGATATGACAGAAAAACAATGCGCGCGCGCCAGCCAAGGAGAAGGAATAACCTCTTAACCAAATGCAAACATATATTTAATTGTAATTGTAAGGTTAATTTGTAATACCTATTTTGAGAACTCTAATTAAGTTTTTAAATCATAATTGTAAATAAATAGTTATCCGTTAAATTGTAAACTGTTTTTCGGAACATGCAAAATGCTTGATTTGACTTTCTGTGCCAAATTGTTATTGTGTCAATGGATATTTAAATTATTTAGATAAAAAACCGTACTTATGAGTGAGTGTGATAATAAATTTAACTATAATTAATTAAATTTACATTCAAGCCATATTATTAATAACTAAACATTTAACTTTGTATTGTTTTGTGAACATGCGTTAATACTGTGCTGATCAAAAATTGCATGTAAAATTTACTTCAAATGATGTAAAACTTTTGATGGGGGCGGTTAAAAAAATAATTATTGTTAAATAAAACTGATTGAAACAAAAATAATACAGTTTTGGTATTATAATATTTTTATATCAAAAGATATATATGTCAAAAATTTTACATCATTTTGACATCAAAAATTTTACATCATTTTGACATCAAACATTTTACACCATTTTGACGTCAACAATTTTACATCATTTTGACGTCAATATTTCATCAAATATTTTATTTGACATCAATTTGACGTCTTTGATCACTTTTTTACGTCAAATTGACATCCTGTGCTATATGGGTAATGGCTTCATCTGGTTGTAGTCTATTGTTATTTGAACAAAAGACCAAAGTTTTACCATAGACTAACAACAGTAGTAACTATAGTATTGTACAAGAATAAGGCTCTTTTGGGGATCCATTCGAGTATTTCCCTAAAGGTGGTCCCACACTTCTTGCGAACACGCCCGAACATTTGGCCGTACTCCGAATGTTCGGAGTATTCGCGAGAAGTGTGGGAGCGACACGAACTTTGACTATATAAGGGAGGGGAATGTTGAGTGAACAGTGTTCAGGCGTGTTCGCGATAAATGTGGGTCCGCCTTAAAGTTGGGTATTCCTAGGCTCGGTACTTTTCGGCAGCGGAGAGCTGAACGCGGAGAACGGATAATAGCATCACCTCATTATGTAATGAAATGGCGCTTTTTTTCCTAGCCAGCGGAATTGTTCCGCGCCGCAGGTTAACTTTGTCCGCCCCCGGAGCAGAGGAGTCCGCTCTCCGCCGCGTAATGTTTATTTATTTCAACGGTGTGAGATTTGAATCAGGGACCGGGACCTTCCCAAGGGGTGGTGCCAACTTAACTACTGTGACATATGTTTGGCGATTTATTAATGAATGATGCTATATAAGATAAAGTCGGCCTTAGATAGCAACAACACTATCTGGGTTTGGAGAGTTATTTCCTACCAAATCGTTGAAAGATATGCCTCTTCAATGGCGAGTAAAATATACATACATTGGTAATGCTTCATTAAACATTAAAACGAAATTATATTTATTGCAATTAAGTACCATACAATAAAATACCATTCGACCCATCATTTACATCGACGAATCATACTATTCATTCAACACATATGAAGAATCAATCATGGTCACATGACTCCAACAAAGTTGCGAGATTGCCAATTTCAAAGGGGGACAGACTAATTATTGTTCATGCTGGTAGTGAAAAAGGATTCGTTCCAAATGCATTGACTACATGGAAAGCATCAACTCATTCTGGGGACTACCATGACAATGTCGATACAGATATGTTTATGAAATGGGTATCAGAAAAGTTGCTGCCAAATCTGGAACCAAACAGTGTCCTCGTTATCGACAATGCCTCGTCATCACTTCAATTACCAAATTGGGAAACCTCCAAATTCAAATAGCAGAAAAAAAAGAACTTAAAGACTGGCTGCTAAAGAACAGGATTCCGTTTAGTGAAGACATGTATGTGCCCGAGTTGTATCAACTGGTGAAGCTAAATAAACCCCGATTATCACGATTCATGTTCGATGAAGCAGTTAAACCACACGTACGGTCATGATGTCTTAAGACTGCCTCCATACCATCCAGACCTTAATCCGGTCGAGTTAATCTGGGCCGATGTGAAAGGGTATGTGGCAAGTAGAAACACTACATGCAGATTTGCAAATGTCAAGAACCTGACAGAGGAAAAGATTTCTTCAATGTGGGACCAGAAGATTGGGACAGAAAATGTAATCACGTTATTTCTATTGAGAAAGACTTCATTTCAAGGGAGTTCGGTATAGACAATCTCGTCCAATCGTGTATAGTATCACTAGAGAGTGACTCAGAGTCAGAGGACAGTTATGAAGAAATTAGTGGAATAGAAAGACTTTAATTGGATGATTTCCTAAATCTGTCTGACTACTGTATCAATTGATGTTAGCTAATACATCAGGCTAAATTTTTCACTATCTGTAAATATCTTAGTAAATAAATTATTTATTCTTGCTGTTATTTTGAAATTTTGCTTCAAATTGCAAAGTTAGTTATACGTAGGCATTATAGAAACGAGAGTTATTTTTTTAAATGAGTAGAGTAAGTGTCATTTTTACTTACTTACGATTTAAGCCTTTTTTATAGTTTACTTCACTTTTTATCATAAAATACTATACCCTAATCATAACAAAAATCTTTGATTTGATCTTAAGAGATAAACTACTAAATAAAGTGCTGGAAACTGAGGTTAATTTCTTGTTAAACTACGCCTCAGTTCATTGGAGTTTTAATGTAACTATTTGAATGTATAATCATTAAACCTACTTTAAAACCGCAGTTATTTAGTACCGGTAATTAAGGAAAAATTTGCATGGTTTTTAAATTGAAAACCTTCCTTATTGAAAATCTGGAAATCACCAAGCATTGTGATTAAACAATTATTGAGGTTACCTTTATCCAAAAAATATTCCGCTAAAGCCGGTTCCAGTCATTCGACATTCGCCAAGCGCCAAGCAGCTACTCACCGAATCACGAATAGTGTGGATGGGTGTTCGACTACTTGAGAAGCAGCGAGCATTAGTGCTCGTCTTTTCCCGTACGGTGTCGGTCTTTTGCACACATCAAAGCACACGAATATTCGTTATTCCTACAACGAAGAGGGTGCTCGGAAAAGCACGCATGTCTGTAGATGTCTGCTCGGTAATCGGCGAATACCAACACAAGTAGCTCGACACTCGGCAAATGACGAATGTCTGAAGCCGGCCGGCTTAATGTTGTCATCAGCTAGCTGTTGTAAGACAACTATTTGCTTATGTTTTTTGTGGTCAGTAGCATCTCTCCCACGCGCGCAGAAACTTTGGCCCATCTGTAAGATGTTGAGAGTTGAACATTCAATATATGAATAAAATTGAAGGAATTGGGAAATTCGGCAACATTTTCACTAACTAATGGCATTGATTTTGTATACATAATCAATACTAAGAGCTTGTTCGTAAGATAATCTTTAGTTAATAAATAATTGTGCTGATGTGCTCAACGCAACTATTAGCGGTAAAGTGATAAAATCTTACGGATTGTGTTGAGAAGAACAAGAAGATTCGACAATTCAAAATCGTCAGAAGCAGAAGTCAGAATAGGGATAGAATTCGTCGTTGGAAACTCGTTTTCACAACCTAATTTTACTTATTTTAATATAAAATTATATTTACTACCATCCAGTGTTGCCACTTCTAGGGTAATGTGCACCTGTCTAGGATAATTCTAGGGTAGTAACATCTTCAGGGAATAAAATACCCTTTTCGCAGAAAACCTGCGTACTCAGCGAAGTTTATTTTGGAGGCGTCTTGCCAATTGTTGGATTTTGCTGCAATTTCATATTTGTCGATTAAATCATTTGGATTTTCGGTTAACAGGCCGTAGTATGTTCCCACGGAAATTAAAGGTAAATTTTCTCTAGCCATTACTACTCTGTTTAATTCGATCTTTCTGATCAGGGGGTGTTCTTCCGGGGTATTATCCCTTGTCGAGTTATTTCCCGTTTCCTGAGATGAGCTTTGAGATAAATTGTCGCTTGTGTTGTCTGAATTAAATTCTATTTCCTCGTAATCTGATCCGGGGTGTTCGTTAGTCGGTGTGTCGTACAACCTTTTCCTGTCCCTAATAATCTGTTCGATTTGAGTTAGCGATGGGAATCTAAATATCGACCTCTTCAAGGTATCCTCCTCTCTTCAAGGTATCGGCTCTTAGTAACTTCCTTGAAATACGCCTTTTTCTTCTGTCCAATTAATTTTAGGATACGCTTTTAAATCGCGTACTATAGGTCTTAAGTCTGCAACTGTGTCTTCTTCTTTGTATTTAATGCTGAATTTGTTTAAAATGTATTGGAGATGGGCCTTGTTGACTCTGTATATATCTGGGGGTAAGCTTACTCGTCCTAGTTCCAGGGGCATTTCATTTTTTTGGAAATTGGAATTTTGTCTAATAGTTCCCTAATTGAAATTAAATAAAAAATTCCTACTAAATATGGTGTTTAGAAAATATTGTTGAAGTGTGTTAAAAATTCTTCCCTATTGGTTGGTTATTTATTATAAATATTTATGTAGTTTGGAAATTTCTTTAAAACTGATATTCGTTTATAAGTTTTCTGATCGGTAGTTTAAACAATAACTATCCTAGGTTTTCACTTTCGGCTAAATTGTTTAAGCAATCGCTTTGTTTGTTTGGATGGTTAAATTACCAAAACTTATTTTCTTAAAAATTGTTAAATATACCCTTCTTACAAATAACAAAATTACTTGTTATGTGAACACTCAAATCTTTGATAACTAATTAAAACAGTTCCGATACCACGTAAAATTATTTTGTTTAGTTTTTTATTTACGTCAAAGAGTTGGAGCGTATTTTGACCGAGTTGTACGGTTATTCAGTCCTACAAGTTGTCCTATCTGTCAGTTTATTTGCTATTTCTCATTTAGTTACCTAACTAGGCAAAAACCGTTTAACACAAACTGTGCTGTAACTTAAATCTATACCTTCCTTAACTTAACACATTTCTTTATCCGTGCTGGCTCAGCATTTTAGTAACCAAACCAAACCGGACGCCTCCACCATGTAGACTAATTTTTCTTAGTTCGCAATAAACAACAAAACTTTTAACTGACTGGCTCACTAATTATATTCTCGCTAAGCCTGTGAGAGAAAACTCTAGGATCGAATATTGAGCAAACATAGATAAAGGATATACATTGTTTTATTGTTTTATTTACACTTTAGATACAGAATACATGTTAAAAATTAAAGATGCACAGATAAGAGCTAAACAAACTGGATATAGGTAAAATACAATATTCAAAGGATACTATCCCTCTGCAAGGAAAATGGCGCTGTTCGGGAATATGCTTAAAAGTCTCTATTTCCTATAACATTAACACATATTGAAATCAAGGTCCCTGTAAGGGTTAGGCTATCACTGATTTAGTGTCCTTTTGCCATTATATATCCCTCATACAATAATTACTTCAAGTTCTCAGTACTACAAATAGATAAAAAAGTGCATAGTAAAATGAGATACAACCACACACTCCAGCACTTAATTAAATAACAAAGTGAACATTCATAAAACAAATAGTCAAGTCTAAAATCTAAATCTAATTTACTACGTTCTCACAAAATCTACTCTAAGATATAACACAGTTAAAAGGGCAAGCCTGCTACTAGGGCATATCCTATGACAAGGACTTGGGTCCGCACTCTTTCCAAAAATTGAGTTCTCACACAAGTTTATTAATTATTTAAAAATCCCCAAAACAACAATTATATACAACACTTATTTATTGAAAATTCTTTAGTTATATTTATAAAGGGACAACTACATACAACACTGATTCATTGAAAATGCCTTAATTATTTATACAGGGATCTAAACTTCACGCTTAAGTATTTTAACGCATATTTTTCCTTACTATTTATTAAGACTCAATTATTTACTCAATGTTTTAATTCAGGCAAACCTTATTAAATGTGATTGCTACAAATAAATTTAATTATGTTTTATTACTCAAGAGGGAGCTTGTAGTGTTATTTGTGCTTTTCTTCACTTTAATTGAAATTTCGGGGACCAATCTGAACACCAATCTGAAGATTTTCCACATACCATGAGTCCCAAAATGGTCCTGCCCCAAGAGGTTCTCGGCCCTGGCTGCTATGTCGCTCTCTGGGGTCCTCCAGGAGCCGCTGTCTGCCGGGTTCGCTGACGTGGTGGTCCTCATATCGCCTCTTCCCACGGGTGGTCCACGGTGTTCTGGTCCGGGGTAGTGCCAGGGCCCTCGCTCAACCAAAGTTCGGGGTCGCTCGTCGCAGGGATTACTCCGCTCGAACGTCTCGGGAGATCTGTGTCGGTGGCCTTCTGTCTGCGTCCCCAACCTGGACTCTCTCGGGAACTGGGTTGGGATGGTGACACCCTCTAGTGATGGGGGATCTGTGTGCTCGTGTGAATTGTGAATCTCGATGACAGTCGTTGTGGAACTCTAAGGGCGGCTTGATACTCGTCCCCTAGATGTCCCTGCCCTTTTCCTAACTTCCCCAAGAATGACTTTCTTCAATACTCTTCATTCTTCCCTATTTTTCAGTTCCCTCTCTCTCTCTCTCTTCATGTTTTCCGCCAGATTATCTCCATCCTACATTATTTTAACCAATCAGGGTGACGATTAGCCACGCATCTACTCTTTGATTGGCTGATCATCTGTCAGCGGAAATACACCATTTTTGAATGCTGATTCTGCCGTATGGTAAGTACTTTGATTTCTAGGCATACATCTTTTCCACAAAGTGTTTACCCTTCTATTCGATACGTTGTGTTAATAATTCCACTTGTCCATTAGATACTTTTGAAACTGTAAGCTCCGCTCCCAGATTCCCGGCTCCCTTGTGTTTCCCACGTGCGGTTGTTTAGCCACGTGCGATTCTTTATAAATTCCTAGTCCCACAAATAAATTTTAATTATATATTTTTAATAAGGTTTACATAGATTGCCACCATACAAATGAGGATTTATTCAATAACTGTGAAAGGTTACCCTAAAATTGCATTAAAATAAAATTGGACTAAAGAAAGTTAATTATGTTTAGTTTTTAAATTGATTTCTTGTTTACGTTTGCCTTATTTTTCCTCTTAAATCTTATAATGAGTGATTAAATACAATTATTAAGAGTTATTATGCATTTAAGAAATTCTAGAGTAATGATGCGATGCTTGATTCTAGGGTAATCTAGGGTAGAAGTAGCCAAATTCTAGGGTAAAACTAGTCTGACTTGGTAGCAACACAACATAACGACCATAAAAACAGCGGCACGCCTTTTCACCACGGAGTGGTGACTCCAGATATAACATAGAGCTCAGTGAGTGAGAAGGAAAAGTAACTCTCTTGCATTTGAAATTTAAAAAAAACTGATTGAGATAGCTGCCAAGTAAGTAAACCTTTTGTTTGAAACTTAGCCCTAGTCCCAACTTATGTGGATATCTCTATTCTTAAATTATGCGGATTTTGCTTTTTTCTCGGATTCTGTAACCAAGCACTCATGGGTCTTAGCAAGCTAATACCAAGTGATACAGGACATCAATACATTTTGTGGACTAAATATTTTTGTAGGACATCAAGGAATTTTTTATCAATAGCTGTTTCTATTCCTTAAATGAATTTCATGAAACTGATTGGTAGGGATACTGCCTTTTTGTTTGTCCTGGTTGTTGGTTTTATGGGGACAAGCCATTGGGGCGATTCGGCGTTAGGGCAGTGCTAGTCTCTCGTCGGGTCCCGTTTAGCGGAGCTAATCAAACGCGAGCTCGCGTCAACGATCAGAGCGGTGAAAGCTGTTAGCTGACCAAAGCACCTGTCAGTCGAGGCATTTTCATTGATAATTTTTACACTCTGTTCTATGAGTACCAACATAAGCAATGGAGAAAAAATATCTCTGATTAGTTCGGCAAGAGAAGGTTTATTCTATTATTTTTAAATAATGATGGTAGTGTGTTAAAAGTAGAACAACATTAAGATAATCAACAAATTAAAATAATAGTAAACAGATGATTGTCATAACAAAATGTAACCTAATTCATTCATCGATCGATATGAGAAATTATATCATGTTAGGCCTATAATATTATTTTACTTGATAACCTTTTAATCACACTTAGTAAAGTGCCTAGTTTAAATTTGTTATTTTATAATACATTTTACGTCATATAAGGACCCAGGCATTATATCCATAGTCATGTATGTTGGCTATAAGTAAAAGTAACGAAACGAAGCTAATCTGTTAACGACACCGAACGTTTTCATTGGCTAACAAGGCTTTCATTCATCATCTTTGCCCCAACGACAAATTGACCGAACGCATGGTTCCCAGTCTTACGACCCTTCCCCTCCTTAACCCTTTGAGTGCTAAGCTTCTGAAAGGACTAGTTGAATCCGTGATTTTTTTGATTTTTTTAATATATTGAATGCCTGAACAGTTAAAATTAATAAAAACGTGCTTCCGCTGGACACACACAGTAAAGGATAGGTAAAAAGTAGCAAAACACCTGATCAGATGTGCAACTCACAAAGAATCCACCCATCCCGTCAGCTTGGACCCGAGCCGTCCACCGTTTGCTTAAGGTCCGCCCTCCCCTTCAACTCTGCCACAGACAGGTGAACTCTCCATGAGTTGCACATAAAAACCACCGACTGTGACGGGATTTGAACCCTCGATCCAAGTGTTACCCCCGGCCGGGAAGGTAACGCCTTAGACCGCACAGCCACTGGTCAGGCTAGCAGCTGCAGTGGATCAGTTGGTATTATAGAGACTAGGCGCTGGACGAGGTAGTTCAATTCGTGTCTACCAGGTTTCACCACATGTCAGACTCAGACTGCAGACTGAGCGCCTAACGGTACAATCGCTTATGAAGCAGTAACAGTGTTTATTGATAACAGATTCAAAAGACGATATATCGGGCCATAGCACTGAAAGGGTTAAGGCATATTTGGGGTAATAATACGACTAGATGACTGATCCCATGCTGTCTTCTGCGGTCTACGAGGGACAATCCCATCTACAATAATTCCCTTTTAAAGAAAGGGAAAAAATCTGGCGCGGCACCTGCACAGCACCCCAGCAACAGGTCAAGACCACTGAGCTCTATATTATATCTGGAGTTACTACTCTCTGACTAAATATTTGACAAAAACGTGCCGTCAACACAGACATTTTTCTCTATTGTGTTGTCACAACAGAGACAACACTGGTTCAATTCAAAATGCATTGGGTGGACGATGTCAAAATTTCAACCAATAGGAAATAAAATAACCATACCACCAAAATTTCAAAAAACACATCTGGCCAACATAACGACCATAAACACAGCGGCTCACTTTTTCACCACGGGTGGTGACTCCAGATATAACACAGAACTCAATGGTCAACACTCAACAGACCACAGATACACCAGACGTGCGTTGTAACTTGTAACGGTCAATCTTATCTTGGTCGGTGGTCGGTGGTCGGTGGGTGGTACTAACTTTTAGACTAACTTCCACGCACCAAGTTTTACATTTTGCAGGATTCTTAATTGAGAAAAATAATATTATCTTCATTCAAGAGTAACTACAATGGTTTTGTATAAAACTGTACTGTTTCTTGGTGAGTAACATACTTTTTTAAACAGGTTCAGGTTAATCCTAGTATATTTTAGTAGTGGGGAAAGGGGACTTTTGGCTCACTTGATCGACAGCTTCCGGTCACGTGACCGGAAGCGCTGCGTCATGAAAGACGTCATCTGAGGCTGAGCCAGTGACGTAGGCGGTTTTGTGACGTAATGAGGGAAAGGTTAAAGTTCAAGGTCACGGGGAGGTAATTTTAAAAAAGTACTACCTCGCACGCGTAAAATCCGATTGTGATTCGATAGTTAATTGATAAGAAATATCGAATGAAAACAATCGAATGAAGCAATCGAATGATACGAGTGCGAGGTAGTACTATTACAAATATTACTTTATTTTATTTACAATAATTCATGTTTACAATAGTTCCCCGTTGTCACTATTATCACTCTATTGTCTCTCGTCGGGTCCCGTTTAGCGGAGCTAATCAAACGCGAGCTTGCGTCAACGATCAGAGCGGTGAAAGCTGTTAGCTGACCAAAGCACCTGTCAGTCGAGGCATTTTCATTGATAATTTTTACACTCTAGGGTAAAACTAGTCTGACTTGGTAGCAACACAACATAACGACCATAAAAAAAGCGGCACGCCTTTTCACCACGGAGTGGTGACTCCAGATATAACATAGAGCTCAGTGAGTGAGAAGGAAAAGTAACTCTCTTGCATTTGAAATTAAAAAAAAACTGATTGAGATAGCTGCCAAGTAAGTAAACCTTTTGTTTGAAACTTAGCCCTAGTCCCAACTTATGTGGATATCTCTATTCTTAAATTATGCGGATTTTGCTTTTTTCTCGGATTCTGTAACCAAGCACTCATGGGTCTTAGCAAGCTAATACCAAGTGATACAGGACATCAATACATTTTGTGGACTAAATATTTTTGTAGGACATCAAGGAATTTTTTATCAATAGCTGTTTCTATTCCTTAAATGAATTTCATGAAACTGATTGGTAGGGATACTGCCTTTTTGTTTGTCCTGGTTGTTGGTTTTATGGGGACAAGCCATTGGGGCGATTCGGCGTTAGGGCAGTGCTAGTCTCTCGTCGGGTCCCGTTTAGCGGAGCTAATCAAACGCGAGCTCGCGTCAACGATCAGAGCGGTGAAAGCTGTTAGCTGACCAAAGCACCTGTCAGTCGAGGCATTTTCATTGATAATTTTTACACTCTGTTCTATGAGTACCAACATAAGCAATGGAGAAAAAATATCTCTGATTAGTTCGGCAAGAGAATGTTTATTCTATTATTTTTAAATAATGATGGTAGTGTGTTAAAAGTAGAACAACATTAAGATAATCAACAAATTAAAATAATAGTAAACAGATGATTGTCATAACAAAATGTAACCTAATTCATTCATCGATCGATATGAGAAATTATATCATGTTAGGCCTATAATATTATTTTACTTGATAACCTTTTAATCACACTTAGTAAAGTGCCTAGTTTAAATTTGTTATTTTATAATACATTTTACGTCATATAAGGACCCAGGCATTATATCCATAGTTATGTATGTTGGCTATAAGTAAAAGTAACGAAACGAAGCTAATCTGTTAACGACACCGAACGTTTTCATTGGCTAACAAGGCTTTCATTCATCATCTTTGCCCCAACGACAAATTGACCGAACGCATGGTTCCCAGTCTTACGACCCTTCCCCTCCTTAACCCTTTGAGTGCTAAGCTTCTGAAAGGACTAGTTGAATCCGTGATTTTTTTTGATTTTTTTAATATGTTGAACGCCTGAACAGTTAAAATTAATAAAAACGTGCTTCCGCTGGACACACACAGTAAAGGATAGGTAAAAAGTAGCAAAACACCTGATCAGATGTGCAACTCACAAAGAATCCACCCATCCCGTCAGCTTGGACCCGAGCCGTCCACCGTTTGCTTAAGGTCCGCCCTCCCCTTCAACTCTGCCACAGACAGGTGAACTCTCCATGAGTTGCACATAAAAACCACCGACTGTGACGGGATTTGAACCCTCGATCCAAGTGTTACCCCCGGCCGGGAAGGTAACGCCTTAGACCGCACAGCCACTGGTCAGGCTAGCAGCTGCAGTGGATCAGTTGGTATTATAGAGACTAGGCGCTGGACGAGGTAGTTCAATTCGTGTCTACCAGGTTTCACCACATGTCAGACTCAGACTGCAGACTGAGCGCCTAACGGTACAATCGCTTATGAAGCAGTAACAGTGTTTATTGATAACAGATTCAAAAGACGATATATCGGGCCATAGCACTGAAAGGGTTAAGGCATATTGGGGGTAATAATACGACTAGATGACTGATCCCATGCTGTCTTCTGCGGTCTACGAGGGACAATCCCATCTACAATAATTCCCTTTTAAAGAAAGGGAAAAAATCTGGCGCGGCACCTGCACAGCACCCCAGCAACAGGTCAAGACCACTGAGCTCTATATTATATCTGGAGTTACTACTCTCTGACTAAATATTTGACAAAAACGTGCCGTCAACACAGACATTTTTCTCTATTGTGTTGTCACAACAGAGACAACACTGGTTCAATTCAGAATGCATTGGGTGGACGATGTCAAAATTTCAACCAATAGGAAATAAAATAACCATACCACCAAAATTTCAAAAACACATCTGGCCAACATAACGACCATAAACACAGCGGCTCACTTTTTCACCACGGGTGGTGACTCCAGATATAACACAGAGCTCAATGGTCAACACTCAACAGACCACAGATACACCAGACGTGCGTTGTAACTTGTAACGGTCAATCTTATCTTGGTCGGTGGTCGGTGGTCGGTGGGTGGTACTAACTTTTAGACTAACTTCCACGCACCAAGTTTTACATTTTGCAGGATTCTTAATTGAGAAAAATAATATTATCTTCATTCAAGAGTAACTACAATGGTTTTGTATAAAACCGTACTGTTTCTTGGTGAGTAACATACTTTTTTAAACAGGTTCAGGTTAATCCTAGTATATTTTAGTAGTGGGGAAAGGGGACTTTTGGCTCACTTGATCGACAGCTTCCGGTCACGTGACCGGAAGCGCTGCGTCATGAAAGACGTCATCTGAGGCTGAGCCAGTGACGTAGGCGGTTTTGTGACGTAATGAGGGAAAGGTTAAAGTTCAAGGTCACGGGGAGGTAATTTTAAAAAAGTACTACCTCGCACGCGTAAAATCCGATTGTGATTCGATAGTTAATTGATAAGAAATATCGAATGAAAACAATCGAATGAAGCAATCGAATGATACGAGTGCGAGGTAGTACTATTACAAATATTACTTTATTTTATTTACAATAATTCATGTTTACAATAGTTCCCCGTTGTCACTATTATCACTCTATTGTCTCTCGTCGGGTCCCGTTTAGCGGAGCTAATCAAACGCGAGCTTGCGTCAACGATCAGAGCGGTGAAAGCTGTTAGCTGACCAAAGCACCTGTCAGTCGAGGCATTTTCATTGATAATTTTTACACTCTAGGGTAAAACTAGTCTGACTTGGTAGCAACACAACATAACGACCATAAAAAAGCGGCACGCCTTTTCACCACGGAGTGGTGACTCCAGATATAACATAGAGCTCAGTGAATGAGAAGGAAAAGTAACTCTCTTGCATTTGAAATTTAAAAAAAACTGATTGAGATAGCTGCCAAGTAAGTAAACCTTTTGTTTGAAACTTAGCCCTAGTCCCAACTTATGTGGATATCTCTATTCTTAAATTATGCGGATTTTGCTTTTTTCTCGGATTCTGTAACCAAGCACTCATGGGTCTTAGCAAGCTAATACCAAGTGATACAGGACATCAATACATTTTGTGGACTAAATATTTTTGTAGGACATCAAGGAATTTTTTATCAATAGCTGTTTCTATTCCTTAAATGAATTTCATGAAACTGATTGGTAGGGATACTGCCTTTTTGTTTGTCCTGGTTGTTGGTTTTATGGGGACAAGCCATTGGGGCGATTCGGCGTTAGGGCAGTGCTAGTCTCTCGTCGGGTCCCGTTTAGCGGAGCTAATCAAACGCGAGCTCGCGTCAACGATCAGAGCGGTGAAAGCTGTTAGCTGACCAAAGCACCTGTCAGTCGAGGCATTTTCATTGATAATTTTTACACTCTGTTCTATGAGTACCAACATAAGCAATGGAGAAAAAATATCTCTGATTAGTTCGGCAAGAGAATGTTTATTCTATTATTTTTAAATAATGATGGTAGTGTGTTAAAAGTAGAACAACATTAAGATAATCAACAAATTAAAATAATAGTAAACAGATGATTGTCATAACAAAATGTAACCTAATTCATTCATCGATCGATATGAGAAATTATATCATGTTAGGCCTATAATATTATTTTACTTGATAACCTTTTAATCACACTTAGTAAAGTGCCTAGTTTAAATTTGTTATTTTATAATACATTTTACGTCATATAAGGACCCAGGCATTATATCCATAGTTATGTATGTTGGCTATAAGTAAAAGTAACGAAACGAAGCTAATCTGTTAACGACACCGAACGTTTTCATTGGCTAACAAGGCTTTCATTCATCATCTTTGCCCCAACGACAAATTGACCGAACGCATGGTTCCCAGTCTTACGACCCTTCCCCTCCTTAACCCTTTGAGTGCTAAGCTTCTGAAAGGACTAGTTGAATCCGTGATTTTTTTTGATTTTTTTAATATGTTGAACGCCTGAACAGTTAAAATTAATAAAAACGTGCTTCCGCTGGACACACACAGTAAAGGATAGGTAAAAAGTAGCAAAACACCTGATCAGATGTGCAACTCACAAAGAATCCACCCATCCCGTCAGCTTGGACCCGAGCCGTCCACCGTTTGCTTAAGGTCCGCCCTCCCCTTCAACTCTGCCACAGACAGGTGAACTCTCCATGAGTTGCACATAAAAACCACCGACTGTGACGGGATTTGAACCCTCGATCCAAGTGTTACCCCCGGCCGGGAAGGTAACGCCTTAGACCGCACAGCCACTGGTCAGGCTAGCAGCTGCAGTGGATCAGTTGGTATTATAGAGACTAGGCGCTGGACGAGGTAGTTCAATTCGTGTCTACCAGGTTTCACCACATGTCAGACTCAGACTGCAGACTGAGCGCCTAACGGTACAATCGCTTATGAAGCAGTAACAGTGTTTATTGATAACAGATTCAAAAGACGATATATCGGGCCATAGCACTGAAAGGGTTAAGGCATATTGGGGGTAATAATACGACTAGATGACTGATCCCATGCTGTCTTCTGCGGTCTACGAGGGACAATCCCATCTACAATAATTCCCTTTTAAAGAAAGGGAAAAAATCTGGCGCGGCACCTGCACAGCACCCCAGCAACAGGTCAAGACCACTGAGCTCTATATTATATCTGGAGTTACTACTCTCTGACTAAATATTTGACAAAAACGTGCCGTCAACACAGACATTTTTCTCTATTGTGTTGTCACAACAGAGACAACACTGGTTCAATTCAGAATGCATTGGGTGGACGATGTCAAAATTTCAACCAATAGGAAATAAAATAACCATACCACCAAAATTTCAAAAACACATCTGGCCAACATAACGACCATAAACACAGCGGCTCACTTTTTCACCACGGGTGGTGACTCCAGATATAACACAGAGCTCAATGGTCAACACTCAACAGACCACAGATACACCAGACGTGCGTTGTAACTTGTAACGGTCAATCTTATCTTGGTCGGTGGTCGGTGGTCGGTGGGTGGTACTAACTTTTAGACTAACTTCCACGCACCAAGTTTTACATTTTGCAGGATTCTTAATTGAGAAAAATAATATTATCTTCATTCAAGAGTAACTACAATGGTTTTGTATAAAACCGTACTGTTTCTTGGTGAGTAACATACTTTTTTAAACAGGTTCAGGTTAATCCTAGTATATTTTAGTAGTGGGGAAAGGGGACTTTTGGCTCACTTGATCGACAGCTTCCGGTCACGTGACCGGAAGCGCTGCGTCATGAAAGACGTCATCTGAGGCTGAGCCAGTGACGTAGGCGGTTTTGTGACGTAATGAGGGAAAGGTTAAAGTTCAAGGTCACGGGGAGGTAATTTTAAAAAAGTACTACCTCGCACGCGTAAAATCCGATTGTGATTCGATAGTTAATTGATAAGAAATATCGAATGAAAACAATAGAATGAAGCAATCGAATGATACGAGTGCGAGGTAGTACTATTACAAATATTACTTTATTTTATTTACAATAATTCATGTTTACAATAGTTCCCCGTTGTCACTATTATCACCCAATCGATTTCATTGTCACAATCCAAAAGTCGAATATGTGTTTCCTTCCACACAAACTGTTAGTTAAATAACATTCTATTAAATGTACATGTTTCAAAAATGACTCCCAAGCATTTTGCGAAAATAAAACCTTTTTTGTTCCATGGTGTAGTACTACTGTAGGGGAATAATCCAATGACTTCATCAATCCAACTGATACACTTTTACTGATGCATGCTGAGATGGGGTAAAAGATTCGCAAAAAAACTTCAGTTAAAATGTGAGGAGGAATATTTTCTTCAACTTTCTTCTTCCTCTTTGGTACTACCTTTGATGGGTCTGCATTACTTTCCTCCTCTCTATCTCTTTTACCAAACTTTAAAAATGCAGTTATTTCCTTGATGATTTCTGCTTCACTAGTATTATCACGTTCCAATAACGGTGCTACCTCTGCATCGCCTTGTACAACAGATGGAGAACTCATTTTGTAGAAGATGTTACCCATGCGACGATAGACGATCAACTGAAGACCTGCATTGTTGCTCCGCTATTTATAGGTTAGCGACAGTGGCGGTGCCGGTGGTGGTACAACGTTATACAATACTGTCTTTACAATACCGGTCAACGGTGTGTATGTAACAATTTTATCGTGCAAAATTAAACAATACGCAGATGTATTTGCAGGTACGTTTTCTTGAAATTCCATTTCTATTTTTACATCAACACTAGACGATTTTACAGATTCATTTTGTTTGGAACAATCAATTACAACAATCGGAGCTTTCGATTCAAACTGTACGGTAGATAGTAGAGGTGTATTTGTTTAGCCGTAATATGAATTTTGGAACCTAGCGTACATATCGTATAAAACACTGTACCTTTTTTTATCAAAAGAAATATTAAAGTTGTCGTAGGGAAAGAATTGTGAATTCAGGAACACTTTACAGTTAGTTAATTTACAATGGTCAAATTCACCAGCATTGTCAGTTATTATACTTTTCTTCTTCGTTTGTAATCCAAATATTACATATCTCGCTTTTTCCAAATGAGTAGAAGTTTTTACAGTCCATGTATGCCGTTGCGTTGTAGGTAAAACGGGGTATTCATGAAACTCCCAGCTTCTGAATGGCATTACAATGTCTCGATCTGATTTTAACTTTCTTAATAATGTAATCCTGTGTTCATCATTTAGTCGCACATGTGGTACTCTCCAAACAATCTTGTCTAATATTAATTTCCAGTCTAAATTGGCATCAGTTGTTCCAGCAGCTGCTTTAATAATATCGTTATCGTTTGATGATCTTAATAAAACTAGTTCTTGTTTTACATTTATTATTATTCTTCTGTAGTCTTCAGCAAATCCTAGGAGTAATCTTAAAGGTACGTAGAAATCAAAGTTTCCCGAAGAGTCAGGAGCGATTGTACTTTTGTCTGGTGCAACCCATCCTGCAACAGCTAACAGATTCTTCTCATTTGGTGTTAAAGACGCTAATCCTTTCAATGTACTGGAAATTCCAACCTTTTTTGTTGAATCGACTGTAACTCCTGGAATTTCATATCTAATGTCGTCAAACAAAAATGCCATAGGATTATTTATGAACGGAACAATGGTTCCAGCAGTACCATCAGTTTTTGTTACTTTTCCTTCAATATATAAATAACTTTCGCATGGAAGAGTATAAATGTCTTGTTGTTGTATAGGAATCCTAATTTCATCGTTATTGTTTAATTTGGACGAAGCGTAAGGGTTGTGCGTGTGATATTCCTTTTACCATAAGGTCTCGTCGAATGTTGGACCCTGCGCTATATCCAGTATATCCATTGTTAATGACCTTTAATCCAATTTCTTCTAGAAAACGAATGTTGTCACTTGTTAATCCTTCTACAGCTGATGAGCTACTGACCTCTTTGCTGGTTGGCTCTCTCTTTTTAAATGATAACCCCATTGTCTAAGCGGATGATTTTATATGTATTCTTACAGTAATAGCTTCTCCTCTAAAGTCAATAAGGTTTCCGTCTTGATCCACTATGTTCAGCACGATGTCTGAAATGAAACTGGTGTTTAACGGTAGGTACACAAGGTTTTGAGGCTTTTCTACTATCTTGAAACCCGGTGCAACTGATGGGTAGAATGTGTGTAATATATGACGATTTTCTCCATCTCTGTAGGATCCTTGTATAATGTTACATGTAATGTCTATGCTATTAACTTTGATGATCGTCACAGTTTTATTCCCAGAATGAGTTTTATTAGGTTCTAATACTTTTGTTTCCTTAGAAAACCCCAATAAACTACCAATTGAATGTTCTTGACTAAAATCAATATAATACTTAGAAGTAATTTCGGCTTTCATTGTATTGTTATTGCCTTTTATCGTTATATTTTCTTTTCCCATATGTTTTTGTATAACTTCATTTATTTTATCAATTTCATAAGCTCCTGTTGGTAAACTGAATTCTTCCAAAGCTGAATACTTTCCTTTATCATCTTTTGTCTTGTAATAATGTATTTTGTTATTAATTCCTTCACTAACGTTTGGAATAGAGTTATATGTTGTTAAATCCAATAATGCGGCTTCCCATAGTCTTCCGTTTTGCAAACGTAGCGCTGGAAACAGAATACTGCGCAAAGTACATGAGTTACCGGTTAATGACACTGTATACGAGGACATCTTAAAGTTGACTAACACTTTTAGCTAAAAAGTCTAAACATAAATGACCGCAAATGGATGTATCATCAGGTTGTTTTCTTGTATGATTGTAAAAAACATTTTCTGCCGCACGAAAGTATCGTTGAAGTTCTTTCGGTGGTGGAAGGTCTCCAAAACTGTCGAAATAATAAATGGTTTTACCAAGTTTCTTGTAACACACCCAATGAGTGCCTAATCCTTCACTATTATCCAAATTTACAATACCAGTCTCATTTTTCCACATTTTAACCGGTAATTCATCTTTTATAAATACTCCTCTAAAAAATGGGATTTAAAACAAGAAGCATATGTAATCAGTTCTTCATTGGTTAATTCTTTGTTTTTAATTATTAATTGATCTTTCTTATTTAATACACACGATACGGTCTTAGGTATAATCCTCCTCCCTTTTTTATCATTGACCATATTGTTGGTTTCTTTTTAGCTTTACCACTGGTAGATCGACGTTTTATTCTGATATTACCTCCTTGTTTCTTAGCGGGTTTTTTCCCACGCCTTCTTCTCTTTTCTCCTCCAAACGTAGTTTTTGCTTTCATTGCTGCTGTTACTGCTAAAGACGCTGCTTTTTCACCAATACTCGCGTCACTAGATTTTACTCTTTGCCAAGCTTTCTCAGCAAGTGCTCTATCTGCTATTGATCTATTTTTAGTATCACCAAATTTGGAATACGCTATATCGTGCTGTTTACAAGCCTGATCGAGCTTATTTATTCCAGGATCTCCTCTAGCAAGACGTTTCTCTAATTTGGTTCCAGGACCACAATATTGATATCCTCAAGGTAAATGTAATTCCACAGGTAATAAATCAATCGCCTTGTTAACTATAGCTCCAACCGGTTTACTCAATAGAGAAAATGCTGTCGATGCTATTCCCCTTCCTCTCTGTAATCTCTCTCGATTATGATTGATGCGTTTAACCCTCGACATGACTATTTATAGCAAAACCTACAATCAGTAAGTGCACTCTATAAATGTTTTACAATGAATGTAATATCAGTTTTGGTTTCTTGTATTATATACTGTTTAAAATCCATTTATTATATAGAAATGGATTTATTAATTAAATGTAGACATATTAAATAGAAGTAGTAAAAATTGAAATAAGGTGTAATTGAAGATGTTCCAGATGTTTCTCCGCTGGTGATGGTATCGTTGTCTTCGGTAAAATGAATAAACTTTAAATAGTTGTCATGTTTCCTTAGAAACTTGCCACTTAATCGTTGGCAATTGAATAACACATCCCAGTCTAGTTTATCTTTAAAATTGTCAATGTAATTCTCAGAGAGATTTTGATATTTACTTATTACTTCCCAACAGTTATTAAAATTTGATGTCATCTCTACGAGGAAGTCTTCTGAAAACTGTTGTCTTTGTAAAATATGGATCCAGTTAACTCTGTGAAAATAAATTCTTAACATAGTCATTGTGAAGAGGTAATGTATGGAAAGTTGTTCCCAATCCATATATCTATCAAACCGTTGAACAAAACCATCTGTCAACACTCCTTGGGGAAATCTCGGCTCTTGAGATATTAAACTCCACGCAGTAATATTGGATTCCATCATCCTCTCTGTATCGTCTCTCGAATATGACTGATGCTTTATCCCTTATCATGGGGGTATTTTTAATTCTTTTTTCTCTTATGTAATCTTCATTGTTTTCTGTTGGTTCATTAATCACATTTCTGTTGGCTTTATCCCCCTTTCCTAATGTCTTGACTTTAGAAGGCTCAGACGGTTTATCTCGTTGATTAGGTTTCTCTGGATTGTGTATATTTTTCCAGTCTAAATAATTGTGACTGTCAACATCTGAAGCTGCATCTCTTCCTGAAGCCCGATGGATATAATGGAATAGATCTGCACTAAACCTTTCCAAATGTTTTTCATATTCCGTAGTCCATTTCTTGTGTACAATATCAAACATTTTCTTATTTACAGCGTCTCCATCCTGCTCACAATCACCTACATTTGATAATTTTAATTTGTTAACATCATAGCTTGTGTCAGTTTCATTCCTTTTGTAAATCGTTAACAATTTTAGAGTAGCTAAATTTACTGCTTCACCATCATAAACGGGATATTGTATATCGCTTAACCTTTTACCGGAAAACCCCCAATGATATTCGTGTACAGTTGGGGTTCTTTTTTTCATGTACTGTACCGTAACCGCATCAGACGACATAAGCGGATCACCAACATTTTGAATTACTTTTCCTTCAAAATTATAGTTGCCGTCAGGTGTTAACGGAAACCCGGCTCTTTTTTCACTATATCCAGATTTTACTCCAAACTCGGAATACCGTCCAAACTTGTCCACACTCATGATGTAACTGAATCGCTATCGTTTAGGTTCTTATTATATATGTACGTCTACTGAACAATTATTCCTTGTTTTCGCAGTTCATCAACCAAAGCTACCCATTCGTTTTCTAAACCAGTGTGCCCGGCTTCCATAGCTTCATGTAATAACCTCATTCGATCAACTAACTTATTTATATCGTTGTAATATATTATATTAGTTTTATACAAATTTTTCAATAATCCCCTTCCAGATGTGGTAGGATCAGTTGTTTTTCTCTTTTTATGCAAAACCATTAATTCAGCAGAAGATAAAGCTCTTCTTTTAATTTGAGCTTTTTTTGATTTCGAGGGGAAAAGACTAGATATAATACTTGTATATTTTATTGACCGATTTCTATGAATAGGTAGGTCTTTGGAATACTTCTTTCTAAGTGCATTTGTATACTCTAATATATTTTTAAACAATTGTAAATCCCTTTTAGTATATTTACCAGGATTATTTTTAAAGATAAGTTCAAACAAACCTTTTGTACCTCTATATTTCTTATCTCCAATAACTATATCATCATTTTCGTTTATATCTAACTTGCTATCTCCAATCATTAATCCTTTATCCTCTATTCTAGCTCCATAGGTATGAAAATTTCGATTAGCATGTGCGGCGTGTAACATTGTTAACGTATATGTTCTTCCAAGAGTTCCTTTAAACATAATATCCGTGCCTAATTTGCTTAAGTTGGATGGGTTAATATCCTCTTCTTCTGCTCTTGTATCTTCTACACTTGTATCTTCTGTACTTGTATCTTCTGCAATCTCCTTTTTCTTTAAATCCTCTATATCTCCGCATTCTTCATACTCGTCGCTTTCTTCAGATGTTTGTAACTGACCAAAACTTTCATCATTCTGAAATTCTTCTTCATATTTGGAAATTGGTAGCATTTTGTCTCCTTCGAAGCGAATTGAAGGTTTTTCCATATTTTGTGCTAATCGCTTTAAAGGTTCAGTAACAGGTTTGAATGTTGTTTCTAAAAATTGCTCTCTTTCATTTATACCTGATTTTAAAGCTCGGTTTTTTTGTCTAATAGAATCACTAAGTGATTTTATTTCCTTTAATAGCTTTTCCTGGTTAACCATCTTCACACCTTGACGACTTGTACAGTAATACCGCTAATCAGTGTATTAAAACAAATTTATCAAAACCTATTCTATAACGACCATCTTTTATAGCTTGATCTTTCATAATAACCAAAAATCTATACTTTTCCGCCCATGCTTTTCCGCAAAGCTCTTTAAACTTTTCAAATGGCATATCCGCATTCACATGATCGTTATATATATGTTTTAGGTTAGTATCATCTTGTTTGAATACAATTAGAATATTTGCATTATCTCTGATAAGTTGTTTTGGGATTTTGCTATAAGTTTGTCCTATATATATGCTGTCGATGTTATTATGTCTTCCCATGGCAAAGTAGTTTCTAATAGTATCCTGATTTTCACAAGATACATCGTCAAATATAAATACAGAATACGGTTTCGCTTCGTTTGGTTGCATAATGCTATCACTAGCGTTAAATTTGTAAAAATTAACATCAGACACATCTGATAGGATTTTATCCAGCAATTGATACTTTGGTTGATGTAGAGACTTTGGAAAAATATATAGGTTATTAAACCTTAATCCCTGCGGATTAGTGATCAAATTAAAGACAACATTGGTCTTTCCGCAGTTTGAGGGGCCACTTACTATACATCGAACAGTGTTTGGAAGTAAACTACCGTGTTTACCATTGTTGATTTTAACGTTATCCACAGTTAAATCATCTATGTTATTAATATTGAATTGATCTTTATGGTGAATAATCTCCATTCTGCTCAAAGGTTAACGATGAAATGAGTTGCTTGCATTAAACGAAGTCCTTTATAGGTATCCATGAATCCTCAGTTTTGTTAAACCCTAACCACCGCACTTTAACTGCGTCCTTTTTTCTTTGTAACACTTTTTCAACAAGATATACATCACCTACTGTTGACTTTAACATTTCATGTCCATAAAATGCACCTTGCAACAAATCTCCTTTGTTATCTTTTAGGATATACGTTTCAGGTACAGTCGGTTGCACTTTATACACTGTAAAAACTTCATTCGTCCAATTGGGAAGGTATTTCTTGGTAAAAACTCCCTTATATTTACTAATCCGTTCTTTATCACTTACATTAAATTTTCTTGGCTGAATTTTTTCTACTTTAGGCTTTGTATTTTTCTTTATGCGTTTTAATACATCTTTTGCATTTCTTCTATTTACTTTGTTAGGTTTCATACCAATAGTTCTATGAAACCTGTTGTTATAATCATTTATTAATTCTGGTAAAACATCATACCATACGTAAGAACCTCTTTTTGAAAATTGTTTATACAGTGCTCCTTTTAAGGTTCTATTAAATCTTTCTACAATAGCTGCTTTTTTCTCTGAATTTGTAGAATAATTATTTATTTTATATTTATTCATTAACTGTGCAAAGTTTGTATTAAAGTATTCTGTTCCATCATCAGTTTGTAAATGTTTAATTTTGTTTTTATCTCTTTTTATGGCTATTTCCTTGGCTTCTGTTACGCTTTTACCAGTCTTGTCCTTTAGAGGCAAAGCGTCTGCAACTTTTGTAAAACAATTAATAATTGTGAGTATATATTTAAATCCTTTGTTTATTCTGCTATGCGGTCGCATTTCAATTAAATCCGCTTGATATAGATCATTTATCCCTTTTATAACAGTATTTCTTCTTGGAAACTTTATTCTTGCAGGTTTGTGTAGTTCATTAATAATCTTCTCCTTCAGGTCTGACATGATGGTTTCACGAAGGCAGCTGATATGGTATTAAATATTCTTTGGTATAAATCTGCTTATATATATATACATATAGTTCAAGGTCATTCAAAACTTGTGTAAAAAAGGGGAAACACAGCTTAACATTGCTGTGTTTCCCCTTTTTTTACGGAAAGGAAAAGGATAAAGGATCTAGGACGATGAAAAGGTTACTCGTCAATAGGGTTGAGGGAGTAGTGGCCGAATGGCAATGTGTTGATTTTGTCTGGAAGGGTTTGTCTTTTGTCGTCATTACTGGATAGCGCCTTTTTAACTTCAGTCACGCTGTACAGCTGATGGTTAAAACTTCTGATGGTGTTGAATTTAGCTTTTATATGTTATCTTCAAATAAGCATTGCTTGTAGTGTTCAAAATGCACTTTCTTCTTTAAATATAAACTCTTTACACCTTTAGCTTTCTTAATATAGCTATTCTTCTTTTCTTCTTCTTCTTCTTTTTCATTATAGAGTTTCAAAGAATATAGTTTAGACATCAGTGCAACAATCTCTTCAAGCAGAATACCATTAGCCTCATCCTTGAATTTGCCTAGTACTTTTTTGTGTCTGTCATTGTCGTAGTTTGGATGATCTTTTGGATAATCGGAGAAATCAAAGTCGTTCTTGTAAATAAATGTACGTAAATCTTTATACATGTCCAATGTTACTATGCAATATATGAAAGCGTCAGTGTCCATATATGTAATAGATATATTTTCTCTTCCGTAGAACGCCACCATTTTGTTGTAGTGAAAATCGTACATGTGTGTTTTTGAGATGTCCAAGATTGACATGCCTATATACAAAGGACGATCCATCTTCACACTCGTCTTCTTCATGGACACTGCTACAAGTTTTTCATTAATAATTATAGATGTTCCAAAATTAGGCCGCTGTACTAGTTTCTGTATTTTTTTGCGTCAGTAACAAGTTTAACATTTTTGTGTCTTCTTTTGTTTTCCAATGTTTTTCCAAATATCGCATTATTCATTAATTTAAAGAAATCTTTTTGAAAGTCTGATGTAGCTGCTGCTCTTCTGATGGTATTTGAATCAATGTAGGGTTTCAACCAGCATGATTGAGAAAATTCCAAAACTCTATTAATTTTTGTTAGACGTAGTCCTAATTCGATAGCTTGTTGAACCACCCAAAAGTGAGCCACGTAGCGTTGTTTATTATTTAATGTCATCATTAATTTGGGGTGTTTTCCAATTGGTGAAATTTCTGTTTTAGCAAGAAGTGGAAGGTCATAATGAAGATCATGTAAATTTTCTGGGTATTCAAAATCGCAATCCAAAATATATCCAGTGTCACCATGTTTCGGAATTTGTAAAATATCGCTAATAGAGTCGGGATTAATCCATTTAAAGTTATCAAAAGGAAGTAGGTTTGACATTGCCCATCCGTACAGGTTATTTGCATCGAAATATCCTAAATAGGTTGACGGTTTGGTTTCATCGTAATCGGGAAGGTATTTGTTGTTGGCTTTGACATGTCTGGTAACACTTTGGGTCAATCCGCCTCTTACTCCAGCTTCAACCATTAAAACCATGTCAATGTCTGTTAAAAGTTGGAGTTTGCATTTTGTTTCTTTTAACATGGCTTGCCAAGCTAATCCTGGTGAAGTATACGAATGTAGAGGGTCCAAACCGTATGCAGCAAAACAGGTGTTTCGAAATTCTTCCATTACATCACAAAGAAGAGTTACATCTAGTTTGACATAAAAGTCCGAGTAATCTCCTAAGGTCTTCATATCTAACTCGTTCCATACTCGACGTGCGTGTTGATAGTCCTCAAGTGATATTTCCGAATCATTAAGTTTGTTTTTGAAGTGTTCTGGTGTAGGTAGTGATGTTTCATCAAATCTATGCAGTCCATCGATGTAATCATAGGGGAAGACTCCTTTTCGAAGAACCAAATCCATTTTACTATTGGGTACAATTTTGCTTGTTTCTATCAAATCTGTTCTTCTTAGATTTTCAGATAATTTCATGAGGCTTGAAGGCATAAATCTAAATGAATCAACAAACCTTAATTTAATTTTACCCACCTTTTTTGAAAAGCTTATAAATTTTTCCATTGTAGTAGCCAAAACGTCTATTGCTCCATTATCTCTTCCTAGTTTGGGGATTATGAAGTGCGAATCATAACCACTCAGATTGTGCAGAACTACGGGGATGAAATATGGTAGTTTGTAGTTCAAGTTGCAAGCGTTACAGGCTGCACCTCTGTACGCTCCCGTAAGATGATCGTGGTCACGAACTTTAACGTTATCCAGTGTAAAGGTGTTATTACACAGATAACACGTTGTTGTTGAATCATAATGTTGAAGCTCTTCTTCTTCCATAGGTGACATGGGTACCTTTGTTCCATACAGTTCTTCTACCTTTGCAGCTATGTCATACAGATCATCGACAAAGTATTTGGCTGCTTCTTCACCACGATAAATCTTTGGAGAAGATGATAGTCCATATTTTTGAAGATGGTCTTCAGTCAACGTGGATTTAATTAGTATGCAATAACTGTTTGGTGAATGAAGTTGGTATTTGCTTATTATTGTAACGTCCTCTTCTTGTTGTTCAAGCGGATGTAAAGAAGACTCGAAATCAGCGTAAACAGCAACAGGTACACGGTATTGTTGTATTACTTTGTCAAATTTTATCTGCGCTCTGCTGGAATGTGGCAATTTAATTCTAACCTCATAGTTTCCATTACATAACCTTTGATGTTCTACTAACCATTCTGAACCTCCCCTTCTTAATGGTTTGCCTACATGACAAAAACATATTTTACAAATGGTTTTCTCTTCGTGTTTTTTTGATATTTTTTTAGATACAAGAGCTCCAAAGTTTCTTATGTAGACATAGTGGGATATGTCCCCTTTAGTGATCAATAGCAAATCCGTATGATCTCTGCGCTCAATAGGTGTTATGCGCAAGGGGTACGCATTGTTTGACGAATCTAAGCCGAAAATGTTGACAGAAGCTGAAGGATTTTGCTTTTCAAATTTTGAAATGTCTGTTATAGCAACAGGGTAAGTCATCCCTTGAAAATTATATCTATGTTGTACTTCTTCATATTTGTGGTTTGGTCTTATCGGATTTTCTGTTACATATTTGACCAACATGGCATATTTAAAACATTCAGTATCTTGATTTTGTACGTTGACGCAGGATAAGGTATTTCTAATCTTTGTTGGTAGAGGGATGTAGCTACTTCCTCGAATTCCATAGCCGTGTTTGTGTACTCTTAAGTCTAGCCCTGTGATGCTTAACAAACTCCATCCAGAGCCTCTTCCTTCATGTTCTTGTATTTTTGTCATTAGCTCTTCAAAACATTCAGATACGATTGAATCAATATCTGACGAAAACATAATAGTTCGGTTTTTTGTTAAGAACCCTCTCGGTGAAGTTTCATTTTGAATGTTTGTAAATAAAGTATCCAGTAATAGTCCAAATATAATAAAATTTAATCTTTTTAATTTATTTTTCAGAGTTTTGCTAACCAATCCTTTTGCGTTATTTAAAAATTCTTCAAGTTTCAATTTTGTATTGTCAATTTTAAAGTGGGTTACAACATTACCCGGAAGTGCTCGGGCGTGTAGTTCCACATTTACTGATGGTCCAGGCGCATAATGAATGACACTTGGTCTTGAAACTTCATTTTCTTCTTTTTCTTCATTTTCTTCCTTTTCTTCGTTGTGTTCTTCTTCATTTTGTTCTTCTTGATGTTTTGCTAATTGTTGGTCGATTGAATCTAATTCTTCTTCATTTGGTTCTTCTGTATTTGTATTGGTGTTATGTTTCAATTCTTTATGAATGGAAGAACACATTGCATTTTATCCTTTGGTTAACTTAAGTGTGGTAAATCAACCCTTTATTTTAAGAAACTATAATCATGATGCTAGGTGGAAAGAAAAATCAGCTTCATCGTGTAGTTTAGAATGAATGAATACAAAGCGTACATCAAGATAAAAATCTAAAATCTTTTAAAACTAAACCTAAATTGCAATATGATTTAAATTTGAAGGGCCTTATGAGGGATCGGGTAGGCCTACATTAAAAGTAGGCGTATGACGTAACTATGTGCTTTCAGGAAATTGTTAGGCCTAGTTTTTTTGCTACCGGGTACCAATTATTTTAATTAGCATGTGTATGTCTGTTTAGGAGCTGTTCAGAATCAGTTTGCTGAGGCCAAAGTAAAACTCATTGGATTCATGGATTAGTTCAGACCCTTAAGGATTTAACTCCTTATATGAAGAGAAATCCAGATAAAATTATAGAAATAATTCTGTTTATTAATAAGGTAGGTTAGAATACCGGTACTATGATTAAGTACAGTAGGCTACTTCATTCGATTATGCAAGGTCTAAGATAGCCTTGACACCTATAAAAATTATTACAATTTAGTTACTTACACAATTGCCTGAAGGTGTCATAAGTTAAAATCACTAATAGGGGCCTATATATAATAACCAATATATATTCGAAATTGACAGGATCGGTTAATTTGTTGTGAATTAAATGGTCAACACTGATTTTGTTAATTTTTACTTATATCTTTTCTATGTGTGTGCCTATGTGAATCTTTAAACTGAAAGAAAACAATATTTTAACTAAAATACACCATTAATCCATTTAAAAACATGATTGTTCTATTCCAAATCAAAGGTTTTTAAAAATTAAAGGTGAGGAACGACACCAGAACGTCATTCTAAGCCAATGGGTTAAGAGTTAAGTCTTTATATCTCTATTATATATGATTTTATATTCATGAAACTTTGTATGTTGCTTAGTTGTGGTCTATTGACATTTACACAACAAGATTTTTTTGTCCGCGTAGCCGCAAACTTGCTTACTTAGCCCTAATGTTATTCTAATGAAGAATAAGTAAAGTTTGATAGGTATCTCCCTTAATTATAAACTTAAATTAATACAAATTGGAATATAGCTCCATCTGGTTAAGTTTTACTGATAATTGCATGACAACACATTTGTTATCCTCCTTGACGCAGGAAACCTGTGTAAGTTACTCAGTCCTAATGTTATCCTTATGGAGAGTAAGTACAATTTTGATATCTCGATTATTTATGATTTATATAGATAATGGAACTTGGTATGTGGCTTCAACTAGTACTGGTATATTGATATTTGCACAGCAAATATGTTTTTTGTTGATTATCCCCATAGCAGCAAACCTGCATACTCAGCCATAATGTTATTTTTATGGAGAATAAGTAAAGTGTTATATCTCCCTTAATTATGAACAAAAATTATTAAAACTTGGTATGTAGCTTCACTTGGTTGAGTTATATTGATAACTGCTTAAAAACACACTTCTTATCTTTCTTGTGTCTGTAAACCTGCGTACTCAGCCCTAATGTTATTTTTATTGAGAATAAATCAAATGCTATATATCACTTATTTATAAATGTATTTTGATAAGACTTGGTTAGTTGCTTTATGTGGTAGTGAGAAACATATAGGGCATATAGGGCATTATAAATTTGCTTACTACGCAGGTTTGCTGCGACCAGAGCCGGATTTAGATGTTTGTTGCCCCTGTGCAAAATTAACACTGCCCCCCCCCCCACACACACACACTCTGTTTTCACGTTTCACACTAGATAATGTCAAAAAAACACTAACAGTCACAGTAATTAATAATAACGGTAGTCTACAATAACAACTTCAAGCGGCAAACAGATGCGCGAGCAACCAAATATTTTCACAGCCACAGCTTGTAGGCAAGGCAACTAACTCGACTAACTGACGGACGGCGAGAGCGAGTAGACTGACTTAGGCCTCGGGTACGATACGAGCTGCGAGCGGTACATTGAGCGACTCTTGAGTGACGCGGGTGGCTACGATAAAAGCGGTAAAAATTTGCCGCTGCGTTTGTGATAGCCATCTTCAATGCACAGGAGAAGAAATGGCTCCGTCTACGACACAAAATGCAACAAGAAAACTATTAGTTGTAACTTTTGCTCAATAAACATATTTGTTTAATAGATAGCCGTGAATAATTGTAAAAGTATTATACAACTTTATAATTGTCTTATGTTATAGGGGTTTAATCGCTGATAAAACACTAATATATCAAATACTTTTATGATGTAAATATAATTTCATAAAATAGAATTCATGACAAAAAGGCGAACAGGAAAAGTCAGAACAGCGGTATGCATGTTGGTTTTGCTTGTAGAAGCAAAATCGCGATTTCATGTCCTATGGGGTTCGGAATAGAACCCTGGAGGATTACCAGTAATTGTAATATAATCATTAACAAGGCGACTGAAATGGCAGCAGCAGAAAAAAATGAGTTTTCACGCTGTGACAGGGTATTTTATTACTAGAGAAGACATTTTTAAAGTTTGGTCTTTTTTATTTCCCAGTTCATTACTATATTTTTGTTAGCGAATTTACCCAAGGGGGGAAAAGCTATTACTGTAGGTGGCATGGTAAGACTTAAGGCCGAGACCATGATAACTTTTTGTTTTGAGGTCCCCAGGTGCCAAAAACACATTTTTTTATATTTATATTTATCTGTTCGTTACTTCGATAACTTTTGAAATAAACGCCCGATTTTGATTAAATTTGGCACAAATGTGGAGAGTAATATTTATGAATTTAATTTCGAAAACCAGATCGATCGGGCTATGGAAAGAGGGTTTAAAATAGGTAAAAACCACCTAGGACTGGTACATTTATATTTGCACAAAAATTGCGTTTTGTTGATTAGCCCCGTAGCAGCAAACCTGCATACCTACTAGCCATGATGCTATTTTTTGGGGAATAAGTTAAATTTGTATATATCCCTTAATTATGAACATAACTTATTTAAACTTGGTATGTAGCTTCACCTGGTTGAGTTATATTGATAATTGCTTAAAAACACATTTCTTATCTTTCTTGTTGCTGTAAACATTTGTACTCAGCCCTAATTTTATTCTTATGGAGAATAAATCAAATGTTATATCACTTATTTATAAATACATTTTTATGAAACTTGGTAAGTGGCTTTCTGTGGTAATGAGAAACATATGGGGCTATATGCATTATAAATTCGTTGAGTACGCAGGTTTATTGCGACAGGGGTATTATCCAAATGGGAATAAGTAAAGTTTGATATCTCCCTTAGTTATGAACCTAAATTAATAAAACTTGATATACTTAATAACTTGGTATTATTAATATAACTGTAGCTTCACCTGGTTGAGTTATATTGATTATCGCAGAAAAAACATGTTTCTTATCTTCCTTGTGTCAGCAAATCTTCGTGCTCAGCCCTAATATTATTCTTACGGAGAATAAATAAAATGCTATATCTCTTATTTAAGAATGTATTTTTGTGAAACTTGGTAAGTGGCTCTATGTAGTTGTGAGACACATATATATGCATTGCAAATTTGCTAAGTATGCATGTTTGCTGCGAAGGGGGTATTTTTGGATAAAATGTTACCCAAGGCTTCATGCAGTATTAGCTTAATTTTATTATTAACAGGAAACGAGGCCATGATGAAGATGAAAACAGAGATGGAATTTAATCAACTACCACTACTTACTGTGTGTTTATATACCCTGGATTATGTAACTTACATTTTGGTTTTATATAAAATTATTTTTACTGCAATTATACTGTCATTTTGTTTGAATTCATTACTGTATTATTTTTAGAAAATCCTTAATTGTTTGTATCACATCACCGAACAATTATAATTAGGAATCCATCCTTAAATTTTTTAAATCTGTATTTATTAATTCAACTTTTGTTCTGAGAAATGTTTAGGCCTACACATGCATACATTCATTTTATTATAAACTTGTTAAAACAACTATTTTTTAAAGATTTGAGTAAATTTTAATAACAAATTTTAAGTTTTACATTTTCAGTGTCAACGCAATTAAGTACCTATAATCAGGACATTGGTTACACTTTTACAAATAAATGATGTGATGGTAATGATAAAAATTAGCATAAAATGTGACAAAGGTAACAATATAAAGTTGTAAAACATGATTTTCAAATATTTGTTCCTTTGAACAGTGATTTGACGATTTAAAGTTTTGTATGGGTCTGAAGATGACAAAATTACCTTTGACAAAACATGTCATCCTTTAAACATATATCCTAGGATTAAAAGGGAGATTACAGGTGTTTAACGTTTATACACTAGTCAACCTGATTCAAAAAACAACAACAATATGAAGTAAAACCTTGTGTTTTTATGTGCAAGCTGGGCATGGGCAATTATAGTATTATGTTATAAAATAATAATTGAAAGTTGTCCTGTAATTTATTTTAGAACTGTCTTCCTATCAGATTGTGTGGTCATATTGAAAGGTGTCCCATTATTCTATCAGTATGAACCCTAACCCCACAGATATCACTGCCTACCCCATGATAGTTCTGCAGTCATCCTTAGGAGGCCATTTGGCTTCAGGGTACGCACTACCTATTACTATGAGCTATATGGCCTCTTAAGGATGTCCGCAGAATTATCATGGGGTAGGCGGGGATATCTGTGGGGTTAGGGGATTCATACTGATAGAATAATGGGACCCCTTTCAATACATGTCAAAGGCATGTCTTAAGTAAATTCTGTGGGACATCCTGGGGATTTCTTAGGGTTTCAGAGTACAATATCCCTTTGTGGTCCGAGGTATGTGCCCAGTATATCCTGTGGTACTTTCTGGGGATGTCCTAGGGCTTCAAAGTACAATATCCTTTTGTGGTACGAGGGATATCCCCAGATAATCCTGTGGGGCATCCTGGGGATGTTCTATGGCTTTTATATGTATTTGTATGTAAATCATGTCCTGATTAGGTTCAAGGGACATTCCATGGTCATCCTGAATGATGTCCCCAGGATGTCGTGGGGAGAGGACATTTTTGTGTCCTGGGGACATACTGAGGGTATCATGAGGATATCGTGGAATGTGATAGGGATGATCTTGGGATATCCTGATTCTCCCACTGTGATGTCCTTCGGGTGTCCTGGGAACAACCTTGTGCTATGTGGGATGCTACGATGATAAAAGAAGAAAATAAGCTATTTACAGAAGTATATGAGGCAGTCAACTAAAATGAGAAATATTTAAATTTTTTCAAATGAGGAAGACATTGGAAAAGTCAAGAGAGAAGAAATAATGCGGATAGTGGAACCGCTTGTCATACGAAGAGGGCGACACTGTTTCCCCCAGGATCCATTTCATTATTAATAGAACAGGATTGTTAATATACTACGATTTTATGCACACATATTTGTATTACTAGTTCGCCCTAGTTAGGATCACCCTCTGGCATAAGCGTAATTTCAATATTATGCCAGAGGGCCAAACGTGGCCATGATCGTGATTATTATCCTCACTTTTACACTTGTAAATTATTGGGGGGCAACTGACCCTCCTTGCCTCCCCTGAACAGGGCCGCCCTGAGTACACGACGCATACGCCCACACTCGTTCATTTCTAACCTCAAACTCTCACGTCATTTTTTCGTCGTGGTGTCCTTATCGTATACAATGAGCTCTATGCAATCTGGAGTCACTCTTGGTTAAAAAACGTGCCGTTGTGAAAGCCAGTTTTTTCTCAGTTTTGTTGGCAGTAAATCTTGTGGGATGCTGTCAAACCCCATTTGATTCAATGTAAAAACGGTGATTTTCAAAGTCTTTAAATATTAATATTTAGTCGCATTTTATGAGAAATATATATTAAACTTAACTTTATAATCTTCATACATATTTTAGATTGAATTGGAGCCTTTATTTCGAAGCAAAGTTGTTATTTGAGTTAAATAAAAAACGCCATTGTAACGTGGCTTTGGAAATAGTGTTGTTAACAATAATATAGAATGGCAGCGTCCCACCAACAAGATTGCACCACAACAACAGACCAAAGTACGAAATACGACGGCACACTTTTTGAAGGCTATTTGCCAGAGAGTAGTGACTCCTGTTTATATTTTAACTCATTATTGGTCGAATATGCATTGTTTCTAGTTAATTTGTTCATTGCATTGCACGAAGGTTAGTTCAGTGCTATGTAAACTAAGACTATGTTTTTTCGGAAACAGTATAATACTATATTTGACATAACAATTAGCAAGTTGAAACTTATCAAAACTTGTCTTCGATCTACGATGACACAGGAAAGGCTAAATGCTTTGGCAATTTTACCCATGGAGAACGATGTTGCAAAAAAGTTGTACTTTAAAGACATTTTATAGTAACTTCTTTTGCAAAAGCCAAGGCAAGGAAGATAAACAAAATATTATTCTTTTGGGGGTTTAAAGTATTGACGAATCAGACTGATTATTTTTAAGTTGTTCGTAAAATCAAAAGTTTTGTTAATGGAAGTTTTGTTTGTTATATTTCCTACATAATATGTAACTTTTTTTGTAAATATAAACACAAAATAAACAATTATATGTTTTGTGTTTCTAAATGCATTCTTATAAAAATATCTATAAATATCCTTATGGGGGGATGGGGGTGCAGATCAAAATCTCCCCCCAGGCACTTATTAACCTTGGGGTGGCACTACCCCCGAATTACGCCTAGGACTCTGGAACATTAAAATAAAATATGCGAAAAATTGTAAAAAACACTGGCGTGAACGAAACAATACAAAAACAATATTCTCAATCTATTCTGAACAGGACAGTCTTGACTATGCAGACGATGCACTCTTGCATTGTAACCTAGGCAGCAAGGGTGATGCAATCTGAAATCGACATCTTGCTCCATGGCTCCTCGAGAAATGGCGCATCAAAGTAAACGCGGACAAAAGCAACGCGATTTCTTCCAGAAAGAGACGGAGGATATGTCACGAGCAGCCCCTCCTGAGGTGGAATTGGAAGGCGAGCCGATCCCCTGGAGGCCCACACTGAAATACCTGGGGGTCACGCTAGATTCAAGCATCAAGTCGAGAAGAAGGTCGCCAAGCATCCTCGATCCTCGGACTGATGTGGCCGTCCTCGCAGCACGAAGCTGACTGACGATCGGGACAAAAGTCACCTTGTTCCTGTTAATTTTTCGATCTTGCATTATGTATGCTTCAGAAGCATGATGGATCCTAGCCAGAAAGACAATCAGGAAACACCTGGAAGTCATCCAATCAAGGACGCTCATAAGGATCATCCGCCATCCCTGGTTCGTCCGGAGTTCTACCATCCGAAACTCGACTGGAAGTCCCGACCCTTGAGGACTTCACGAACATTAAAACTTGCCACCTTTTTCAGAGGGCAGATGAGTCGCACCACGACCACATGAGGGAGCTCTGCAGGCGATTTTGGCACAACAAATAACATGTAGGTATCATCGGTTTTGTCGGCCCATGCGAATGAGTTTTTATGATCATCAACACAGAATAGTTGTAGCTACTTTGTTCTTTTTATAAAATCGTACAGAATTAGTCTGTGTACGGTAGATACCGGGTATATGAATATAGGAGGAAAGTCTAAATATTGATGATAATATTAATATGATACTTCTATGTATATCCAAGGAAGAGAGAGGGCAACAGGACCCATTAGGCAATAAACTAATTGATTTAGTTACTCGTGAAGTTCCAAGTATAATGAATGACTCTATTTAAATGCTTTTTGTTTAACTACTGATGCATGATTTGTGACAAATATTCACGAAAACAACCATTATATTCGTATGCACCGCTTATATTGCAAGTAGAATTATTTTTGGTCGAATTTTGACAACTGGACGATCGCTAGTTAGTTTAAAATGGCCCCAAAAAAATCTAAGTTGGTATTCGTTAACTAAGTTATTATATTCTCTTTATTATTCGTTTAATCTATGTTATTAAAAGCATTTATAGATTTTTTCTTCACAATTTTTGAAATAAACATTATTTTGAATATATATTTGGTGTCAGTCGTAAGCTCTTGGTGGAACCGTTGGCTAATGGTTGGTCGGTGTTTCCACAACAAGCCAACCGTTGCCCAACTGTTTTTCATGCGGTTAGGCCAACCTAAATTAATATTGTTGGACCAACGTTGGTTAATTGTTGTATAAATACAATCATTGACAGTTGGAGTCTCCACAACAAGCCAACTGTTGCCCAACCGTTCTTTACGCAGTTTGGCCAACCGAAATTAATGTTGTTGGATTATCGTTTGTTAATGGTGGGTTTGAGTTTCCACACTAAGCCAACCGCTGCCCAACTGTTTTTCGTGCGTTTGGCCAACTGAAATTACCATAGTTGGTTCTTTGTTTTCCAAATACGTGTTACGTTCTGTTACTCAAGAATCAAGAAGCTTACTTGCCATTAATAATACTACTTGGTATTGTAACATATAATAACATGTTATTTAAAAAGGTTCAATATAAATACATTTTAATAAAAACATTTAATAAATTTTACCTATAAAATAAGAAAAGAATAAGATCCCTAGATAACACCATAAAATCAATGAATAAGTTTAAATAATTAAAGGACATTCACGGAATAATATATACTTGAAATAACTAAAGTCTCAATACTATTATTAACTAAATATCTGAAACCAGGGATAAGCATGCAACATGCGAGTTTTGTCGAATTCGTGTAGGTCGTAGTCTATTGGTCACTTATACATCCCAGTCCATCTTCCAATTCGAATGAATCAGAATGGCTGAGAGGGTTAAGGCGTGAGTTCGTAAGTTGAAGATTTTAGGTTCAATACCCACCCAAAAAAGATACCCACTCAAAAGAATGGGTCACAATAATTTTGCACCAAAATCCTTTTTAAAAACATATATTATTGGTTTATTAAGCAATCCAGTTGGAAAAATCATGATTTTTAACACACAACATTTATTTTAAGTTATTTTGTTACCGTTGGGCCATTGTTTGATAATGGTTGGTTGGTTTAAAGAGGTAACATTTCTACCGTTGGCCAACTGTGGGTCTCCACAGTTTGCCAACGTTGGCCCAACCGTTTGTACTACATGGGCTTGGGCTTTTCAAAAAAACCTAATTTCAAGGCTTCGCCCCTTGAGCTTTCAATGTTCCACTGTTAATCTTATGGAGTATTTTTTTTTAGTTAGACACCTGATTACAATTAAAAAATTTCAAATCACCTGATTATTTGCGTTCGAGATACCCGTAGGTCAAAAAATGGACATCAGCTGACCACACTTTCATAGCACCCGCTGTTACCGCACAAATAATACAAATTAATATAGTAATTTGACTCAGAACTCAGAAGTAATGTGCACTTTTATGAAAAATATTAATTTTTCCGAAATCAATATGAGGTTTTCCAATAAAATTTATAAACTATGCATATTGGGGGCTTCATGCCAAAAGAGCGTATCAACCATAATTTGCAAATTCTGGACCATGACCTGTAAATAAATAATATATATATATTAATTAAATGTAATATCACTCTAAATCTAGGACGCGGAGGAGACGAGACAAGGTCTAGCAACGATAAAGTCTACCAGCTACACACCTTGTCACTTTTGAGTGGTAGAGTTTGTTGGGGCCGGCCAAGCCAAAGTCCATCACTTAGGAATGCTGAAAGGAATGTGGTAGGGTTTGTTGCTGCCCACACAGCACAAGATTCTCCCCAGGACATCCCAAGGACATCACAGTGGGATATGCAGGATATCCCAGGATCATCCCTATCTCATCCCATGATGTCCTCAAGACACCCTCAGGATGTCCTCAGGACACAAAAATGTCCTCTCCCCACGACATCCTGGGGACATCCTTCAGGATAACCATGGGATATCCCTCGGACCATAAAAGGATATGTATTTTGAAGCCCTAGGACATCCTCAGGATGTCCCACAGGATTATCTGGAGATGTCCCTCGGACCACAAAAGGATATTGTATTTTGAAGCCCTAGGACATCCCCAGGATGTACCACAGGATGTACTGGGGACATCCCTCGGACCTCAAAGGGATATTGTACTCTGAAGCCCTAGGACATCCCCAGGATGTCCCACAGGATTTACTGGAGACATGCCTTTGACATGCATTGAAAGGTGTCCCATTATTCTATCAGTATGAATCCCCTAATCCCACATAGATATCCCTGCCTACCCCATGATACTTCTGCGGTCATCCTTAGGAAGCCCTATGGCTCCTAGTAATAGGTAGTGTGTATTCTAAAGCCATATGGCCTCCTAAGGATGACCACAGAATTATCATAGGGTAGGCAGGGATATCTGTGGGATTAGGGGATTCATACTGATAGAATAATGGGACACCTTTCAATATGGTCAGACAATCTGATAGGAAGACAGTTGGAGTTCTAAAATAAATTACAAGACAACTTTAAATTATCCTTTTATAAATAATACTATAATTGCCCATGCCCAGCTTGCACATAGAAACACAAGTTTTGACTTCATATTGATGTTGATGTTGTTTTTTTAATCAGGTTGACTAGTGTATAAACGTTAAATACCTGTAATCTACCTTGTGATTCTAGGATATCTTTTTAATGGATGACACTTTTTGTCAAAGGAAATTTTGTCATCTTCAGACCCACAAAACTTTAAATTGTGTCATCACAGTTCAAAAGAACAAATACAATGAATACAGAGTCTTATAATAACACGTCCCGTGTTAAAAATTCTGTCGCTTATTTTATGTTGGCGCGCTGGAACTCCGTAGTTTTGCGCCACGCCGCTGTGAAGCGCCTCTAGCACTGCAGACCGGTACCGAAAACACGAGGTGTTGCCATGGCCTAGGTCCCTTCGCTCTTGTAGTAGGGCGGAGTTGGCTGTTAAGGCGGTCTGGGGGAGGAGTGACTGGGTAGACAGCGTGCACTGCCTCGTGGCCGAGCGCAAAACTAGCACGGCAAATTTCAAATACTGACAGACTCTGGCCCATAAGACGTGTTCTTCTTATAAGACTGTATTCATTGACACATACTTGAAAATCATGGTTTACAACTTTATATTGTTACCTTTGTCACATTTTATGCAAATTTTTATCATTACTAGCACATGATTCAATTGTAAAGTGTCACAAATGTCCTGATTATAGGTACTTAAATGGATTGACACTGAAAATATATACACAACTTATAATTTTCTATTAAAATTTACCCAAAATCTTTCAAAAAATTAGTTGTTTTAACAAGTTTATAATAAAATGAATATATGCATATGTAGACCTATACATTTCTCAGAACAAAACTTGAATTAAATCCAGATTTTAAAAATTGAAGAATGGATTCCAAATTATAATTGTTCGGTGATGTGATACAAACAATTAAGGATTTTTTTAAATAATACAGTAATGAATTCAAACAAAATGGCAGTATAATTGCAGTAAAAATAAGTTGATATAAAACCAAAATGTAAGTTATATAAACCAGGGGATATAAACACACAATAAGTAGTGGTTGTTGATTAAATTCCTTCTCTGTTTTCATCTTCATCATGGCCTCGTTTCCTGAAAATAAAAAAATTAAGCTAATACTCCATGTAGCCTTGGGTAACATTTTATCCAAAAATTCCCCCATCACAGCAAACCTGCGTACTCAGCGAATTTCCAATGCACATATATAAGTCTCACTACTACATATAGAATCCTACCAAATTTCTCATGAATGTATTCATAAATAAGTGATATATAGCATTTTATTTATTCTCTATAAGAATAACATTATGGCTGAGTACGCAGGTTTTTGTGATAATCAATGTAACTCAACCAGATACCAAGTTACAAATTACAAGTCTATCTACATACCAAGTTTTATTAACACGTTCGCTACCGACTCCAAATTTAGACTTTCAATAGACAGACGTCATGTATTTGTGACGCTCCGGTTTTCGCTATAAAGACCGGTTTTCGCAAGACTCGTGGACAGGTTGCTCAAAACCAGAGAACTGTATCTATAGCATCCTTTATCTGGGATTTCACATGTCACATATGTGTGACGCGTGGAGCGCTAACCACAACCCGACGTCACGTATTTGTGACTCGAGCCTATTGTTACTAAATACGCTTTGGCAGCCTGTCAGTGTATGTGATCGTATTTTTAACTGTATATCGGGCTATAGGAATGTCTGTCACATATAAGGGTCGCTTGGTCCGAGCGTGGATATTTTGTTTTGACTCTAGGTGTGTGTTAGCCAAGCTGTTGTTTACATTACGCTGAACCACGGTTGAGATTCACGTGATTCTAACCCTCGTATTATTCGTTTGTTTATGTTATAATAAACTGCTGTTTCTGTGCTGTTGGGTGATAAATGAAGAAGGTAAAAAGTGAAAAGTAAGGAAGAGGAGAGATGTCATGACTTTAAGTGAATTTGATCGTGTGATAGACGATGATTTTAGCGAGGGGACTTCATTTAGTTCTGAATTGTTACAAGTTCAAACTCAAACTTGCCGCCATATCAGAAACATCTAGAAGACACTACAGGAGACACTACGTACAGGAGAACCTGGCAACAATGCAGTCACGTGACCCGCCTCGCTCATAAAACTGCACGACCGCGGCCTCTCGTTCTCTTAGCTCGGAACAATTCGGCGTAACATCATCTAAAACCTTTTTCTAAATTAATACCGCGTTTCTTTGCCAATTCTAAAAGTTCGTCGATTTGTTAACGGGGTGCATCCCATACGTTCTCTATTTCGCGAATTATTTTAAAGAAAAGGCCGAAATTCGTGGTACAATCTCGCATTCGTATTAATTAATTTATCAAACTTTTCAAAATTACACGTGCTAAAAGCAGGTTTTAACACTGCCATTCTTGTCGTTTTTCTGGGGATAAATTAAACAACTGGTATTATTAGTATTTAGTGCATTAGTAGTGTTACAGTGTGTATTTATATTGTGAGCGTTTTGTGTATGTAATTTTCTACAATGGTCATGTAAGTAATATTTATTTGTTTTACATACTTGGTCATATTTCACAGAGCACATGTCATAACTGGTACTGATAAATGTTTAATAATTGTTAAGTTTAAATTCATTTATCATTGTTAATTTATTTGATGTAATTTCATATTCACAGATCATTTAAGGTAACTCTCTATTTGCTATAATTTAACTTAAAGACATATTTGCTGTACAAGAATTAATTTATATTAAGCAAGAATACTTTTTGAAAAAATATTTAAATTTAATTACATTGTCTCAAATCTAAAATAATTGTAAGAGCTGGAAAATAAGTAGAATCCAAAATTCTAGGAAATTTAGTATTTATATAACAGAGTGTTACTGTTTGGTTGATTTCAGAAAAAAAAGAGTAAAATTAATTAATCTGCAGTTCAGAGCTCAGATCAGGATCCACAACAGATTTTAAATAAGTTAATCATGGATCATTTGAATGTGTAATTTAATTTGGTGGTGAATGATATAGGAGGATAGAGTGTGTCGGAGGTCACGAGGTTTAGTTAGGAGGACTAGAATATTGTTATTTATTCCCGACCACTCGCTTGTTTTAATGAACCGCCATTTGATTAACTAGGAATTCCTGATTACCACATTTTGATACTTTCACTTGAGAACTGCTTTTGATTATTTAAAACACAAAATACAAAAAAAATATTAAAACTAAAAAGGCCAGAAATCGACCAAAGCCATAACCTCTAAGGTGATCCATTTTAGATTAATTTAAAATACTCTTTTCCGGCTCTAATTTAGATAAGTATATGTTGTAATGTTTTTCCTCAGATTTAAATAAAATAGTTTCTTGCAATCAGGTTTTTCTTTCAAGCAACCCACAACTAAATCAGAGATCCACGAGTGTTTTTGGGCCCAGCAACACTCGCTCTGCATTACTGTAATTGACAAATTAAATGTGAATAGAAATATGTAGAGTTTTTTCATGCAAACATAACAAGTGGTTACAGACAAAATGTAACAAGTGACAGTTTTAAATGTAACAAGTGGTAGCAGGCAGACACTGATTTGTGGGTTGCAATTGTGGCGAAATATGACCAATTAATTATTATTGATATTTTTGTTATATTACTGTGCAAATTATTCATATTTTGTTAGATTTAGATATTGATTAAAAAAATGTTTTATGGACGTCAATATGTCACAACAGCAAGAGATAGGGCGGCAAGGGTTCAATCACGTTATCTAGGAGTTCAAGGTTCGGATAGATCCGCTCCAGTTGTGATACAGGTAGAGCAGGCCCCTCAGGCGAACAATAATGTCGATTTACCGCATTCCCCTTCAGGTGCGCATGTCAGCTTGGAAAATAGGTTACGTGATGCAAAATCATTGCCCGAGAATTTTGAACCACGGGTAGACTCCACACATGTTCGATGCACGCCAAGACAGGATTGCGCAACCGACACTTTTTGCACGCGTGACCAAACAGGTCAGAATTTTAGCACGCTCTCAACGACTGATCGCACCGTTGTAATCGAATTAGTTAGGAAACTACAACCTTGTTCAGGGGAGAATGAGTCACATCTTATTCAGTTTTTGAAACAAGTAAACACGATTTTTCAGATTGTTCGGGTTGGTCACAATGAAGTAATTAAATTAATTTTGCCTCAGACGCAAGCACATCTTTTTGAAATTTGGTCACATGGTTTAGAATTGAATCTTACATGGGATAATTTACACTTTTCAATCTTGACAGCCTTTTATCCAGGATTACAGTTAGAGCGAGTAGTAAACAAGTTTGTTAAAAGATTACAATGGCCCCAAGAAACCTTTGTAGCATTCATTAATGATGTTACTTCCTCAGCCGTAGCACTCCAGTGCAATTTTCCAGACGAATATTTAATTGATGTAATTCTCTCGAATATTAATCCACGCATGCGCACTAGTTTTTCATTTTGTGAGAAACCCAAGACAATTTGGGAATTAAAACATTTAGCAAATGCAGTAAATGCGTCAGTCCAGGCAGACAATCATTATTTCAGTACCTTTCCCCCACTTCAACAAGTAACTGTACCTTACCCCAACACTCACCAAGTTTTTGAACAAAAATCACAAGTTAAATGTTTTACATGTGGGAAGCAGGGGCACATCGCACGAGTTTGTAGGCAGGGAAATGCACGAGGCAATTTAATGAGGAGGTAATTAAATTTTCACAAACGAACACCTCCATTTCTGTAGTTCCATTAGATTTTTCCTTGAGATTACCGACAGTAAAGTTTTTTATTCCATACAATACATCACAGAAAGCACTTATAGATACTGGTTCAACAAGTTGTTTAATAGATAATAAATTTTTTCAAAGCATTAAATCATCACCGAGCATTAAGGAAGTTATTAAAACTAAGATGTTGATTAAATCTATTAATCAGCAAAGCACCATGGTTAGGAAATTAGTTAAGCTTCATTTCAAAATAGGCAATTTTTCATGGACATTTGATTTTTTTATAGTTAATTCACTTCCGTTTCCCATCATTTTAGGTGTAAATTTTATGCAGAAATCCCAAATGAATTTAGACTTTTCTAGTAACACTATTAACTTTAAATTCAATAATGACAGTAAGATTCAAATGAGTGACATTTTTGTGAAGCAACAGCAGCCTGATAGTATTTTTTTATTAGAACTTTCCGACGCAAATAAAATTCATTCACAGGAAACAGAGGAATTTTTACAGAAAATATTGCAAGAATACCCCTCGGTCATAACAAAGAGGATAGGGCAGGCCCGCGTCTCTCCTTATCACATCAGCTGTTTGGTAGATAAGCCAATCTGCTCGCCACACTACCCCGTCCCTCCAGATAAGATGAATGCTATGAGAAATATTACTGATGAGTTGCTCAAAAATAATGTAATTAGGAAGTCAACTAGTATGCACTGTGCACCAGCCTTTTTAGTCGCAAAAGCGGACAAGAATAAATTCAGATTAGTTTGCAATTACAGGAAGATAAATGAATATATTTCATATGACGCTCACCCCCTACCTACTTTAAATTCAGCCTTTGAGTTTTTGAGTAAAGCCAAGTATTTCACATCATTAGATATGAATAATGCCTTCTTTCAAATCCCATTAGATTCACAATCAAGACAGTATACAGCATTTTGCACTCCGTATGGTTTATTCGAATTTAACACAGTACCACAGGGTCTGAAAATCGGATCCCAAGCACTTACTAGAGTTATGGATGAAATTTTGGGCGATTTTAAATTTAAGTTTGTCTTCAATTTTTTGGATGATTGTTTAATTTATAGCGAGAATTGGGAAGATCACAAGCAACACATTTTACAAGTTTTAGATAAGTTTAAGGAATACAATGTCACAATAAATCTGGAAAAAATTAGGATAGGCCATACCTCCATAAAATATTTAGGGCACATCATTTCGAACAGAACCCTTTCACTGGACCCCGATAGAATTGAACCAATTTTGAAATATCCCAGACCCCGTAATTTAAAACAACTTCAGCGATTTTTAGGATGTGTAAACTTTTATTCACGCTTTATTAAGGATTTTTCCAAAATAGCCTTGCCACTAAATAACTTAAGGAAGAAAAACGTTAAATTTCAGTGGACAGCCACACACCAGAAAGCTTTTGATGAATTAAAAAATTCCCTTATTTCGTCAACTCAACTAACATTGCCAGATTTTAATGGAGATTTTGTTGTCACCTGTGACGCATGTGACAATGCGATTTCAGCAGTTCTACAAATGAAATAGGGAGATAATCTTTTATCGGTTCATTTTGCATCCAGAACATTAAGTGAAACAGAACGTAAATACCCCATGCATAAAAAGGAATTTTTAGCATGTTTATATGGAGTTGAGAAATTTAGGCCATATTTAAACAAGAAGTTTACACTACAAACCGATAATTCTGCCGTGATGTACATTTTGAAAAATAAGGGTAAACACACAGCTCAATTTGATAGGTGGGTGTTACGTCTTTCAGAGTTTGATTTTGAAATAGAAAATATTAGGGGTAAATTAAATGTAGTGGCAGATGCCTTATGTAGAGTCTTCAAGGATGATACGGATAATACCGTTAAAATCATCGAGGATTCTACATGTTGCACTCTGCAATGTTTTCCAGAACTATTTACTTCAATTAGGGAAAAACAGGCACAAGACCCGAGTTTAAGTTTAATTATTTCAGATTTGAGGTTTTACAATCAGGTTTTTCTTTCAAGCAACCCACAACTAAATCAGAGATCCACGAGTGTTTTTGGGCCCAGCAACACTCGCTCTGCATTACTGTAATTGACAAATTAAATGTGAATAGAAATATATAGAGTTTTTTCATGCAAACATAACAAGTGGTTACAGACAAAATGTAACAAGTGACAGTTTTAAATGTAACAGAATAAACCTAAGTTGGTTAGCTGAACAGTGTTCTTTATTTTCTTACCATTACAATTTCATAAAATATATTTATTTTTGAGTCACACATGTGTGACAATCGATCAGCAGTACAATTCATATATATTTTCATCAGTAAAACAATACTATAGACCGACGTCACATATATGTGACGCATAATAAAAATCCATAAAAATGTACAACTGTTATAGTGGTTTTAAATTTCCTTTCCGTCACCAGTTCAAAGTTTTTGTAGTTTCCTACAACCTCAGGTTTTGACGCGGTTGCGTCATGTTCACGTAGTGCAGGTCAATTGTTTCAAGCTAAAACTGCATTTCGGTCTAGAAGACGTCGTCGTCAAAGTTTTTAAAAAACACGAAAAACATGAGACACACACATTGACACATTTAAACACGTAAATAAAACTACTGGTCGTATACACACGACTCGAAACCCGCTATTTGATTCCGTCGCGGTAGGCGGTGGCGGCGCTAGGACACTGAGGTCGACGGCGACGTTGACCAGATGTTGTTATTAGGTGCCTTGATAATGGACTCATCCTTGGGGGGTGGGAGTTTGCAGTTATCAAGGTAGATGGACTCGCCCACCGAATTTCACTTTTAATAATTTGATTAAAAATTAAATGTGAGCTGTATTGGAGTTTTTCGTTTAATACTGACTCGCTATCTTGTCTGAAGGCTTTATAAATGTGGAACTCTTCTAATGTGTAATATGGGCCCTTTCTTACAAATTTCTAATATTTCCACATTGTTCTCAATAATTTCAACGCTGTGTTCTTCATTGAAGACGTGTTGAGCATAACTAGACTAGTGTTCCTTAATGTGTTTTAAAAAAGAGCGCCCTGTTTGACCAAGATAGTATTTATCGCAATCATTGCATTTTAGTTTGTATACTCCAGTTTTTCTAACTTATTTTTGTCAGGTCCTATTTTTGATTTAAGTAGCCGCTCAGTTTTATTTGAGGTCCTAGGTGCTGGGATAATGTTAAACCTTTTCAGCTCCTTCTTAAGTAAGTAGTGTAACCTATGGCCGTATTCTATGGGAACATATTTTGTTTTGGCGATGATTCGTCTGTATTATTTAATTTTTCTCTCTTTTTCAAATGTTTGTTTACAAGCCTATCAATCATTTTCGTGTCATAGCCATTTGAAAGAGCGATATGTTTAATGGTATTTAATTCTGCGGAGTAGTCATCAGGTGATAAGGGCAAATTGAGCATTATATTGATCATAATATTATAAGCAGCTAACTTGTGGCTAAACGGTTGATACAAGGTGGCGTGAATCGTTTGATTAGTTGCGGTTGGTTTCCTGTAAATACTATACTTTAACTTATTATTGAGCTTCTCTATTGTGAGGTCTAAAAAGTTGATTTTATTGTTGGTTTCAGTTTCAAGAGTGAAGTTTAATTTTGGAGATAAGCTGTTCATGTAATTATTTAATAACTGTAGTTGGCGGGCATTTCCATCAAATAGGACCAATGTATCATCTACATATCGGCAATAAAAGAGTATTTTTTACATTAGAAGAGTTCCACATTTGCAAAGCCTTCAGACAAGATAGCGAGTCAGTATTAAACGAAAAACTCCAATACAGCTCACATTTAATTTTTAATCAAATTATTAAAGTGAAATTCGGCGGGCGAGTCCATCTACCTTGATAACTGCAAACTTCCACCCCCAAGGATGAGTCCATTATCAAGGCACCTGATAACAACATCTGGTCAACGTCGCCGTCGACCTCAGTGTCCTAGCGCCGCCACCTCCTACCGCGACGGAATCAAATAGCGGGTTTTGAGTCGTGCGTATACGACCAGTAGTTTTATTTGCATGTTTAAATGTGTCAATGTGTGTATCTCCTGTTTTTCGTGTTTTTTAAAAAACGTTGACGACGACATCTTCTAGACCGAAATGCAGTTTTAGCTTGAAACAATTGACCTGCACTACGTGAACATGACGCAACCGTGTCGAAACCTGAGGTTGTAGGAATCTACAAAAACTTCGAACTGGTGACGGAAAGGTAATTTAAAACCACTATAATAGTTCTACCAGTTCAGGGGCAATAAAAACAAAATGAGTACAATTGTTGTTTATAAATGAGTCAGATGTTGTTAATTGATATTTTGAACCATAATAACAATTGAAACTTGCATAAAAAATTTGGTCTGAAGGTATGTTTTTATATTTTTGCATTGGTCTATTCTGGAAGTATATAATTTACAGTTGGTACGCTACGAACACCCATGCGGCACATACACGTGACGTTCGGTAGCAAACATGTTAATTTAGGTTCATAACTAAAAGAGATAAGTTATCAAACTTTACTTATTCTTCATAAGAATAATACCCCCGTCGCAGAAAACCTGCGTACTCAGCGGATTTCTAATGCATATAGCCCTCTAGGTTTCTCACTACCACATAAAGCAACTTACCAAGTTTCATGAAAATACATATATAAATAAGTGATATATAGCATTTTATTTATTCTCCATAAAAAAACATTAGGACTGAGTACGAAACGCAGGTTTGCAGAAACAAGAAAGATAAGAAGTGTGTCTTTAAGCAGTTATCAATATAACACAACCAAGTGAAGCTACATACCAAGTTTTAATAATTTATGTTTGTAATTAAGAGAGATATAAAACTTTACTTATTCTCCATGAAAATAACATTATGGCTGAGTATGCAGGTTTGCTGCTATCAGGATGATAAAAAAACAAATTTGTTGTGCAAAAATAATATACCAGTACTAGGTGAAGCCACATACCAAGTTTCATCAATATATATTCATAAATAATCGAGATATCAAATTTTATTTACTCTCCATAAGGATAACATTAGGCCTGAGTAACTTACCCAGGTTTCCTGCGTAAAGGAGGATAAGAACTGTGTTGTTATGCAATTATCAGTAAAACTCAACCAGATAAAGCTATATACCAAGTTTTATTAATTTAAGTTTATAATTAAGGGAGATACCTGTCAAACTTTACTTATTCTCTTCATTAGAATAACATTAGGGCTAAGTAAGCAAGTTTGCGGCTATGCGGACAGTAAAAAAACTTGTTATGTAAATATCAATAGACCACAACTAAGCAACATACAAAGTCTCATTAATATACAATCATATATAATATAATATATGTATATCATATATATATATATATGATATACAATCATATATAATAGGCTTGAAGGTGTGTTAGTATATATGATTATATATATAGTATATAATCATATATACTAACACACCTTCAAGCAATTGTGTTAGTAACTAAATTGTAATCATTTTGATAGGTGTCAAGGCTATCTTAGACCTTGCATAATTAAATGAAGTAGCCTACTGTACTTAATCATAGTACCGGTATTCTAACCTACCTTCTTTAATAAACAGATTTTTTTATATAATTTTACCTGGATTTCTCTTCACATAAGGAGTTGATTCGTTTAGGGTCTGAATCACATGAATCGAATGTGTTTTACTTTGGCCTCAGCAAACTGATTCTGACCAGCTCCTAAACAGAGACACATGCTAATTAAAATAATTGATTAGCAAGAAAACTAGACCTAATAATTTCCTGAAAGCACATCTTTACGTCATATGCCTACTTTTAATGTAGGCCTCCCCCTTCCCTCATAAGGCTCTTTAAGTTTAAGATCATATTGCAATTTAGGTTCAGTTTTAAAAGATTTTATATTTTTACCTTGTCGTACGCTATGTATTCATTCATTCTAAACTACACAATGAAGCTGATTTTTCTTAGCACCTAGCATCATGATTATAGTTTATTAAAATAAAGGGTTGATTTACCACACTTAAGTTAATAAAAGGATAAAATGCAATGTGTTCTTCGATATTCTCTTCAAAATTAGCATAGGCACTAATAATAATAATAGGCGCTAAGTTTTTAATAAGGAAAAAAGTATTACATTAACTTACCATATGTAGGATTTATGAGGCCCTATATATCATTTTAATTTTACATAATTTGATGTTGGATTTAGGCCTATTTCAAGTGATTATAGTGTCCTGAAATGTAAAATTAAATGACTATTTTATATAAAACTAACTGAATAATGCCGTTAACTAAGTTGATTGGAAATCCTGAAGTCAAATATTCAATGAAAGCTTAGAATTTGTTGTTTACTGTTAGGCTTAAGCAGTTTATGAATTTTATTTTTTCTTAAACCAAATTTAGTGTGATGTACAGTACTATAATAGCGGACAAATAAATTGACAGATAGGCTGTGGCCAATAGCATGGCTGTACGCTGTCACTGTCGCCACAGAAAAATATCACTTGAATGTTATTCCGATTAGCTGGTGTGGAGTTTTAGCAATGCAGCACATCTGCTATTGGCTGATCTTAGTTGATAGCCTGGCAAACCATGCCCTCAATTGGCAATTTATTTGACCGCTATTAAAATATAAATATCCTTATTGCCTTAAGGTAGTATTTAGATATTAAATAGGCCTAGTACTTATAATAAAGAGAACTTATATAATCCTAGGTTAAAGCCATCATCATCAGGCCTAGTCAGGATTTTAAATACAGAATTTCCTCACAAATCAGCAGGTAAAAGACAAAAATTAAAAACTTAATTAGCCCAATGCAAATAATATAGTCTAATCCCTACGCTTTCCCAAGAATTTGCATGACAGTATCTTGTCATCTAGGACTGTGTATTGTACAGTGTGTTGCACAAGTGGCTGGCTGTCCATAAGACTAGTGTCAATTTTAACATTGGGCTTATGGCAGTAAGGAAGGCCTGGTTTTCCAATCGTGAAACAGACTGTATACTTAGGTTACATTGAGGTTATGCTAGTTCTTAGAATAAGTGATTGACTAAATTTATTCAGTACTGTTTCATTGTGATTCAAGTACTACAATAAACTGTGATTCAAAACAATTGAAATATATTAGTTCTGTACAATCGGCAACACTCCATAACCAAACCATCCTAGGGGAATAACTCTTTATTACATTTATGAAGGAAAATAAACTAGAGGGTTAACCTGTACGTACCATAAATATGTTTTAAAAAAGGATGTTACTTACCAAGAAACAGTACTGTTGTATACAAAACAGTTGTAGTTACTCTTGAATGAAGATAATGTTATTTTTCTCAATTAACAAACGCGCAAAATGTAAAACTTGTTGAGTGGAAATTAGTCTAAAAGTCAGTACAACCCACCCAACGATACTAAAATTGTTCTGGGATATTAAGGATGTCCGTGGGATGTCCCAAAGATATCCACGTTATCTCGGGAGATCGTGGACATCCCTGGGACTTCCACAATTTCCCGGGACATAGCAGGATATCCTAGGGATATCCTGCTTATCCTGGGATTGCAATGGGATGTGTGGGACACAAATGGGATATCCTGGGGACGTTGTGTGCTGTGTGGGTGGTAGTGCAACCGGTGGACCAGACTGAAAAGTGGTTGCTTTTGCCCGGCCCGGCCGTGACAAACTCTACCACTTTTATAGCACAGAATCCACTTTAATACCATTTAAAAGTACAGTATTTCTTTCGTCAGAGTTTTCTTGTTTAGTATTACTAACAAGTCCAGTCAGATTAAGTTTTTACCCAAATCCTCCGCAATAAAACAAATAAAAAATCGGCCATACAAATAATATTTATATAGTACGATACATATAATAGCAATATTTCGCCAACAGTTGAAAACACAGGGAAATGTTGTGGTGTTATGGGGATTTTATTTTCCAAACAAAATCTGATGTTAGGTTTTTATCTGTTTAAAAGGAAATAACAAATCCCTTATCTTTTTAAGTGTTAAGTTTTCGACAGGTGATCAACAAAACAAAAATATCGATTGAGTTGAGTGTTTGCAACACTCTAAATAATCTTCCAAGTTAATAAAAAGGTATTAAGTTAATAAATAGAGAACAAGTATAGTATGTTGATTATATTGTATGCCAGTAGGTTGTACGAGTACGTTTTACCATAGATTAAACATGTATAT